>JANFOE010000671.1:2500-602500 GCA_025667525.1 Glebionis coronaria
TTTTCTACTAATAAATTTTAATGACGAATATAATTTTAATTAGGAAAACTATTCAATCCCCCCCCATTCTGGTTTCTACAATTGGTATTAGAGCCTAGGTCACTGATGAGACCGCAATTATACATGGTCTCATCATTCAAAACAGGCTTAAAACGGTTATAATATCATTAAAATACCGTAAATATACTTGTATTCGTTTGTTGTATGTTTTAGGTATGGATATCGAGAAAAAGGCAAAAGATCATAAAGAATCAAAGAAAAACGAACACGGGAAACGAAGCCACATAATGAACCAGACCCGAGTATTGATTTTTAAAAATTGCCTTGAAGTTTGAAGATTGTACAAGTTTGGTCCCTCAAGTTTTGAAGATTGACACTTTATACCCCTAATAATCTCAAAAAAATACTTAAGGGGTCCCTAAAGTTTGAAGACCTTACAAGAAAAACCCTTGAAGATTAAAGGAATGACAATTTAAGTCCTTTACATCCATTTGTTAAATAAAGGACTTAACTTGAAAATGCAAAAGGACTAATGGTGACAATGCCACAAGGACTGAAGTTGCTAAGTTTTATGGAGCCATACATAACAAGAAATACTAAATATGACAAAACCTAAAACTACATAAGCATTAACCCAAAGCCCAAAACAAACACCCACCACCAGCCCATTGATTTATACACCGTTTTGTTAAAAATAGTCAAAAGTCAATTTTTGATTATTCCTGGGAAAAAAAACACTATCACCATCACCATACCTTAATCCCTCCATAGACCCTAAAACTTACCTAGCTCTAATCAAATGAAAATCAAAGGGGTTTTATTTGAGCTTTGCTAGATGTACAATTAACCCTACACACAACACACCTATGTGCTGTTTTCAGTCGCCACATCAGCTTGGGGGACCAAACCTAGCTCATTCTTCCTCATGTCACTCTCAATGTGCAGAAATCTAAGACCAAACCAAGGGTCCATAACACAAGCGTGTTCACCACATTTATTGAACGGTTGAGATCAAATTTCAACAGCTCATCAGGTCTGGATCATCACATGTCTCTTTCTTGACCAAGTTTGAATCTTCACAAAAGGGCTTTTTAGGAATTCCATTGTTAGGGTTTTGTTTTGTTCCAGTAGCTTCAATGAGCTACTATAAAGAGAGGTCCAACTTGTGGTAACCCTCTTGTTCCAATTTTTCATTTTTCGTTATTTTTTAATTTGATACAAATTTTATGAATGATAATTGAGTTCCATTTAATTTACGTTGCAATTTAAATTTTCTGCACACATTAATTTTCAGTTATATTTATTTTTAAAGGTTTGAGTTTCAAGTTTCGGTTGAGTTTTAAAATTGTTCAAGGTTATGTTTTGTGAAACGTTTTTGAAAGAAAGAAAGTAAGAAGAAATCAGTGGGCATATGATTATTGTTACTGTTTAAGATGTTTGTTGATTCTTAGCAGAGTTTGTGGAATCTTGAGCTTGTTGCGCTAGCTCATGAGCTCATGCTCAAAGGCATGGATGTGTGCCTTTTAAGGTTTGAATCTCAATCCTTTTTCATTTTCTGAAAATATTGATGTTCGTGTGATTTTGTGTTCTTACGTTTAATTATCTTTGCGTAATCTGTTGTGTTTGAGGTAACTTGGTGGTAGTCTCTTTATTTGATAGAATTTCAAGTGATATTTGTTGAAAACTTTTTATCCTAGACTTTGAAAGTAATGTTTGGGACAACGGAGTAATTCGGTAGGATTTACTAACCAAAACCCCGTTTAGCTCCGCATTTCATTTTTAAGGTTAGGAGACTTGATTTTAAACAAGTTATTTGAGGTTTGTTAAGAAATATTTGGTCTTGAAATTAGTTTTAAATTCTGCTAGTGTGTTACATATTTGTGAAGTTTTTCTGTTTAGTATTACTTTAGGAAGGGATTGTTTGAGTTTTTACCCGTTTTAGGTAGGTTTTGGGAAGAATCGCTACAAGGTTGATTTGGGTTGAGTTTGTTTTGTGAGTTGTAGTGTTTTGTGTTTGTGTTATAGGCCTGAACAAAAAGTAAACCCAAATAAATAAGAATTGAGAATCTGCTTGTTTTTTGGGTACTTGCTATGAACTTAAAAGCCTAAACCTTTAGCGTGATTTGTGTTTATTGAGGGTGTTTTATGTTTTGTGGTTTGTTGTTTGTAGACTGTGTATACCATAAACATACAGTATACAAAGCAATCTAAAAAAGCAAAAAAAGGAAAACCAAAATATAGGGAGGTGTCTTTTAAGTTTCTGTGGCAATCCATATTATCAGGCGTATAAGGGTTTGATTCTGGGTTTAGAGCTTGGGAATTTGACACATAGGTAGGATATAGGTTAAAAGATGTGTATATAATTTGTTATTGCATGTTTATGAATTCGAATGAAATCAATCGCAACTTGTTCCTTTTTATAAATTTTGTAATCGGTTGAGAGTACCAGGATGTTGATGTCGTTTTGTAATTCGGTATGTTGTGGGATTCAAAGTTGTGATTTGGGTAGATGTAGTTTTTGGTTCGATTTGAGTAGCAGATAGATCTAAGATTCGAGTTTGGCGGCAGCTGATTAGCAGGTAGGATTATTTCAGATTTGGTTTTTGTTGTTAGCTGGTGATTTTTAGGATGTTTGTAGTTTGATGCAGGATTTGTGAGGGTGAGTTTATATATATTCGATAGTTGTTGTTTAGATTGATTCGGAGATCAGTTAGGATATAGTTTATTAGCGAGAATTCGAGAGTTTACTTGATTAGTTAGAAGCTGGTGTTTGGTTATTGCTTTTACTCTCTGCCGCTGTTGAAATACGCCAGTCAATAAGCTGTAACGGCTTGTTTGAAGTTGATTTATAGCTACTGTGTAAAACCCCAAAATTTGGGCTTTTGACACGTCACCGGTTTCATTATTATTACCATTTATCATATATTATATTTATAGACTATCCATACATACAAGAACATAAAATAGTAAATATTATATATTTACTTATATTACTTAGAAACTTGGCATTTTAACCATTGAGCTATTTTAATATCTATTTATTTTTAGACACATTCTATGTGCATAAAAAATTATTAATTATATTTATAATTAATAATAAACTATCTAAAGTGTTACATACCAAGAAAGACTAAAAACTATATACATTCATTTACCTTTGTACGGACACAAACCATTTGTACATTTAACCAAGACTTTTAAATATTAAACGATTATCACTATTAAGTCGACACATTAAAAACTCAACTCCTTGGAACACCCTTGGTCGAAACCTAAGTACATAAATCACTTGATTTATTTATTTCCCACGTGTATTCACAACTCAAAATCAAATGAAACAATCTATATACTAATATATATATATATATATATATATATATATATATATATATATATATATATATATATATATATATATATATATATATATATATATATATATATATATATATATATCTATATATATATATATATATATATATATATATATATATATATATATATATAGTTAGGTTATTGTAGTGTAGTAGCTTAAAGTTGTTAAAATAAAAAGTCATCTTAACCATTGATTTTATCAATTAACATGTGATTTATTTAATATTAAACACAAAACAATAAATCTTATACATAAAAATTGGTATAAAAACACTAAAAAATTTGATACGTATAAATTTATAGCTGATACATATGATACATAGTTTTACTTCAAAAAATATTATTAGCATAAATAATCATATATTCGCAAATTAAATGATAAATTATCACATGTTGCATTCGATATAACAAAATAATTGATAAACTATGATACACAAATGATACACGAAAAACTAGTAATATTAAAAATTATGAACTAGCTACCCGTACACGAACTAAATCTTCCAAAACACTCGTACACGAACTAAAATATCATAAACGAACCAAAACTAATCAATAAATGTGATATTTTCCCATTTTCTATTACTTCTCATATTAACAACTTTAAGCACCTAAACCATTTTATCTAAATTATATATATATATATATATATATATATATATATATATATATATATATATATATATATATATATATATATATATATATATATATATATATATATATATATATATATATATATATATATATATATATATATATATATATATATATATATATATATATATATATATATATATATATATGTATATATATATATTAAACCCATTTACATGCTTATATCAAACCATATTTAGTCAACATTAAAACAAAAACCTTTTCCCTGGACCCTTGATATATATCTCTCACTCACTTTGCATATATATAATAAAATCAAAACAAAATCCAACCCCCCTTTGGCCATAAACCATACACGTGCCATAGAGATTACCCTAGGCAAAAATATCTAAACCCTTTTCGTGGTTCCTCTTAGGACCACTCTTCCTACCAAATTCCTATCTAAATTTGTACATATAGTACCCACACATATGTCACCTACAACTAACTTTCACAAACACACAAAAAATCTCTCTCTTTCAAACTGAACATAACACCAACCCTTCATTTTCTCACTTATCAAGTTCAAGTATACAAGGGTTTACCCATGCTCGTATAACTCACCTACACAAACACATCCCATTCGAATTCAATAAAACACAAATATGATGCACACGTATCTATGGTGGCGTACGGTTAGAGTCTTGTTCGTTGGTTTGAGCTAAGACAAACGTGGTTTGGGGTTTAGTATTCATTGGGGTTCAAGCTAAGGACGAGCTAGGGTTTTAAGCTAAGGTTTCACTTTAGGGTTTCTTTTATGTGGTTTTACGGTTACTCTTTAGTGTTACGCCTTCGATAGCCTCTTAAGCCACTCAACTCCATCAGTATTTTTCTTGTTAATCGTTTCATATACTTACATAACCATAATCACACGAATTGAGAACATATGAACTAATCCTTTCATGATAACCTACATATTGGTTCAAAAATGACTAAGTGGGTATGTTAAAACATGACCAAAAACCTATTTTTTGTAGTTAAATTCTTAACATACAGGTAACATAAGCTATTTAGACAAAGGGTCCCGAATTTTATGAGCTAAAAATAAGTTTTGAATTTTGTGTAAAATATTTTACTTCATTCGAATAAACCGAGTAAAAACCACGTGTAATGGTCGCGTTTTTGTCGTGGGATTTGTAGCCACGGAGTCATAGATCGATATGCAAGATGAATTTTCGAAAACCGTTGAGAAACGAAGTCACAATTTGAATTATAAGTCGCGGATTGAGTTTTGGATGAAAATGGTGTTTTTGTGTACTGTCATCCGACGAAAAGAAAAGAAAGAGAAGAAGAAAAATTAAGTAATGATTGCAGATGGGGCCCATGTGTAAGAGTGTGTCATATGGGGGGACATGCACTTGTACTAGGAAACAACATATAATTTAATACCTCATAATTTATCAACTATTTAGTTTTGACACATTTATATATTTTGGTTAATATTTTACATTTAACACTTTATAATTAATAGAACTATTAAATAAATTTAATACAAGACTATAATTAAGTACATCCTTTTATTTATATATAGCCATCGAGGGTACGTGTATATATTAAATAAACAATACGTACATATAATAATTGTAATAACAGTATATATAAATAATTAAATATACTTGATCTATAAATAACGAGAACGAACGCATGAGTAACTAAACTACATACATTTATTATTTGTGCATATACTGTGTTGGGTCCACTAGATGTGGATCTTGCAGCCTGTCAGGAACGGTGAACGACTTTTGTAATCACAAGTCTATTCACAGAGAGACTCTATACAAATCACACAGTATAAGTGCGGAATACAAATTCTATGAATAAGAAGAACATAATAACTATAACGACTTGATCCTTTTCTAAGGATTTATAATATTAATAAGAACTAGAATTATATTTGATGATGGTGTCTATAACCCTTCTACCTAAGGTTCCTTTTATACTACAAGGAAACCCTAATACATCATTAACCAAAACGTGTAAAACTAATATGCATATCCTTTCCTAACATATCTCATGCATATCCTAACAGAATAATAACTAAATAATAAAGTTTGACTTTCTATAAGACCAGGAGCACGACTTGCTCCTACTACTACTATGACCAGGAGGAACTACATACCTCCTAGTCTTCCTATTACAAATAACTATTCCAATGGTCCTAACAATCCTCCCCTAAACTTGAATTTGACCTGTTGAGTTCAAGTTTCCTGGTAAATCGTGCAACAAAGCTTGAGGATTGGAACAACAAAAGAAACAGCAGCATCATAACCATAAACATAAAGAACATAAGAACCGCTGCAACAATGAACACCAGAAGCTTCTTTAAAGCTTGAAACAAATCTGCATCGTGTTGAATCTTCACAGCAACATGATCAGATTTTATGAGCCTTTACCAAGTAGCTGCTCGCTCTTGGGCTAGCCAGTCTTTATGGTGGAATAAGCATCACTCTGGGAGACCAGAACCCAGCCCAACTCTTAGAACGTGAATCAATGGTGAGTGGGGGTACCTGGATGATTTTAGGCAAACCATCACAGCCGTCAACGGATTTGATATGTCTTTACCAGAAGTCGTACCCTTCTGGACTCGCCAACTCTTAGCAATGAAGCATCGGTGAGTTGAAAACCCTATAGCTTTGAGCAAGCTATTATAGCTATCAACGGATTTGATAAAATCTTTACCAAGAGCCGTACCCCCTTGGATTAGCCACTTTTCAGTCTAGGACCATGGCAAGTGAAAACCATCCAGTTTTGGGTAACCTGGCAACCATCAACGGATTTGAGAATCACACCAGAGCAGTACCCTCATGGTGAATCAACTCTTTCTTGTCTATGAGACATGGTGAGTTGAGCACCATTTGTTGTGTGGACCAGGTCCAACACCAGATGAAACTCCAAACCAACACAAGTGTGAATCAGTCAAAAGGAACCCAATGTTTTGGAAAAGTATAAGCAGATATTATATTATTCACAAGTGTAAAATCCATCATTTGTTTAAAGTATAAGCAGATATTATACAAAAAGTATATATTTTTTTTAATTTTTAGTTTTTTTTATTAATTTTTTTAACTATCTAGAAGGTAAGTCACCAATCACTGTACATATTGGTGAAAAGAATTGCAGTATAAACATATTACCATAAAACACAAAACATAAAAACTTACAAACATACCCATCACATACCAGACGCAACCACCTTCTCAGCTTGCAACCGAGCTTGTATCCCTTCCACCAGACTAGTAGCCATGGAAGTCTCATTCCCAGAAGGGGCATTATAGATCTGCAAGTGACATGCGAGCATGGCCTCCATAGTAGCAATAGTTAACGGATAGTCTATATCCGTAAGCATGAATACCATGGCACCAGACTCTAACTCCAAGATATGTACTCCACAGCCAACATACAACTTCCATCTCTTGATTACCCAGCGTGGCTGGTCCTTCCAGACACCAGAATGTGGAGCATGTGGAGGAGATTCAAGCATCATCTTCAAGTCAGCCCACATTGTCAGACCAGGCCAGGTGGCCACCTCACTAGGATGAGTAGGCATACCAGCATCCACAAACCCATACAACGAAATAAGATCCCTACGATCTACCCAAGTCAAAACACCTTACAAACCCGAAGCATAACGAACATAACCATCACTGATGGAAATCCTATGGGTGAAAGTACCAGGAATAGTCGTGGATGGCTTAACCGTCCAAGCAGTAATAAACCTCGTACCCATTGGCAACTCTAAGTCACTATCTGAAGCTGCATCAATAAGGTTCTCAGGATCACGCTTCTCATAAGGAACAGACTTGCCACGTCTAGCCATCTTCTTGCGGATGGAACGACGAGGCGTTGGAACACCAGACGAGGTTTCAACCTTTACCTTCGCAGCATGAATAGGATCAGCAGAAGTAGAATCAACACCTTGACCCACCAATGGATCAACGGTAGCTGCACCAGGAGAAGGGGTAGGTTAAGGGTCAGTCACTGGTGGTGAGGTTTGTTCCATAACAGGTGTAGCAGTGGTGGTGGTAGTGGTAGCATAGGTGGTGGTGGTAGGACCCGAAGATGAAACAGGATGAGCAACCGAAGGTGTGGGTGTGGTACCAGCAGTAGAAACATCAACAACAGATGGGATACTAGTAGAACCAAGAGGAACACCAGATGAAGAACCAGGAGAAACAGCAGGTTGAGAAGTAGGAACCACTCGTGGAGGAGGACGATAGATGAAACGCTCCGAAACTAGTGTGTTCTGACGCTTGATCATTCTTTGGTATAGATCCTTAAGCTCATCAAAAGAAAATGCCCTAACCCGATCCCATGTCCAACCAACAGTAAAGTGAGCACCCGACTAATATTTGACATACCTCTGCATTAACTTTCTCTCCTCGGTTCTTGTCAAAGGTGTGTTCCGACCCTTTTCACGCAGTTGAGTAGCAAGAGATAATTGTTGCTTACGCATTAATGCCATTGCTCGGGGGATACAATTCTGCTCATTCACATCAGCACCCAAGAAATCAGTAAACTGCGAATAATCAAATGTAAGAATACTGAGCACCCGCATCCAATCGTTATCATCCCAATGCATAGCATCATAAACTACAACTGTTCACGCCTTTGCTTCTGAAGAGCTTCTTCCTCAGCCCTAGCAGCTTGATCAATCTACGCCCGCATTCGTTTTGCAGCCTCCTCACCCAACCTATCTTCCTCAAGTTGTCTGCAAGTACGCTTGCGAGGGGGTGAGGGTGCATCAGTCATAGGGGCTTTCCCCTTAGGATCATGAGACGATCCAGTAGTTGGACCAGCAGTAGTACCAGCAGAAGAACCAGCAATATCCTCCTTTGTTCTAGGGGTAGCAGCAATAGGAGGGATGCTTGATGAAGTAGGAGGAATAGGCAAAGCAGCATATGGCTTATCAACCAAAGAATCCTTCGCCAGCAAATTCAAGCCATCCTCCACAAGATCCTCAACATCCTCATCAGAATCAGACTGGAAAACATGCTTCTTCCTCCTCCTCTGCTGTGTCTCCAAAGCTTTAATCCGATCAGCCATTGGAAGAACAAATTTCCTGGTAAGCTTACGATGTTGATTCAAATCCGCCTCCAAAGAAAGAATCCTTTCATGGTACCTATGCATGAGATCAAGCAAAGAAGTCAGTGTAGCAGGATCCTCCGCTTTCCCACCAAGAGGACTTGGATCTGGGAAGGCTTCATTGGAACCAGAAGCAATAAAGGGGTCATCATTATGAGCACAAGAACCAGAGGGCCTCTCAGCAGAGTGAGGTGCTGGACTAGGAGGGGAAGTATCCACAAATGAAGACGGATGTGACATAGAAGAGGGGGCAGCCTTGGAAGTGGATGGCATTTAAACCACCACTTCCTCAACTGGCTCTTCCACCACCACATGAGGTGCACCACCAGCAGGATGCTCCTCCTCCACAGGATCATCTCCTAATGGAAGTTCCTCCTCGGCTTCGGCAGCCGGAGGAACAACATCAGGAGGACCTTGGGCAAGGCCCAGCATTGCATCAGTAAGGGGCCTCCAATCCCCCTTAAACCCTAGAGACATATTGGAGTATACTTTAGAACTAAGCTTAGGGGTCTCATACTTTTCCCTATTACGAGGTATACACACAAGTATCTACTGTAAAAACCTAGGATACATTAAAAATTTCTTCCTAGATCCAGTACTAGTCAGATTGCTAACCATCCCATCAAACAAATAGCGAGAAAAATTAAACACCCCACCCTGTGCTATGCAGATCAAACTAGTAGCCAAAGGAATGGGAAAGGCATCCCAACTCCCAGACTTGGGGCTTAAGCAGTGAATCAAGAAGTGCACTAGAAGCTTCCACTGGGGGGAAAACCTATTCTTTTGGAAGTTAAACTTCCCCCCCATGGTTATAACCAATATCAGCCATCCCCTCCAAAACCTCAGCATTGGGGATGGAAACAACACCACCTTCATCTTGAAGATGAAGTGAACTCCTAATAGAAGCTTCAGTAACCACATAAGAACGTCCATCAATAGTAGCATGGAGTTCAAGTGGGCGACCCAAAACAGCCACAAGTTCGGCAGTATCCCAAAACTAGCGAATCACACTATCATAGACAATAGGGCAAACAGTAAATGCATACCTGAGGTTAGAAGCCTCAATGAACTCTATGATGTCTGTGAATTCGTCACGTTTAGGACCATCTCCCAGATACGCTACCTTATTGTGATCGGGTTTGTAGAATAGAGCAGCCATTGATGATGATTGTAAGTGATGGAAGGTGATTGATTAGAGATTGAGAGAGTAGGAGCGTGTGTGTGTGTTATGGTTGTGATGAATGAGTCATGGTTATGGCATCGCAGATTATCTCATCTTAACTTTGATGCTATTAATCATCTGGCTAAAAACGAATTAGTTCGTGGTCTTCCAAAGCTCAAATTTCACAAGGACCATTTATGTTCTGCGTGTTCAAGGGGGAAAAGTACCAAGAAATCATACAGGCCCAAAGCTGAAGACACCAATCAAGAAAAACTTCATCTTTTGCATATGGATCTTTGTGGGCCAATGAGAACTGAAAGTGTGAGCGGTAAGAAATTCATTCTGGTTATTGTGGATGATTTCTCCAGGTTTACATGGGTTAGATTTCTACGTACAAAGGATGAAGCACCGAAGGCTATCATCACTTTTCTGAAATTTATTCAGGTACGTTTGAATACTACTGTCCGCCGTATTCGTACAGACAATGGAACAGAGTTCGTAAACCAGACTCTTCGTGATTACTATGAAGGAGTTGGTATTTCACATGAAACATCCACTACACGTACTCCACAACAAAACGGTGTCGTTGAAAGACGGAATCGTACGCTTATGGAAGCTGCTAGGACTATGCTTATTTATGCGAACGCTCCATTGTTCTTGTGGGCAGAAGCTATATCTACTGCATGTTTCACCCAAAACCGTTCTATCATTCGGAAACGCCATGGAAAAACACCTTATGAGCTTCTACATGACCGTAAACCCGATGTTTCATTTTTTCATGTGTTTGGTGCTCTTTGTTATCCAAACATTAATAGTGAGAACTTGGGTAAGCTTCAACCGAAAGCCGATATAGGTATTTTCATTGGTTACTCACCGTCCAAGAAAGCATACCGAATTTACAACCGTCGTCTTGGCAAGATTGTAGAAACTATGGACGCAGATTTCGATGAGCTGACAGCGATGGCTTCTGAGCAACACAGCTCTGAACCCGCGCTTCATGAGATGGGAACCGGTGCTATTAGTTCCGGATTAGTTCCCAATAATCCTACTTCTACATCATTTTTACCACCATCAAGGCCCGAGTGGGATAAACTGTTTCAACCGTTGTTTGACGAATTCTTTGATCCCCCAAATGATGAAGTTCCAGCACCCGTAGTGATAGCTCCAATTCCTGAAGTTGTTGCTCCAACCAATGAAGCTTTATCTAATGCATCTTCAATTCACATTGAACCGGATGCACCTTCACCAAGTGATTCTCAAACTACACCTGAATCGTCACCCCTACTTGTGCCTAATGATGTGGAAGAGGATTCCATTGATCACGACTTGGAATATGCTCACCTGCAAGAGCTTCCTTTCTTTGGTGTAGCGATACCTGAAAACCCTTCAGCCGCGTCTACATCAGAAGAAGCTCCTTCTATTGTTCACTCCAGACCACCTAGGATTGAAAACCATAGCACTAAATGGACAAAAGATCACCCAATTAGGAATGTCATTGGAGATCTAGATCGACCAGTCTCTACACGCCATCAATTACAAGAGAGTGCACTCTATTGCTACTTTGATGCATTTCTCTCCGTAGTTGAACCTAAAAATTGGCAGCAGGCTATGACTCAATCATCTTGGATTGAAGCTATGCAGGAGGAACTAAATGAATTCCAACGACTTGAAGTATGGGAATTAGTTCCTCTCCCTGACAAGGTTAACATCCTTACTTTGTTATGGGTTTATAAGGTTAAACATGATGAGATGGGTGCGGTATTGAAGAATAAGGCTAGATTGGTCGCTAGAGGATATAAACAAGCCTTGGGTATAGACTTTGAAGAATCTTTTGCTCCTGTGGCTAGATTGGAGGCTATTAGACTATTCCTTGCGTATGCTGCTCATATGAACATGATCGTCTACCAAATGGATGTGAAGACAGCATTTTTGAACGGTGAACTAAGGGAAGAAGTCTATGTTAGTCAGCCGGATGGGTTCGTCAGTACGGAGTTTCCTAATCATGTGTACAAGCTTAAGAAGGCTCTCTATGGGTTGAAACAAGCTCCACGCGCGTGGTATGATCTCCTGTCAACATATCTCATTTCGGAAGGCTTCTCTAAAGGCAAGGTGGACCCCACTCTATTCACTCTCAAGGAAGGCAACGACATGATTCTGGTACAAATTTATGTTGATGATATAATATTTGCTGCCACTAACATAGAATTGTCAAATCGCGTTGAGAAGATAATGTCCACACGCTTTCAGATGTCGATGATGGGAAAAATTTCATTTTTCTTAGGATTACAGATTTCTCAAAATCCCAGAGGCATCTTTATTAATCAATCTAAATATGCTCTAGAATCTCTTAAGAAATATAACTTTGAAAATTGTGACCCCGTGGACACTCCAATGGTGGAGAAATCCAAGTTAGATGAAGATAGGAATGGGACTATTGTCGATCCAAAACTTTACCGTGGGATGATCGGCACCCTTCTATATCTGACTGCTAGCAGGCCTGATTTGCAATTTGCTGTATGCATGTGTGCCCGGTATCAGGCTCGGCCTACCGAAAAGCACCTACATGTTGTGAAAAGGATCTTTCGGTATCTAAAAGGAACACTTCATCGTGGTCTATGGTATCCGAAAGATTCTTCTATTGCTTTAATATCATACGCAGATGCCGATCATGCTGGATGTCAAGACACGAGGCGTAGCACTTCTGGATCTGTGCAACTCCTTGGAGATAGATTGATCAGTTGGTCTTCAAAAAGGCAGAAAAGCGCTACAATATCAAGCACGGAGGCTGAATACATCGCCATGTCCGGTTGTTGTGCTCAAGTCCTTTGGATGAGATCACAATTAATTGACTATGGTTTAGGATTCAACAAAATCCTGATGTATTGTGACAACAAGAGCGCCATTGCCCTTTGCTGCAACTATGTTCAACACTCCCGGGCCAAGCACATAGACATTCGCTACCATTTCATTAAGGAGCAGGTGGAGAACGGAGTGATCGAGCTGTATTTTGTCACTACTGAGTACCAGCTGGCGGATATGTTCACCAAAGCCTTAGATCGAGGACGAATCGAGTTTTTGATCGACAAGCTTGGCATGAAATCATTCACTCCCGCGACTCTCAAAGAGTTGGCAGAAGAATCAGCTGAATAATGGTGGTAAACTATTCAGAGCATCCTTTGTTCGTGATCATGTATATTATAGAAAATATATAAACCACAAAAGAAAAATACAAAAATATAAAACCAACAAAAACCATAAAAAATATAAAACCTAGAAAAACCATAAAAATTATAAAATCAAGAAAAACCAAAAATATTTTTCGTTTTTTTTAAAAACGGGCATGTCTTTTAGTACGGTAATATTTACGGCCTTAGAAATGTCGATCAATATTGACACGGTGCCATAAATAGAGTCCGTATAAAAGTTGTACATTTTTAAAACATGCCCATTATGGCTTGTAGTTATTTCTGACTGCAACCCGGTTTTCATATTAAAGTCACGTATTTCCTTGGAAAACGTTGGCTCACAACGGGAATTAATTTTCTCGGGCATGATTTACAAGCCAAATCATGAAAAGGGATCAAGTTTACTTTACAACTTGGTCTAACACGAGTTAGTGTACGTCTCAGTGCATTAATTTGTCAAAATAAGAGAAATCTTATTGCCACCTCGAATCGATCTTTTCAAAACATCAATTGGAAAATGTTTTTCATCATCATGTGCCTCGTTAAACAATGACTACAGCTCTTTAAATAGAAAACGGGTCATCGTTTAAGGGGGAGAAAATGTTACATCATCTTTCACATCAAAAAGATCTTCAAAAGTTTTTAAGGAAACTCAAAACGCTCAATGGTTAATGGTTGGATTGCTTTGGCATTTGTCTTGTTGTTGCTTATAAGTTTGTCATGAATAGATTTGTGCGTGTGTTAAGTTAGCTTAATCACTAAGGCTCGGGAATTTAATTTAAGATAGGGTCAAAAATGTCAAGTATTAAAACTTGGAAAACAATAGAATGTTGATTGAAGTAAAAAGAAATGGTGAGGGGTTAAATGTGACCATGTATCAAACTTACTAAAAGCTTGACCTAGTCAATCATCCCCCCCCCCCCCCCGTTTTTCTTCTCTCTCATTCAACTGTTCCCCTTTCTCTTTGCCGCCATTAACATACTTAGAACACAAACACACGAAATCAAACAAAGCATCTCAAAATCATTCATCTTCTAGATCAAGATCTTCTAAAAGGTATCTAAACGGTTTAATCATTCATGCAATACAATTTAATTATCTCCTTTTAACTGGAATCAATTGATTGAAGTTACTGCTTAATTAGGGTTTAATTAAAATTGGGGGTTTTGCCTGGGATTTATTAGGAATAGAACAAATGAACTGCTATGGCCTTTAGAACACTTGAATCAAACGATTTCATGCTTAATTAGAAAATACATAAGTGTTGAAAACATTCCGAGTAAGAATGACTTTCCGAATAAGGAATTTATTCAGAATAGAAAGAACTTTCCGAATAGGAGGATTATTCCGCATGGAGAACTTTCCGCATAGAAGCTTTATTTTCCGAATAGAAAGGTTATTCCGCATAGACAGTTCTTTCCGAATAGGTATTTTATTCCGCATAGGAGAATTTTTCCAAATAGAATGAACATTCCGCATAGACCAAATCTTTCCAAATAGGATCTTTATTCCGCATAAGAGAAATCTTTCCGAATAGGATCTTTATTCCGCATAGGCCTAACTTTCCGAATAAGAGTATTTATTCCGCATAGACAGTTCTTTCCGAATAGGACTTTTTATTCCGCATAGACAGTTCTTTCCGAATAGGATTTCTTATTCCGCATAGACAGTTCTTTCCGAATAGAGATTTTATTCCGCATAGACAGTTCTTTCCGAATAGAATATTTATTCCGCATAGGCCTAATGTTCCGAATAGATTTTTTATTCCGCATAGATTGTTTATTCCGCATAGACCAGTTATTCCGAATTGAATGTTTATTCCGTATAGAAGATGTTTGAATGTTTTACAAGCTTAAGGGATTAGGTCATATGTTCAATTCTTAGGTTTAAAGTCATAATGATATTCATATTTGTATGTTTCAACCTTTGTGTTTTATCTTAAGCAGAGACGATGACTAACCCTACAGTACAACAAATACAAGACACCAGAGCCACCACCATTGCCGAAGCCAAGACTCTAAAGTTTCTTCCAAACAACTTCCGTTTGAAGGAGGTATCTCATTCCACCCATAATGGATTTAAGGTAGGTACAGCCATACTTGATAAATCTCATCTAAAGCATGCGCTAAGGAGAAGTGCTTCAGTGCCCTATGACTACCTTTACGAGTTCTGGGCTACCAAAGAGAGGACGTCGAACAAAATCACATTTTCCTTGGACAACAAGCAGCAGACGCTTACTGTGTCAGACTTCAGGAAGATCTTTGGATTTCGGCCGACACTCAAAGGCCTATCATACTCAGCCAACCCGACTAAGGACCAGATCATGGAAATGTTCACTGCCATTGGATGTCTTGACATACGAACCGCATCTGAGTTTACTACTGCCAAAGTTGGTCAACCATGGAAAGCTATTTTTGGGATTCTAAGCCGATGTTTAACACCCAAAACAACTGGGTTTGATGTTGTTCGTCCGCCAATCATCAAGATGTTTTATGGTATGTTTAAAGGTATGGGTATTGATTATGCATCATTGCTGTGGGAGGAGTTTACTTTTCAACTCTTCACTAACACGAAGGGTAAGGTTAAAAGTTACCAGTACCCTAGGTTCATTAAGCTGATCATACATTACTTTATGGAAAACGATGCATCCATTAATAAGCGTGCAGGTAGTCGTCACCACACGATGGATGATGATGATTTGGTAGACTTAAGGCAGGAGACTCATTCGAATACGGTTATTCCTGGTCTCATTCCCAGTCATCTTCTGACCGATGAGATTATCGCATCTGATGATTACAAGAACTTGCTACAAGAAATTGAGAATCAACGAGCAAGCATTCTAGCAGGTGAAGACTCATCTACCACGGTTAAGAGCAAAGGTAAACGGAAGCAAACAGATTTACCTGAACCCAAAGCCAAAAAGAAGAAGACTGCAGTTAAGAAGGGAAAGGGTACGGCTGATGAGTTAGTTCTCCACGATGAAGAAGATATTGATGATCCTGCTCTTAACAAGGCTGAGAGAAAAGCGATGAAGATAGCTATGGAAAGGAGTAGGAAAGACACGGGAGGTAGTGGTTCGGGTGCACGGGTAAATATTGAAGAAGAGTACGTGGAACCAGATGATGTGTTTGAGTTTGGATCACCTGAAAAGTATTCTACTTCGAAGGAGACATCCACCCCCCTGTTTCAGCAAGTGTTGAAAAAGAGTCTACTCAACCTTTAACAACTCAACTTCCACCAATACAACCCTTACCAACCAGACCGGTTTCAACACCATTTCTTCCACCACCAATAACTCCAATCCTTAGTACCGTAGTTACAACCGAGCCTATTCCATCAACCCAGAGCAGCTCTGCAACGTCTACAATGGCTGCATTGGTAATGGCCGAAATGTTGGATAAACATACAGATAATCACAAAAGAGAGATGGATGAACTTCGCCAAGAGCTACATAGACGAGTTCAAAGTGAAGAAGCATCTAGGAAAGCTCAAGAAGAGTTGATTGCTAAGTTCGCTGCAGATATGGAATTTACACGTAAAGCCCATGCAGAAGAACTTGCTCGGGTCAAAAAGGCTGAAGCTGATAGGCATCAAGCACGAATTACGAGACTTCGAGCTATTAAGGATGACTATAAAGAGCAGAAAGAAGCTCTTGAAGCTTCTATTGAGCAGAGAGTGAAAGACTCCGTTGAATCCCTTATGCCTAAACTGCGTGATGAGTTGAAGACACTCGCTGCTGATAACTTGATGATCAAATCATCCAATCCTTCAGAATCCGCCTAAAAGATTGCTTATGACTTGACGGATTTTGAATTGAAGAAGATCCTCAAAGCTCGTATGAGGGAACTTGGATCGTTTGATAAATCTAGGATTCAACGGGCTCTTTATAAATCCCTGAATGACGCTATCATGGAGGATGATAAGTTGTTCAAGATGTTTGGAAGTGTGGTACCCTATCACATTCTGCCTGAGGAAGAAAGGGAAGAAAGTGAAGAAGAAGAGGGTACTGGTGGAGAAGAAGAGGAAGAAGAAGAAGAAGAAGAAGAAGGAGAAGAAGAAGGAGAAGATGATGATGGTGGTGATGATGATAAGGATGATGATGATGATGACGATGATAAGGATGATGATGATGATGATGATGATGATGATGATGAGGATGATGATAATGATGGTAATGATGGTGGTGATGGTCACCAGGAGAGTGCTAGGGGGAGCAACGCGGATAACGATAAGGATGATGATGGGGGTGAACAGCCTAAAGAGGGGGATAAGGTTACCAGCTTAAAGAAACCTGCTAAGTCTGGAACCAAGTCCAAGAAAGATGCAGCGCAGAAGGACAAATCAACATCAACGGAATCAAGACGATCTAAGTGGCGCCACGATGTGAATGCTACAACAGCGTCATCGATTCCTGGTACTTCTATTGCTGTATCTATACCTGTTACCACTAACCCTATTAGTCCTGTTGTTGTTGCTCCTGTGATTACAGAATCGGTAACTGAACCTGAAGCTGCACAACACTCACCTGTTCATGACACTGCCGAGATGCCTGAATCAGAACAAGCAGATGTTCACGTCTCCACTCCTCTACAACAAGAACCACAATCTACAGTTCCAAGCACAAGGGACTGGGCAGACACGTTGGAGATTGACGAGACTGCACCACCACAAGCTTGGATCACGGCAGCGGCGCAATATGATCCGATCACAGACGCTGACAAAGATGTTTTGTATCTTCGTATCCGCAGTCCGATTGACTTATGTGCATTTCTTGCTCATGAGTATAAGACTTCGGTTACTCCATCTTTGGTGAAGAAAGCGCTGAAGGATAAGAGACTTCGCGCCAAAACCCGATTGACCCAAATGGAGTTCGAGTATTATGCCGATGAGATCCTGAAAGCCCTGAATACCGTTCAACGGCCAGGTCTTCATGAATCTGAAAGAGCCCCACCTACGCTTGATCCTACTCAAGATAATCAGATTGCTCTCGACTTCTTCGTCACCAATGATCTTGTGTATCTTCTGAAGGGGTCATCAAAGTACGCAACCTCCCTGACCTTGCTGAAATCTGCCAACTGGGGGACAATACCCTTTATCGAGGAAAAGGTAAACCGACTCTGGGTCCCAAAGGTAAATCGTAATTATGATATGTATGCTGTCATAGGTGCATCACACTGGGACGAACGAGTTCGAAGGGCGTACAGGGGCTGTTGTCTAGTCAATTCAGGGAGTAACGTTAGATCCGATATCCGCATCTCCAGCATCTTAGGGTTGAAAACTGAAGCCAAGAATGGCTATTATCATGTGACAGAGATTCGCTTGAAAAGGGAGGATGACAGAGAATACAAAATCCAGCAGGGAGATTTTTCCATCATCCGCCTTGAGGATATCGAAGATATGTTGCTTCTGATGACCCGAGATCAACTTACACATATTCCTCGTGAAGACCTCATTGCCTTGAATACAGCACTTCGTATGTTCACACGAAGCGTTGTTATCAAGAAACGAGTTGAAGATCTTCAGTTGGGAGTCGAAAGCTATCAAAGGAAGCTCAACTTAACCCGTCCAGTGAATCAAGTTCTACCTCAACATGTAGATAGATGTCCTTATACCGGCATTTCTGTTCCGAATTGCGGCATTTTCTACTTGAACAGTCGAGGTTTAATGAAGTTTATGAGGGTGGGTGAGCTTTATAAGTACAGTGATGGGACTCTTCTACAAGTCAGAGGAAAGTTGGAGCATCTGAACTCGGGTGGGACTTTGCCAGAGATGACGGAGGATTGGCATAAGGGTTATCGGCAGATGGCGAATTATGTGATCAAGAAGATCGATCAAAAGCTCCGTGAACGTAGATTAATGAGGAGTTTGGAAAGATTCGTTGGTGGTAGACCATATCTAGTGCACCACAAGCTATTGCAACGATCCATCTAATGGATCGTACATTTCAGGTCCACTTTATATTGGTTTTTCAATTGTGAATATGTATATTTGTGAATATTGTGCTTTAATGGCTTGATGTAGTGTGAAGGTATGATAATTTTTCAAGAATTTCTCACGAGATTCTAAATCTTTCAAAATACATCATACTAAAGCACTACAACTATCCGTTATTAACTTAAGGGGGAGCATGAACAGGTTCTATGGCCAAACATTGATTTCATTTTTACCCAAAGACCGGTTAATCCATTCAATATCCCAAATATTAATGGTTAACATTTTGGATAAGGGGAGAAAATGGGATTAAGGAGATTTAAATGATACTTGGCTAAAAGATGAAAAAGACTTAACGATTTTCCAACTTAATATGTGTAAAGCACGTGTTAAGGGGGAGCGTTTTTGATGAACAAAACACCTAAGGTACAAAACTTTTGATTTCAATATCACAAGTACCTTAAGTGATTTTCAATGATTTTTCATGGTGGCAATTCCTTCCCAAAACACACTTAATTCACGACGAATGTGGTGACAAAAGGGTGGTAGGAATAGGTTTAGTCCAATGATTCATCAGAGCCGATGGAATCTTCCCAAGGACAATTCCCTAGATAGAATTATAAGTCCTAGGAAAGATGGAGAAAGAATGTGAACGTAGCTGAATGCCGACCAAGTACTTAAGCTAGCACTGGAACAATCACAACAAGGTGCTAGTGATGACGTATTGGTAAGCATTGAAGGGGTTGAAGAATGAAAAAGAATTGTAAAGATAAAGGGTGTAAAGAAAGAAGCCCTCCTTACAACTTTAGGCAGAAACCGGGTCAATACATATGCTATTGAGGTCATTTTTGCTAATGATTCTCGGTATTGAAGAAAGACATCATGGACCCAGTGATGCAATGCACAACCCTTCCCAGCTAACTCAAATATCTCTCAAAAGGTATTTGTTTTAATCACACGGAGATCAACACGTTATCTATTGGTTTATTCACTCCGAATAGACTGGTATTGAAAAGGTGGCACTCCTCTCCAGCCATCGCTCACTAAATCAAAACGCACTATCGAGTCTAGAGCCAAGAGATCATCAAAAGTCTCATTAGGACACTTTCCATTTATTCCTTGCTTTCTCACACACTGTGAAAAGTAAGAGATGTTCATGAGTCCTACGCAATATTCCTGTAATATTGCCAGAACATCTGAGTAATACGTAAGTATTACAATGAAGATGGAAATCCTGCTTGAGCCAACATCAAATAAGCTCATGGTAGGTTACACGTGCGGTTCTTTTAGAACCAATCTTGTGAAAAACTGGAAAGAAACAGTGGTTTAATTCTTAATTGAACTTAAACTCGTTCCAGGCCTCTACGCATTATCATATGATCTTGCCAGAACACTCAGAGTGACTCTTTATCGATCACAGTGACGAGTGGAAATCCTTCTAGTGTTAACATCAAACAGCACTTGGTAGGTGACGTGCAAGATTCTTTATGAATTGAGCTCGTGACAACTGGAAAGCAACGATGGTGAAAATCTTAATTGAAATTCACTTGTTCCAGGTTTCATGAATTGACGGCTTCAAATCACAAGGATAAATTATCCAAGTGATTCACTCTTTAGGTTCGCAGTCAGCTTTGGACGGTCGAATAAAGAGAACGGGTTTACCCGCGAAATCCTGTCAGGAAGTTACTTAATTGAAACTATCCGTCACGGGTACGATATCTAATATCGTCCAACGGTCTTCACCGACCGGAGGTAAAATGCTACCGAATTAGAATAAAATGTTCAAAGCCATTTTATTCGTGTCGTTGCTGTGTACCTGTTAAAGACGGTGTCGTTGCTGTGTACCTGTTGAAGACGGTGGCGTTGCTATGTACCAGTTAAAGACGGTGGTGTTGCGGTGTACCTGATGAAGTCGTTTCCACATGCTTATGTTCTTTTGCAACAAAGTTCAGCAAAAATTCAAGAAAGTACAAGATGAAGTCTTCCGCTGTACCAAACTCTGAAGCTTTCGAGAATTCAACAAAAAGACGTAAGTGTGTGGAACATGAAGTCACGAGGAGGCAAAATTCACAAGAAAGGCAAAGATCGCACGTGAAAGGCCAAAGAACAATGCTCACAAGCCAAAGCCAAAAAGATCAAACCAACATATTCACAACAAAAGAAAGAAAAGAAGAAAAGACTACGAGCTAAAGAACGAAGACTTAGTATAGTATGCTAGGTTTAGAACTTTGTAACGTGGAGTGACCTCCCTTAGGGGGAGATTGTTAGAAATACGTTTTAACGTATATTAGAAGTATCAGTCACTCCACAATATGATTTATGTTGTAATAGCTCGTAGTTAACAAATAGTTAATTGTTACTTATTAAGTTAAGTAAGAACCGGTCCATGGGCTTGTCATGGACCGGCCCAAGCCCAATGTTTGCTTGGAGTATAAATACCCCTTTCCACCATGGAAAGGGGTTGGTTGTTGTTCATTTGAAACTTTCATATTAATAAAATCACACACATTTTCTCTCACTTTCTCTCTCTAGTTTCTCTCACTAGAAAACATCAACCCACTTCATAGATTCATAGGTTATCAATATTCTACAAGGGGGGTAATTGACCATAAATAATGGTCTTGTAACTGTTCATTGACCCCTAATAAAAAATGTGGGTTGCCCTTTCAAATTAGGCAGTTATTGCAAAAGTAACCACTTGCCCCTTATAACTTTATTTGCAAATCACAGTTACCAAAGTTAAATAATATGATATATACTAGAATTAGCTTGCGTTGACTAAAAGTCAAAACGCATAAGGGTCAACACTAGAAGCACAATGTGTTCAACAGAAGTCAACGAAGTGAACAGTGACCCAAACCAAGACTAGAAGCCAACCATTAATGAGAAGGAAGGATTTTTATCCACTAGAAGTTGAAGACTACCACCAGAACTGAGAAAAATCCTCCACTAGAAGTAGCACACACCGCAAATACCCATACAATCTGTTGTTAAAAACTACCAAGATGTTAATCTGTGCAAGGAAATATGTACACTAAGCCTCCCCTTAGGCTTAGCCTCCCATCAATCCTAGGTCTCAAGGATTGGCCATTCCAATGTGAACCACCGTGGTTGAACCGAGGACCATCAAAGGCTTTAGTCAATAGGTCAGCATCATTATCATCCGTATGAACCTTAAGAACCTGGATCAACTTCTTCTCATTAGCATCCCTGATAAAGTGGTGCCTAATTTAAATATGTTTTGTATGTTGATGAAAAACATGATTCTTCACAATGCAGATAGTGCTTTGGTTGTCAATGAAAATTTTGGTGTTCATAAAGTTGAACCCATAATCAAGCATCTGATTTTGTATCCATAAAAATTTTCCACAACAACTAGCAGCAGCTACGTATTCAGCTTCTGTGGAAGAAGTAGCTACTATCGTCTGTTTCTTACATTGCCATGAGATAAGCCGTCGACCCAAAAACTGACAACCACCAGTAGTAGATTTTCTGTCATTATTAGCACCTGCATAGTCACTATCACTATATGCTTCAAGAACAAAAGGTGATTCTCTAGGATACAACAAGCCTAACTTGGGTTGAGCCTTGATGTACTTGAAAATCTTCTTGACTGCATTCAAGTTAGAAACCGTTTGAGCCACCTGATGTCTAGAACAAGCACTTACTGCAAACATAATATCCGGACGTGATGCAGTCAAATACATGAGTGAGACAATCATGGACCTGTACATGTGAACATTTACCGTAGGATCTGGCTCATTCTTGAGTTTGACTTTAGCAACCTCATAAGGTGTTGCCGCTGGTCTAAGAGGATCCATATCAAACTTCTGAAGAATCTCATAAACATACTTATCTTGACTTTTGTAGATTCCATCCGACTATTGCTTGACTTGAAGACCAAGGAAAAATGTAAGCTCTCCGATAGCACTCATCTGAAATTCGCCCTTCATCAGTTTTTCAAACTCATCACACCATTCCTTTTTAGTAGAACCAAAGATAATATCGTCCACATAAACCTGAAAAGGATAATGTCCTTGGTATTCCTCTTGAGAAATAGTGTTTTGTCAATTGTGCCTCTTCTATAGCCATGTTTCAACAAGAAAGTGGAAAGACGCTCATACCAAGCTCTAGGAGCCTGATGAAGTCCATAGAGAGCTTTGACCACCTTGTAAACTTTCTTGGGATGAAGTGGATCTACAAAGCCCTTAGGTTGAGTGACATAAACTTGCTCATCAATCTTGCCATAGAGAAATGCACTCTTGACATCCATCTGAAAAACTGTAAAGCCCACATAAGAAGCAAAAGCCAAAAACAAACGAATTGCCTCAATCCTACCAATAGGAGCAAAAACTTTAGTGTATTCAATGCCTTCAAGTTGTGTATGACCTTGTCCAACCAACCTTGCCTTATTTCTCACCATAATTCCCCTTGCATCTTTCTTGTTTTTGAGAATCCATTTGGTACCAATTGATGTCTTTCCATCCGGCAAGTCAACTAGGATCCAAACATTCTTAAACAAGAATTGCTGCATCTCCTCCTGCATAGCCTCCACCCAACTTTGATCCTCAAGAGCATGAGAGATTGATCTAGGTTCCACCTGTGAAAGAAAACAAGCAAACAAACAATGTTGAAAGTCCGTATGATTATTACGCTTTTGGTCCTCAATATAGCTCACAAGAGCATGATGATCAGACGTTGCTTTCTTATGCATTCTTCGAGTCTTGACAGTAGAACCAAGATCTCCAATTATTTGAGTAGTGGGATGGTCTTTGTGTGACTGCAAAACTGGATTGGAAGCTACTTCCACTTCTGGTGCCAAGTTATTAAGATCTCCAACAAAGTCATCATCATATGAAGCAGAGTCGAAAATGCCATCTATTGGTTGCTTATGAATATCATCCAGCTTGGAAGAAGACTTCTTTTGATAGTTTCCCAGGTCAGAAGGACTAGAGAATCTAGTAGAGGAAATGGAACCACTAGCCGGACTACCAATAGGTGTTAAACTAGCACTAGGAGTAACAATTGGAGTACTAGGAGTAGCTTTGTCAACATGAGTATTCAAAGGAAACTCAAAGCCACCATGAGCAGCTGCTGTAGTAGCCTCTAGTTGTTGCTTGAGTAATGTATCAAGAGCTCCTTGTGAGTCCAAAATATCTGATTGAGTAGCATCACTAGGAGTAGTAGGAGAGACTGTGGTGGAATAGGATGGAACAACAAAAATATCATCCTCGTCATCTGAGCCTGAGAGACTAGAATGAGCACCTGCACTAGAAGTTGCAAACACTTGTGGACCTGCATCATGGTTAGTTTTGAAACGAAAATATCCCAATGAATCACTAAGATAATCAAGATCAAAATACCATTTAGGACCCTTGCCTTGTATGTTTGACTTCTCCACAAAATACCTAAGATTTATAGTTTCAATTACTCGCTTGGCTTGGTGATTGTAGACACGATAAGCCCGAGAGTGAGCTGAATATCCCACAATGTATCCTTCATCTGCCTTACCATCAAATTTCCCCAAATAGTCACTAGTATTCAGAATAGTAACAGGACACCCAAATGGCTTCAAATGAGCAATGTTTGGTACTCTAGCTGTTAGTAGCTCATAAGGGGGTCTTCTTGTGAGGATTTGTAATAGAAACTCTATTCAAAACATAACTTGCAGTATTGACAGCATCTGTCCAGAACATGGTTGGAAGCTTGGAATCGGCAAGCATTGTTCTCGCAGCTTCTATTAGAGTCTTGTTCTTTCTTTCTGCCACGCCATTCTGTTGAGGAGTTCTTGCTGCACTATAATCTCTTTTGATGCCTTTAGAATTACAAAGTGCTATAAGGTCTGCATTTTTTTAATTCCGTTCCATTATCACATCGAATACCTTTAACCTTCTTGGACAACTAATTCTCAATAAGTGTAATAAAGTCCTTGAGAACTGAGTAGGTCTCACTCTTGGCAGCCATGAAGAAAACCCACGTGAACCTGCTATACCCATCAGTTACCACAAGGCAGAATTGTTTGTGGTCAATGCTCCTAATAGAGGTAGGACCAAATAAATCCATGTGTAGTAGCTGCAATGGTTCAGTTATAAGGCTGAGAGCAGTAATGGTCTTGAAGGATGCTTTATGTTGTTTGCCTTTGCTGCATGCAAGGCAATTGATATCATTTCTGAATGATTTGGGAGGTAAACCAGAGACCAAATTTAGATTTGCTAATTTGTGAATGGTCTTGAAGTTCACATGTCCCATCCTTCGGTGCCATTTAGTGGCTTTATCTTCTGAGGCTTTAGAAACCAAACATGCTAGTTGACCAGTAGGATTGACTTCATTCAGCTTGATACTATAGAGGTTGTGTCTTCGAGGGATTCTGAGCAGAACCTGTGAGTCATCCGGGAATTTAAAGTCTTTGGATAACACTAGTGCATCAGTATCCGTAAAGAGGACAAACTACTTCTTGTCACAAATCTGAGAGACATATATCAAGTTGAAGTGTTGAAGTGCTTCCACGTAGTAGACCTGCTCAAAATTAAGATTAGGCGTCTGAATCGTTCCTTTGCCAGTGATCCTTCCTTCACCTCCTCCAAAATAAACCTTTCTGCCTTGAAATGGTACAAAGTTAGATAGAAGACCTTTATTTCCTGTCATGCTCCTAGAGCATCCACTATCAACAATTCCTAGAGTAGGATCTTGGTATGGAGTAACCTACAACAACAAGAAAAGAGATATGCAAAAGTTAGTGTCTTAAGGGGACCCAAACCTTTTCAGGTTTGAGCTTACCTTGTGGATCTTTATTAGATAGCCAAGAATATTGATGAGATCCACCGTTGTTCTTAGGTTGCCTATTCATCATATGGGTGTTATTGTTTGACCAAGAACAACCTGCTGAGGGCTTAACAGCAGTTCCCAGATTTCCCAACCCAAAATACATGTGGTCAAAATTAAATGCATAATTTGGATTAAAATTCTGAAAATAGTTACTCGTTGGTCTATTTGATAGTAATCTAGTGTTTCTCCAATGATCAGAAGCTAATGGAGAGGTCCTTTTAGAAGAAGAAAAAGATTGGGCACATGGGTTTAGTCTTCTAGAAGAATATGGAACAACTCCTAGTGGACCAAGAGCAGGAAATGCTTGATAAACAGAAGAATGTTTGTCATAAAAATCACAATCCCTAATCGAATGAAATTCACTCCCACAAACAAAACATGTTTTAAGTAACCTTTTATTAGAATGACATTGTTTCATATTGCTAACTTTATTACACACAATTCTAGGAGAAACATTCTTCCTAGGACTCAATAAACCAGGACTAGACACAGATGAAGTGAAAGTAACTCTCTCTTCACTCTTCCTAGTACTAGTAGCAGCATGGTCATTTGACTTGGAGCTTGCAGGTCTCGACTCTTCACTTGCACCACATGATGCAGAGTCACTAGCTTTGTCACTGAAAGTACACAAGACAAAGTCATTAGTATTAGTAGAACTTTTTTGGGACTCATGCATCTGTGATCCATCCAAGTCATTATGCCTAGTAGTGGGCATGAAAGTTCCTGAAAGAGGTGGAGGGACATCGGACATTTCTGCTGCTGGTTTAAACCTATTGTAGCTAGGTGTTCCCTCTTCCTCCTTGTCAGGATCAAAGACACTTGAAAAAGATAAATCAAACACATCTTCTGAATCAATATATTTATCAAATCCTAAGCCTCTTTTAGTCCTACCAGACATACTACTATCAATTAATTTTGAAAGATTCTTAGGTGCCTTTTTCCATTTTTCAAATCTTAGAAGTGTAGCATTTAATTTTTCTTTCATTTCTTGTTTAGCTTTGATACTGTCATCTTTTACCTTTTCAGTATATTTAAGCATATTTGTTGTGTTTTCTAAATCAATGTTCAGTATCCTAATTTTATCCTCGTACTCACGTTGAGTATCTTGAAGCCACCTCTTTTGTTGTTCCAATGTTTTTAAAGATGCCTTATATGCTTGAACTTCTAAAAAATACTTATCTTTTTGATCATTTAAGTCATTATATTGAGACAACAATTCTGAATATTTATCATGACAACCAAGAGGACAATGTTGTACCTGAGGTGAGATGCCCATAAGAGCAAACTCTTCTGCTTCCTCAGCATCAGACAGATTCCCAGCAATCATTGCAAACACGTCAGTAGAAGGCTCAGCTGTTTCCAGGGTAGCATTCTGATGATCATTCCAGTTGCCATAGAGTCAACAGACACCAATGCCTTCTTGTCATCCTTCACCTCCTGAATCTTGAAAGCTGAATATCTGCTCTTCTCCTGGTCATGCTTGTTAGGGCATTCCCTTGCAAAGTGACCTTGCTGCTGGCAGTTATAGCATCTAACCTTGCTTTTGTCAAATCTTGCTGGCTCTCTTGGGTTATAATTAAATTTTCGACCGGCTTTCTTCTCAAACTTATGAACCCTAAGAGTGAGCATGGCCATCTGCCATTTGAGATCCATTTCATCCAGGTCAAGTTTATCAACCTGTTTGAACTCATCAAAAGCAAGTTGTTGTTGAGCATCAACGTCAGCAACAAAAGAGTGAAGAACAACTTCTACCATGCTACCAGACTTGGCTTTTGGTTCAGGAGTAGAAGTATGCTGAAAAGTATGTTGAGAAGACACAGTATTGCTTAGGCTACTAGCATAGGACATGGGACTAGATCCCATAGAACTCACAAAGGCAGATTTAGCAGGAGTAGGAAAAGAATCACTTGAGTATCCCCTCACATGAGGTTCACAGATTTTGAGCTTATGAAACAAATCATCAAAATTAAGATAGTCAAGCCTACTTTTTGCTTTGAGAGAGATTACCACCTGATTCCATGAGTAGGGTAAGGCTCTAAGAAACCTTGCATTGATATCACCATTGTCAGGTTTTGACCGAAGTTGATTCAACTGTCTTAGTATCTTTTGGAACCTGTCATACCCTTGATGGATACCTTCAGTTTCTGAGATCTTGAAGTCTATGAATTCATCTCTCAGCATGGATCTTCGCATTTTCTTTGACTCCTCATTCCCACCAAACCTTGCTTTTATTCCATTCTAGATTTCTCTAGCATCATCCAGATGATAGAAGTCACCCATGTGATCATCAGGAAGAGACTGAAGCAAAATAGTTTTTGCTTTGATCTCCTTCTGAACAGTTGTGATTTCTTCATGAGTTTTAGGGTCAAGAAGAATAATATTACCATTCTTGTCTCTTCCAATCAACTTCTTGCTGTTTCCATTCAGAATAATCTTCCATAGGTCTTAATTAGTGTTGGTGATCCAACATTCCATCTTCATCGCCCAGTTATCATACTCGTCCTTTTCAGAAGAGGAAACTTACCATTTGTCTTGGAAACCGTAGCAATGATCTGCTGAGGTTGCTGAGTTTTAGGAGTACTGTCTTCTCCTGTTTGAGTAGAACTTGAGGCAGACATAATTAAACAAAAATGTTAGTAATGAGAAAAATTGATTCTTCTTGTTAAAGAGAATCTCCCAGGCTCTGATACCACTTGTTGGGTCCACTAGATGTGGATCTTGCAGCCTGTCAGGAACGGTGAACGACTTCTGTAATCACAAGTCTATTCACAGAGAGACTCTATACAAATCACACAGTATAAGTGCGGAATACAAATACTATGAATAAGTAGAACAGAATAACTATAACGACTTGATCCTTTTCTAAGGATTTCTAATATTAATAAGAACTAGAATTATATTTGATGAAGGTGTCTAAAACCCTTCTGCCTAAGGTTCCTTATATACTACAAGGAAACCCTAATACAACATTAAGCAAAACGTGTAAAACTGATATGCATATCCTTTCCTAACATATCTCATGCATATCCTAACAGAATAATAACTAAATAATAAAGTTTGACTTTCTATAAGACCAGGAGCACGACTTGCTCCTACTACTACTATGACCAGGAGGAACTACATACCTCCTAGTCTTCATATTACAAATAACTATTCCAATGGTACTAACATACTGAGACCTACTCAATTACTTAGGTATTTGATGTATTGTGTGCACTATGACTTGAATACTTTGATCATCCTCGAGCAGTATTATTCAGGTGAGTTCACAGCCTCGCGTTTCACTACTATTTATGTTTTTACTAACCTGCGAGGGGGAGACATGCTACTAAAGAACTATGAATTGTTTTGATAATATGATTGTAACATCTTAAGATTGCGGCCTTATTCTTAAATTTAAAAAACTGTTGATTAATACTGTGAGACAAAACAAGTAAGATATTTTATAGGACGCAAATTGAACTTAACCTTTAATTAGATTTGCCTATTGTAGAATTCCTCATGACCCATGAACTGAAACTGTTAAAATCATTGGATTACCTGAATGTTATAAACAGATCTATTTGGGATTGACCATCCCCACTTGGGTGAGTCATGCTCACTGTGCCTTGGCTGGGACAAAAGGTGTTTACCATGTCAGAACTTATTATTAATGGGTGCCTTTTTATAAGGCGAAGCGCTCTCATTTGTTGAGGGCCAACTATGTCAAGTTTCAGTTTCGGGCAATAGGAAATGTAATTATCTTATAGTATTTGGCTTTGTGCGATACTAGTTTTGTGATGTTTGCGGTTCTAAACTTGACTTTATATTAATTGGTACATTAATACACGGAACATACTGAGATCTCTGAACTAGATTTTTATCACACATTGTGTAGTACAATATGGAACATTTTGATATTTCTGAACTTGATTTTTATCAAACCTTATGAAATACTATACGGGATATTTTGAGATACTAAACTTGATTTTTATATCAAATGAACTATGATTTTACAAAACTCTATGAATTCACCAACTTTATGTTGACTGTTTTAAGCATGTTTTTCTCAGGAAATTAGGCTAGATTATTTGAGCATGGACTGAGCATCATTTAGGACCATCATAATAATTGGGTGATCTGTTTTCACTAGGATACTTGTAACAACGGATATTCAAGATTTCAACTGATTGTACTAATACAATATTTGTATCAATAGTATTTCAAAATCATATAATTATGATCAATGCTTTGTATGCCATTTGTTGTGTGATCCATAATGTGACACCCAATTACTATTCCGCTGTAGACCCGATTTGAGGGTGTCACAAAATGGTATCAGAGCAATGGTTATAGAGAATCAGATCTAAAATAAAATTTTTATTTTATAAACTGAACTATAACCGGACAAAAGTTTCAAAAACTTAGATTTCAAAAACTGGGTTTTTGACGGGGACATACTTAGAGAGCATATAGTATAGAGCATGCATGACTATATGATTTAAATGCAATTTATTATCCTATGCATCTATATTTATGATAGTACTAGATGCTAACCATTTACATAATTTACGTATTACGACTGTTTAATATCTTTATGAAGATATTAAAATATTAAAATACTTAACATATTTAATGAAACGTATAAACATGTCATGTTAGTAGGGAGCTTTATACTAAATATGTTCCATCTCGATATTACGTTTTGACTGAGTGGTTGGGTTTACGATTTAAAGTTCCCTCGCTCCTCAAACGTTTATAGAATGGCTTCTGAAGTATGATGGTCCGAACAATGCATTATAACCACAAACAACATAATACATACCAAACCCTTGAAAATATGTAAATGGAAATCTAAATAAAATCGTGGAAATCTTTGGAAATCTTTGGAAAATCTAAAATAGATTTTGGAAAATCTTGCAAAATCTTAAATAGATTTTGGAAAATCTTGGAAAATCTTGAAAAATCTAAAATAGATTTTTATATATCTTAGAAAAATCTAAAAAGGATTTTGGAAACCTTTTCTTGAAGAATTGTATTTTCGAAGAATTTAATTAAATGTTGGAAAAATCTAAATTAGATTTTATAATTCTTAATGAATCTTATTCGAACGATGAAAATCTTATTTAATCTTTGTAAACCATAAATCTTTTTTGGAGATACAAACCAAAACATTTAGTATCTAAGCACATCTTGACAGTTATCTCACTAAACTTTTCGGCTAATATTACTACAAATGTTTGAGATTACTCTCTATCTTATTTTAAACCTTATCCACTAGTTACCAATTGACAAGTATACTTGATATTGTAATAATATCCAAATAAGTCCTAAAATCTTATAATAAGATTTTCAAATACTTCATGACTACTTGCGGTATCTATTTATGCTTATACGCTGATATTTCCTTATATAAATATTATAATATATCATTATATTATATACAAGATCCTCCGTTTGATACATATTTTAACGCATGTGATTTGAACATCTGGTAATTTTATGTGATATTATTTGGATAAGTTTGCATGTTTAAATGATGCGGTGGGAACCAAATCAAGGTATGACTCTATATTTAGATGACGTTTAAATATAGAACATGAGTCTCTTGATCATAAGCCACTGAAACATAAGTTTATTTATAGTTTCTTATTAGGATATTATATTCGTTTTGATGGTAAGGATTGTCGAGAATACTTAAGTAGGTTGGGCTATGAAATCCTTATTGAAACGAATTAGGACGCCTTTTCGTTTGAATAAAGAAATCATAGGTCACCGAACCATAAGGTTATAAATTTTTACTTTACATGGATGAGGACGCTTATCGAGGTAAATAAAATTTATAAACAAGTGGGCTTAAATATATTCGACGTGACTCGTTATTGATATTATTTTATTAATCCAGCTATGGAATGTATTCCGTTTGATTCACGGTTTTTCCAAAATATCATATCACTATTACATCCTTATCAAGAAACCTAAGAAAGATTCATGTTCATTTCTCTTGGATCATAGCACTATGCTAAGGATTCTCGACTTATTCTTGACCCAACATTTAACTAATAGACTCACTGAAGCTTATTTAAGCTAGATAGACTTAAATCCCTTGAAGAACTATTAAAACATTAACAAGCCTTTTCTATGCACACTGAGGCCCGATAAGGCCTGTAAAGCACAACTAAATAAAACCAAGACTTAAAACAAGCTTGTCTTACTTTATCCAACCTTGTAAACTTATTCGAACTCGAATATTATTTAATGAACCTTTTACTAATCTTTTGGGCTAAAATTAATTCTTAGAGCTATCGGGGACTTATTTTTCCATTTTTCAAACATATTATAAACCCTAGAATAATAAGACGTGAGTTGTGAAAATCTAAGGACTAAACATGGGTTTCAATGAACTTAAAAGAAGACGTAGTTGATTTAACACGGATTAAAAACCCCATGGGTTTATTTTGCCACTTCTGAAACTAAATTTGAGCCCTAGGTTATTTTGTTGAAAACTATTTGTACCCTAAGGGCCACATTACAAAAATAGAAGGACCACATGCGTAACTTATCAAAACATACAAGACAAGTTACTTTGTGCATTAAAATTTACTCATCTGAGGCATACGATCAATAACTACATTCTAAATATCACCTTTGAGTCTAAACTTGCGTTCACAAGATTACACATTCAAGAATAAGTGTCCACACTTGTTCTCTGGACAAGTAACTTCATCATAAGCTTTAAGGACAAAGCTAAAATAACGGATAGGTGCTGTAAAACCCCAAAATTTGGGCTTTTGACATGTCACCAGTTTCATTATTATTACCATTTATCCTATATTATATTTATAGACTATCCATACATACAAGAACATAAAATAGTAAATATTATATATTTACTTATATTACTTAGAAACTTGGCATTTTAACCATTGTGCTATTTTAATATCTATTTTTTTTAGACACATTTTATGTGCATAAATGATTATTAATTATATTTATAATTAATAATAAACAATCTAAAGTGTTACATACCAAGACGGACTAAAAACTGTATACATTCATTTAACTTTCTACAGACACAAACCATTTGTACATTTAACCAAGACTTTTAAATATTAAACGATTATCACTATTAAGTCGACACATTTAAAACTCAACTCCTTATAACACCCTTGGTCGAAACCTAAGTACATAAATCACTTGATTTATTTATTTCCCACGTGTATTCACAACTCAAAATCAAATGAAACAATCTATATACTAAAATATATATATATTAAACCCATTTACATGCTTACATCAAACCATATTTAGTCAACATTAAAACAAAAACCTTTTCCATGGACACTTGATATATATCTCTCATTCACTTTGCATATACATAATAAAATCAAAACAAAATCCAACCCCCCTTTGGCCATAAACCATACACGTCCCATAGAGATTCCCCTAGGCAAAAATATCTAAACCCTTTTCGTGGCTCCTCTTAGGACCACTCTTCCTACCAAATTCCTATCTAAATTTATACATATAGTACCCACACATATGTCACCTACAACTAACTTTCACAAACACACAAACAATCTCGCTCTGTCAAACTGAACATAACACCAACCCTTCATTTTCTCACTTATCAAGTTCAAGTATACAAGGGTTTACCCATGCTCGTATAACTCACCTACACAAACACATCCCATTAGAATTCAATGAACCACAAATATGATGCACACGTATCTATGATGGCGTACGGTTAGAGTCTTTTTCGTGAGTTTGAACTAAGACAAGCGTGGTTTCGGGTTTTGTATTCATCGGGGTTCAAGCTAAGGACGAGCTAGGGTTTCAAGCTAAGGTTTCACTTTAGGGTTTCTTTAGTGTGGTTCGACGGTTACTCTTTAGTGTCGCGCCTTCGATAGCCTTGTAAGCCACTCAACTCCATCAGTATTTTTCTTGTTAATCGTTTCATATACTTACATAACCATAATCACACGAATTGAGAACATATGAACTAATCCTTTCATGATAACCTACATATTGGTTCAAAATGACTAAGTGGGTACGTTAAAACATGACCAAAACCCTATTTTTCGTAGGTAAACTCTTTACATACGGGTAACATAAGCTATTTAGACAAAGGGTCCCGAATTTTATGAGCTAAGAATAAGTTTTGAATTTTATGTAAAATATTTTACTTCATTCGAATAAACCGAGTAAAAACCACGTGTAATGGTCGCGTTTTTGTCATGGGATTTGTAGCCACAGAGTCATAGATCTATATGCAAGTTTAATTTTCAAAAACCATTGAGAAACAAAGTCACAATTTGAATTATAAGTCGCGGATTGAGTTTTGGATGAAAATGGTGTTTTTGTGTTTTGTCATCCGACGAAAAGAAAAGAAAGAAAAGAAGAAAAATTAAGTAATGATTGCAGGTGGGGCCCATGTCTAAGAGTGTGTCATATGGAGGGACATGCACTTGTACTATGAAACAACATATAATTTAATACCTCATAATTTATAAACTATTTAGTTTTGACACATTTATATATTTTGGTTAATATTTTACATTGAACACTTTATAATTAATAGAATTATTAAATAAATTTAATACAAGACTACAATTAAGTACATCCTTTTATTTATATATAGCCATCGAGGGTACGCGTATATATTAAATAAATAATACGTACATATAATAATTGTAATAACAGTATATATAAATAATTAAATATACTTGATCTATAAATAACGAGAACAAACGTATGAGTAACTAAACTACATACATTTATTATTTGTGCATATACTGAGACCTACTCAATTACTTAGGTGATTGATGTACTGTATGCACTATGACTGGAATACTTTGATCATCCTCGAGCAGTATTATTCAGGTGAGTTCATAGCCTCGCCTTTCACTACTATTTATGTTTTTACTAACCCGCAAGGGGGAGACATGCTACTAAAGAACTATGAATTGTTCTGATAATATGATTGTAACATCTTGAGATTACGGCCTTATTCTTATATTTAATAAACTGTTGATTAATACTGTGAGAAAAAACAAGTAACATATTTTATAGGACGCAAATTGAACTTTACCTTTAATTAGATTTGCCTATTGTAGAATTCCTCATGACCCGTGAACTGAAATTGTTAAAATCGTTGGATTACCTGAATGTTATAAATAGATCTATTTGGGATTGACCATCCCCACTTGGGTGAGTCATGCTCACTGTGCCTTGGCAGGGACAACAGGTGTTTACCATGTCAGAACTTATTATTAATGGGTGCCTTTTTATAAGGCAAAGCGCTCTCTTTTGTTGAGGGATCAACTATGTCAAGTGTAACGCCCTATTTTGATAAATGGAATGTCACGCGTAATTATGGCGTGTCATCAAAGCATACAAGGATAAATCTCTAAAACATTACATGACCATAGGGTAAACCGGAATCAAACATCGGTTCCCAAACATAAGCCCAAAACATAATAAAGTAAATGAAATGAATGAAAGACTAAACAAGCATAAGTATATGAAGGCAAAAGGAGGAGAAGTCTATGGCAGCTTCCATCCTATGCACGTCCTCCAGATGCTCAAGTCCGTCCTAGAGTACCTGCCGTTTTGGGACATGGAAAGGAAAGTAACGGCTGAGCAAAACGCTCAGTGCACGGATATAGACATAGTATAAATGACTAAAACATAATAAAGACTTAATAGCAGCGGAAATGTATAAGTCCTGGAAAACCTAGAACATGTTCATAAAACTAATTTTATAGTTTGAAAAGCCTTATGTTTATCTTATGAAAACTGTTTAACATATTTTACCATTAGCCAATATAGGTCATGAAAATCCACCGTGCGTGAATACTTGGAGGGGTAACCTCATCATGCAAATTAGAGGCGCTGCCTCTAATTTAATTAAACTGGTTCTGGGTAGGAGGGATCAGCTCCTTGTGAAGGATGCAAGGCACACACCACATTCACCATGAAATCCTGACTGAAACATGTAACTAGGATGCACCCATACGCCCCACATGATAAATATAATAATATGGCCAAAAGCTGAAGGGACGCCATGAGCAATCACTCCGCCGTGGGGAAGTCATAACACCAGTGCCTCTAGTGTTATGGTTATGGTACCTCCATAACTAGGTGAAACTGGTCATGCATGTATATGGCTTTAGGTATTCTAATTAAACATAGGCAATAAAACATATAAACTTATACTATGGGAAAACAGTTGGCTGCATACGGGAAATCCTAATAAGGAAGAATGTCCATACTGAAAGGACGGAGAATCCGTACCTTATGTCCAGTGAACGAAGAAGACGAACGGAAGAGATTCTTACTTCGGTATCACTAATGCTACATAAATACATACGTGTATAAGTATATGATTACTAAATACGTAACTGGTTTTATGTCATGTCTTAGCTTATTTTATACGTTCATGTCATGTTTTACTGTTTGAAGCTTTATACCGTATTTATCTTACATTCTGTCTATTCTGATTAAGTATTACTTGTATTTCATGTATTATTATACTTACTGTGTAATAATGAGTAACTTTCTAAAAATAGCAGGTTTCCTAAAATAGAAAAATTCCAAAAATAGAAAGTTTCCAAAAATAGAAAATTTCCAAAAATAATAAGTTTCCAAAAATAGAATTACTGCTTAAAATAGATAAGTTTCTAAAAATAGAAAGTTTCCATAAATAGATTACCTGCCTTAGTTAAATAAGTTTCTAAAAATGGAAAGTTTCCATAATTAGATATAAGCTGGTTAAATAAGCTAAGTATATAAGCTTAAGTGTTTTCTGATTATTTTTCTAAGACATATTGATATAAGGTATAGTTTATTAATTATTACATGTAATTTAAATAAACTATAGGTTAAAAGTATTTAATTAAATATATCATGTTTTTAATTAAAGAAAGTTAAATACTTAGGTTAAAACATGTATTATCAATTATTAATAATATAACATAAGTCATGTTAATTAATTAATTATAGCCATGGTTTTTAATAATTAATTAATTATAAAGTCTAGAAAAATACAAATACTTAGGTTAAAATTCCATGATCTAATAATTAAATTATAACCTAAGTCATGTTTTATTAAATTAATCATGTCATATTTTATTAATTTAATTTAACATATGATTATTAAAACATAACCTTAACATAAACCATGAACCGGATCGTGACTAGAAACCATGAACCGGACCCGTAATCAACACCATACCCCGAACTACCTCGGGGTTCTCCCCTGTTTGCTGCTGCCGTGGGACCCACACCACCAAACCGAGACCTTGAGGTCTCGGTGGTGGTCCATATGCCAAGCCGAGACCCCTTAGGGGTTCGGTGTAGTAACCCGAACTTTAAAATCAACATTTAGACCGAGTTCTAATACTAATTCTATTATTCAGACCAATATTTATTAATTGACTTTTATTTGTCATGTTCGTTCGACGAATAATATTAATTTCTCTATTATACGGCAAGATTAGGGTTTTAACAAATCGAATATGTGTTATTTATTATTTATTGGCAAAGTATATGTCCGTCGTCGACCGTAAATATCCTAGTTATGAAATAGAAATATTTTCTATTGTCGTCGTTTTAATTTCTCGTTTATGAGAATTCTGATAATTTACGTTAAAACTTTAGGCGTCATTCGTTTAGGCGACGCATTAACGTTTATTAATTTATAATCCCTCATTTATTTATCAAAATATCAATGTTCTCTGATTGCCGATATTTTTATTATATATTGAGCGTTAATTTTCCGTGTTTAACGCATATCTTTCAAATCGCGTAACTTTTAAAATATCGGAACTCAATAATACCCGCATTTTCAAATCGTGGGACAAAGTTTATATAATAAACTTACTCCACTGTCTAAATTAGGCGCAATCACAAGACACTTAGTGTCTCATTTTTTTTGTACTAAAATCCTTATGATGATATAAAGTGGATTTGGGCCACAAAAGCCCAACATACACTTATAATGGCTATTGAGCCATTATTGGACTTGAGATTCATAATAAGTTTGATATTGATTTTGAATGGACTTAACTCACATGAGTATGCAATGAGCCACTAATGATCTTTAATGGACTTAATTGTCAAAATAGTAAAATAGATGGTAAATTGTTATCAAAAAGGTTTTATAAAAAGTTTTATGAAACTTATGCATTGTTCAAACCTACTAAAGTGAACTATTTACATATTTGTTTGACTTATGTATAGTCTCGAGCCTAAGACGCGTCTCGTCATTTTAGGTCTCATTCGGTCATATGTCGACCGTTGGGCATCTCGTTCTCGATCAACGAGTAATTGTTATCTCGTGAAGTCGTGTATTGACTATTAGACGTTTGTTCCTTGATCTACGTGTGATAGCTATATCAGGTGAGTTCATAGCTTCGCTTTTACTGCTTTATATGTGTTTATAAACCCACGAGGGGGAATACATGCTCTTGGTAAATAAGCATACGTGTTGTATCCTTTTGAAAGGATACATGATTGTGAAACATTCGTTGTTGGAATATATGCTTTGAACGAATACAAGCTGTTGTTAATAAACGTAAAGACGTTTGATTGAATGCTTTTGGAAAATGAACACAAGCGTTGATGGTATAGGTAATGAGCCACTATTAGTAAGGCTAAGTTGCTTATTGCCAGTGAAAAGTCCCTATAAATCGTGAACCGTTAACTACCTATGATGGGTAGGCGCTCGTACAGACGAATGGATCCATTGGGAATGATGACCCCCGCCAGGGCAGGTCGCACCTGTGAGTTGGAGGCTCAGCCGGGTGTGTTGTACGTAAGGTATTGGGTATTTGGCAAGATACCTTACTAGGGCAAATTTATTGATTAAGGCATCGGTGTCATGAGCTTAGCGTAATAGTGTGGAATATTGATATTGTATGTGTTACAATATCGCCAGTGGATGAGATTCTTGTGTTCAAAAGCTTTATGGTTTATTTAAAAACCCATTATTGTTTATTAAAAACCTATGAATTCACTCAACCGTTGTGTTGACATGTTAGCATGTATTCTCAGGTGTGTAGGTTTAAGAGCAGCTGGAGCATGGAGCCGCGCAGGATAAAGTAAAGGCAAAACAAACAATTTCCATTCGATACATTTGACAAATCTTTATTTTTTTCTTAAGGTTTGTATAAATTAGTGGGACCTCTTTTTAGTTAACTCTGATTTAATAAGATTATCGAATGGTTTATTTTATAAAACGTCTCTTTTGAGGTCGTTTTCTATGACTGTGTGTGATGTGCTATGAAGTAACGCCCAATGTTGATATTCCGCTGCCTTGTGAAATTGGGGTGTTACAGATTGGTATCAGAGCACTAATTATAGCGAACTAGGTCATTTTTACAACCTAGACTATAACTGCTCTTTCGTAAAATTGTTTGATTGCCTTACAAAGTATCCGCGCGCTTATGGCTCCTAGAAACCAATGCTTGGTTTTGATTGTGTGATCCTATGTGTATATAGGAATGAGTGTATGTATATGTAGGTACATACTATGGTATTTAAAGGCATTGCGCGTGAAGCAACAATCCTTGCGTGATTATCGTACATTTTATGATACGGTTTTATAGAGAGTTTGGCCTCACCGCCAATCACCTTTCTTGATAATTAATTTATTACCCGAATTCGAGTATGGAACTGGTTTGATATTTTGGGTACATGTATATTGTTTCATAATCTATCGCATATCGACTAAATTAAGCTCGATTGTTGTCATCGCATCGTGATGTGCCATTTTAGGACATCTCCTTTTGAAATGAAACTGATAAACATATTATTTTATTTATGTACTCTTTATCATTTTTGAAGAATCATTTCTTCAAGGAGACATCTTCTACGTAATATAACGTTTAATTTAATTGTGTTTGATTACGTTTTGTGGCGAAAAGGAGGATGCCAATGTTAGACCTAAAATATATATATACCCAAATCAACTATATATAATTTGGGTACAACAAAGATATGCTCATAGTAGTCATTAGTTGAGAAATTTAATACTTTGTATTTAAATGGAATGGGACATTTAAATATAATGATTTTAAATTGCTCAACTATGTGTCGTTTAAAGTTCTCTTATTGAAATGGATTGGGACATTTGAATAAGAATGTTTTAAACCACTGGACCTTAGATTGTCGATGGTTTATTTATTCAAATGGTATAGGACGTTTGAATACACAAATCATGGAGTAAGTTTGACACCCTGTACTTTTCTTGGCATTTGATTTGGTTATCATATCGTGTTTTGTGACGGTATTACCTGAGTAGGATGATTTATAATCGTCTTGTTGAAATAAATTGGGACGCCTTTTTATTTGAACAAGATAGTTATAAGTTCCCGAACCATGAATTTATAAATTCTTGTTTACGTGGATTGGGACGCCTTTTGATGTAAACACAAAATTATAAATAAGTGGGCTCAAGAGTGCTTGACTTGGTTTGTGACTATTTTGTATACGGATGTATTTCTTCGACTCTTGTTTCGTTGGTACGAATCGTTCGTTTTCGTCGTCATTATGGTCATTATTTATTATCGTCTATGTACGAGTAACCCGTTAGTCTTCTCTTGAGTTATAATTTGTTTCTATGGAACATTTCTAATGTGTCCTAACTATCGCGAGCATTATAAGCTAATCGTTAAGAACCATTACCTGTTCCGAGAACAAATGACTTGTTTAATCGACACTAGTTGTGTACTTGTGGATTGACCGAGGATTCAGTTATCAACACAACCCATCGTGAATTAAAAGATCTTGAGATTCTTTTTTGTTATTACGGATGGTTCATCGATGAATTTTTCAAACATAACGAGAAAATATTTTGGGTATGGATCCATTTGTGAGCACCCTGTAATATCTATTGGGTATGGATCCGTTTGTGAGCACCCTGCAATGTCATTTGGGTATAGATTCGTGTGTGAGCACCCTCTAATGACGAAAATATTGCTCGATATGCATCTATGCAATCAAGATCGTGAACATCCTTCAACTTGCAAACTTTCCTTTGACTGGATTCATCTAAAAATCCTATCAGATATTCATTTTATCATGTCTTGACTATTTAGCAAGCATGATTTAACTTGATTGAACTTATTTGATTTGGCATGGCTTGACTATTTTACAAGCATGTCATAATGTGATTATATGTGCCTAATGATGGCTTTTATATTTGATTTGGATCATAGTTCCTCCGATCGAGTAATGTATACTCCGAACGATTTCCGTGTCGATGAATTCGCTTTTGACGAAATAAGTATGCATGTTTGAGATCATGCAATTGGGTGATTTTGTACGACTTGTAAGAATTTCCTCGTCGTAAATATTTTGTAACGTTTTCGATGGAGTTATGTGTGATCCATACGATTTTATTTTATGATGTGATTTTTTTTATGAAACTCGTGGACCATATGTGTTTCGATTTGATCGATGTGATCATCGATAGTTTTGAACTGATTCTCGCATTGAAGATTTTTTTAAATGCGCCTACTTCTTTCAACTTTTCACTTTTCATGTGGAATTTTTCTAACTTATATCGACCGCCGCAAGTTTGATAAGCTAGTAGTAATGTACCTTGAGGCACTTCCATAAATTGATGGCTTGTTAAATTTTTTTTTCGCTTTCAATGGCTTCTCCTTCTAGTTATGTATTATTCTTTACTTATAAGGGTTAAAGCTACATTTAAAACGTTCACTCATGGTTGTTATGTATACTTGTTACTTTGAATTTTGTTCATTTAACATTACTTAGAAACCTCATCGATGACTTGTCTATCTCTCACATCTTCGCCATTTAACCGAAGACTATTGAGATGAATTAAGCGCTGGGACATCGCTTCCTAAAGTGGTAGATAATGTAGTAACCCGAACTTTATAATCAACATTTAGACCGGGTTCTAATACTAATTCTATTATTCAGACCAATATTTATTAATTGACTTTTATTTGTCATGTTCATTCGACGAATAATATTAATTTCTCTATTAGACGACAAGATTAGGGTTTTAAGTATCGAATATGTGTTATTTATTATTTATTGGCAAATTATATTTCCGTCATCGACCGTAAATATCCTAGTTATGAAATAGAAATATTTTCTATTGTCGTCATTTTAATTTCTCGTTTATGACAATTCTTGATAATTTACGTTAAAATTTAGGCGTCATTCGTTTAGGCGACGCATTAACGTTTATTAATTTATAATCCCTCATTTATTTATCAAAATATCAAAGTTCTCTGATTGCCGATATTTTTATTATATATTGAGCGTTAATTTTCCATGTTTAACGCATATCATTAAAATCGCGTAACTTTTAAAATATCGGAACTCAATAATACCCGCATTTTCAAATCGTGGGACAAAGTTTATATAATAAACTTACTCCACTGTCTAAATTAGGCGCAATCACAAGACACTTAGTGTCTCATTTTTTTGTACTAAAATCCTTATCATGACACGTAGCATGTAGGATTGGTATAATCCTAAAATTTGTTTCATTTCACTTTAAGCAATGTAAACATGAAATACTACTTCATACGCATGTCATCACTTTTCTTATCTCAATATTGCCGAGCTAAACAAGCCATCAAACATTATATTCATCTCAAAAGTAAATGGAGATGAACTAAATAAAGTTTCTCATGTGTACAAATCTTGGTTAAAAGATATATTGGTGGAGTTGGAGTAATAAGAGTTCTTTGTTAATTTTGAAGAAGGGTTATTCGGTTACATATAGTTGTTGTAATACTCTTCACTTTTTCATTGTAAGTCTCATAATTTTCATCTCATTATCATATATATTACTTACTGATTTTATGTTTACTTTTTTTTATGTACTTATCATTTTTTAAGTTTGGGACATTGTATATGATGATTGAACAACTTAAACATTTGTAATCATGATTTCTAGCTAAACTTTTGGGACTGTTTTAGATCAGTACGTGGGTATTGTACAAAACCTGTAGGTTATGGACAGTAAATAAAAATATAGGGATATGGCCTTATGTTTTGTGGTGATTTGGCCGGGTCGCTCGTCTCGTGACGATACCCGATGAATAAAATATGGCCGAAAGAGTGAAAAGGGGCCGAATCTGATCACCAGTTTTACACGGTCGAAAACTCTTAGAAACAGTATGGTGACCCTTAAATATGTAAAACTAAAAGTTGTAGATAAAATCATGAAGAATAGATTCAATTAGATAGTTTACCAGTTCCTTACGGTTTGGAAATGGCGACCAAAATGGTGGAAACGAGATTGGCTGCCAAAAACAGCCAACTCTTCTATGTGATGAAATGGGTAAATGAGCTATGATAAATATAAATTAGGGGCAATTGAACTTATAATAAATAAACTACATAAGTTAAGAATGACTTTGATAAAAATAATTCATCTATATTATTTATGGTTTAGGAGAAACGGTCTAGTTAATGAGACATGTCGTGAAAATTGTAAGAATTAGACTATATTAAATTAATGTAAAACGTGACGATTTTTATAAAAACCGAAGTGGTATGACCCACTTATCCGGAATTAGAGACCCAATTACATACTGATAATAAGAACACCCGAGACCCGACCAACGTGAAATATTAAGTGGACATTGTTTGGAGGCGTTTTAGGACACGAAAAGCATATAAAGTGGATTTGGGCCACAAAAGCCCAACATACACTTATAATGGCTATTAAGCCATTATTGGACTTGAGATTCATAATAAGTTTGATATTGATTTTGAATGGACTTAACTCACATGAGTATGCAATGAGCCACTAATGATCTTTAATGGACTTAATTGTCAAAATAGTAAAATAGATGGTAAATTGTTATAAAAAGGTTTTATAAAAAGTTTTATGAAATTTATGCAATGTTCAAACCTACTAAAGTGAACTATTTACATATTTGTTTGACTTATGTATAGTCTCGAGCCTAAGACGCGTCTCGTCATTTTAGGTCTCATTCGGTCATATGTCGACCGTTGGGTATCTCGTTCTCGATCAACGAGTAATTGTTATCTTGTGAAGTCGTGTATTGACTATTTGACGTTTGTTCCTTGATCTACGTGTGATAGCTATAGCAGGTGAGTTCATAGCCTCACTTTTACTGCTTTATATGTGTTTATAAACCCGCGAGGGGGAATACATGCTCTTGGTAAATAAGCATACGTGTTGTATCCTTTTGAAAGGATACATGATTGTGAAACATTCGTTGTTGGAATATATGCTTTGAACGAATACAAGCTGTTGTTAATAAACGTAAAGACGTTTGATTGAATGCTTTTGGAAAATGAACACAAGCGTTGATTGTATAGGTAATGAGCCACTATTAGTAAGGCTAAGTTGCTTATTGCCAGTGAAAAGTCCCTATAAATCGTGAACCGCTAACTACCTATGATGGGTAGGCGCTCGTACAGACGAATGGATCCATTGGGAATGATGACCCCCACCCGGGCAGGTCGCACCTGTGAGTTGGAGGCTCAGCCGGGTGTGTTGTACGTGAGGTATGGGGTATTTGTCAAGATACCTAACTAGGGCAAATTTATTGATTAAGGCATCGGTGTCATGAGCTTAGCGTAATAGTGTGGAATATTGATATTGTATGTGTTACAATATCGCCAGTGGATGAGATTCTTGTGTTCAAAAGCTTTATGGTTTATTTAAAAACCCATTATTGTTTATTAAAAACCTATGAATTCACTCAACCGTTGTGTTGACATGTTAGCATGTATTCTCAGGTGTGTAGGTTTAAGAGCAGCTGGAGCATGGAGCCGCGCAGGATAAAGTAAAGGCAAAACAAACAATTTCCATTCGATACATTTGACAAATCTTTATTTTTTTCTTAAGGTTTGTATAAATTGGTGGGACCTCTTTTTAGTTAACTCTGATTTAACAAATTTATTGAATGGTTTATTTTATAAAACGTGTCTTTTGAGGTCGTTTTCTATGACTGTGTGTGATGTGCTATGAAGTAACGCCCAATGTTGATATTCCGCTGCCTTGTGAAATTGGGGTGTTACATTCGGTTTAGGCGTCGGCTAGACAAACACCCCTAAAAACCCTTATTTTGATTTACCCCCATAATCATAGACATGTTTTATAAATGTTTTTAATTAGTTTTTAAATACATCATGATCTTATGTAATTTATTAAATCAAAACATAAAAGAAAAGGATTAAAAAGGTTATACCGAATACGTGGATCGATCAAGGATGAACACCTACGAATGCTTGTAATAATTCCAAGGTTAAAATCAAACCGAATCACCCCTCCATGGTGATTGTAGGTGGCGGCCATAGAGGACAAAAAGGAAGAAGGAAGAAAACTTTTAGGGTTTTTGTTATTTTTCCTGTAATGTGAAAATGACCAAAATCTTTCCTAATTCTATGTTTTAGTAAAAATTAAAATGGGCTTGGCCCATTCTTCCTTCCTTATTTCGTGGGTAATGGGGCCCACAAGGGGTAACCCAAATGTTTTCCGTGTCTAAAATATTAGTGTGTTCTCGTGTGTTCTCGTGTTCGTGTATTACGTGTTCTAATTAGTTATCGATCGTGACTTAATATCTTTATTCGTGTTCGTGATAAATATATATATATACGTAATTAATATTAGCTCGTGATTAAATTACGTTCATGATTTCATGATCGCATGTTCGGGATTAATTATTGTTTGAATAATTATAGTGTGTTCATACGTAATAAATACTTATCGTGTTCTAACACGTACATAATACTTAAAATTCTTATACGTGAACGTAAACATATTATAAAAGGAACATTCTAATTATGTACGTACGATCTTAAGGGTACTATTCATGGTGAAAGCATGCGGGTTTTACAACTCTTCCCCCCTAAAAAGAATAATTCGTCCCCGAATTATAGATAACGTACTGAAAGAGAAACATACCCGAATCAAACTGATAGGGTATGTAAGATAAATAAACGTGCAGGTGACCTGGCAGAAGGAACGTGGAACGTAACATGTCTTGAAAGGACATGGAACGTGACGTGACTGAAGGGCATATCTAATTGATAGGAGAAAAATGGATAAGAAGTCCGGATGAACTTGTCCGTTTCCAAGTGGCCTCCCTCTTGGAACGGTTCCTTCACAAGATCTTGACGCGAATGATAAATCTTGGCCCTCCTGACCTTGACTTGAAATACAAAGAAGTTCTTGGTTATCAACTTAAGGTAGATCCCATAAATTTGATCGAGGGAATAAGAATTAACGTGTAAGGGCAACTAAAACGTTATCGTGCAAAACACTTCTAACCTAACTGATAATAGTAACGATGCGCGAGACATAAGGAAACGTAGTTTGTGAAAAATTTTGAACGTAATACTTGAAAATTTTTGAACGTGATACGTGGAGTTATGATGAGTGTAATATGAGTAAACATATCGTGATCCATGATACGTTTAACATATATTGATCATCATATGAGGAACGTGGAATGTACATGACATGTGAAACATATCGTGAACATAAAATATAATGGCGGTAACGCCAAACGCTACAAGGTAAGACATAGAATATGACGAGAACGTCTATTTGAGGATAGGGAGTTAAACTAAACTTGGGTCTGGTCTCTAAAGTTCTTGTAAAACTTCCCAGAATGAGAATAATGAACGTAAAATCGTAAGCCGAGATGCCATGTTGAACGTGAATAGTGTCATGAACGCGAGCACGAAAGCAAGTCGTGAAATTTGAACAAAGACGTGAAGTAAATAAGAGCACAATTATGAATATTTGTGTGACCTGATAACTGAGGGATTGCCGAGTGATCAGATGAGACTTGGCTGGAGCATGTCCGATCAATCTGTTGGTTCTGAAAGCCTTGCGGATGTAAGGATTCTGCAGACTTGATCAAACTGTTTGCAATAACCCAGATATCATCATGCTTCTTCTGAATTTTCTTTAAACTGGTAATCAAAATCTGTGGAGATCTTGTCCCATTTCAATTCACAATTTTAGATGATGAAAACATCCCAGTCTGTTGGTGTCCTATCTTAGCCTGTTTGTATGACAGGTATAAAGATATGAACGTAACTGTATCTTGCTTCATCGAACTTGATACATAGGAGTTTACGAAACTCTGAGTCTATGAATCTAAACATCTCTTAGCGTAGGATTTATATAACACCTAATGTAATGTAGGGTTATCTCCTTTACGCATAATCTGAGTCATGGTAAGATTAACCATGCCAATCCATGTGATCCAGTGTGTCACTGTAATCAACCAGAATTGATATTGGAAATTTCCAGGGTGAAATTCCGCTTGTCATAGAATGTGCAACATAGTGCAGATATGGTCTTCCTATTCTTCTCTAGGCTTAAAGGAAAATTAGGTTATCCTCAATTAAAACACTGATGAGTTTGCTTATGAGTTCATGGAAACTCAATTCATTAAGTTCGTAATGCTGTTGGAGCATTTATGAGATTAACACAGAATCATGAATTTAGCATGACCAAGTCGTGTACGAATAGCAGTCATGGACATGTCCTTCTCTTTCACTCGTCACTGTTGGCATCAGGATCATGAGTTCGATCTTGGAAAAGTGATTAACACTATAAGGTCGATTGGACATGTCGTCAATACTTAGAGGAGAATAACGGTCATGAATGGTGATTTGATTAAGTCGACGGTAGTCGACACATAATCTCATGGTACCATCCTTTTCCTTGTAGGTTCTTATGGAATGTATGGGAAGATTTTGGAATAATCAACTGGCTATGCGTAAAAGGACTTAAGTGGTCGTGTCTCACTGACAGCTAGGAAATTTTAGCAACCGTGGCTAATAAAGCACGTGCTTGGAAAGCATAGATAATTTGTACATATTTTCCTGATGGAAAACCATGCTGAGTGTATTCAGGAGCCTGAATATTACTGTACAAAATCATGAATCATAGCATGGTGTGTTGTTCATAGTCCATAATTAGGATAAAATTCATCTCGTGTCTGTCCGAGGAAATGCGTTAGCATCTTGGATCTCATCATTAAGCTGAAGGAAAACCTTCGTATACGTGGGAATATGAAAGGCGTCCTTCATGGTCATGAATATATGAATTATGGTGAAAGAAATGAAAGTGACATCAACAATGTGACAGTTCTCACTGATGTGCCGGTAATGGTATTGAAATTCTTGTGGCCTGATTAATACATGGCACAACAAAATGGATATACCCTTGGAGGGTACCCTGAATTTCTTAGAAATGTTCCATAATTAGACGTGAGTCATGTGTCTTGACTCGTGTCTTGAGAAATATAAGCGTGACTTATGTCTTGACTGGTGTCTTGACATGTGTCTTCAGAAAGTATACGTGAGACATGTGTCTTGACTGATATCTTGACATGTGTCTCGAGATGTGAAACAAATAGAACTACAAATATTAGGTTATTATGCCAGAATTGGCGGATCGGTTGGACAACTGATCATTTGTATGTCTGATCACGTCCGCGGCCGGAGCCTCGGTTGCGATTTCTAGGATAGTTTTTGTCATAGTAGTGGTTACTATCATCTTGTCTGTCGGTTTCATGATGGTCATTCTCATGACCGTGATTCATGTAACTATTCAGATGAGTGGCCGGCTGGTACCGGTTTGCACTCATATGGCTGAAATGACAGCTGAACGACGTGTGACATGTAACTAAGAATTAGGGACAATGATTGATGAAAATCGTCTGATGGTGAAGCATCTTCTCGTCCAATTGCTTTGCTCTAACGCCTTTGTCTTCATCTTCTATAAGCTCCAGGTTGTGAACAGTATCAGCATCTCGTAGCGTCTCCCAACATCAGCAGCATCAACCTTTAGTAACATCTCCAAGCTATGAGCGGCATCAGCAATCTTGTAGAATATCAGCAAGTGAACATACGCATGAGATGATTTAGAATCGACTAGCGAATACTCGTGAAGTATTGCAAGTGAAATACACATGGATTTAGGTACGTATAATACACATGGAATACGGTACATGGAGTACACATGGAATGCACATGAAATGATCGGTATTGGGGTCGATCATTTGTCATGATTTAAGGAAAGTATATCGGTTAAACGGTTATGAAAACCATCATGATAACCTGGCAGTATTAGCATAGACATCATTCTGGTTGTATCGAAAGACGTTAAAGTGTGGTTACACAAAATTCAACGATGATTTGCCTGACAGCATGATCAATGAAAACCAACCATGACTATCATGAAAGCATAATTCAATGAAATCCAACAATGTCTTGCATGAAGGCATAAATAACAAAAGAGGCGTAAGACGTAATCAACATGAAGACGGAATTATCATGAAGAAACATGAAACCATCTATCATGAAGGAGTGTATAACATAATCAGCACGAAACTGGAGTTAACCATGACAGTATGAAAACATACTTGACATAAAAACATATTAACTTATGAGGGGACATGAAAAAAAATTTATGCCAATAAATCATGAGAAAAATTTTATGCATGAAAAAAAAACAGTGCATGAATGCGTAATGTAGTTTATAAAAACCTTTATATGTGCGAGGGGACGCCTATGGGTCGGTCCCAAAACAAAGGACATGGCGAGGGGACGCCTATGGGTCGGTCCCAAAGTTAAAAGTTTCGATAAAAGCACATGAGACTAAATAGGGCCAGTCCTGTACCAACCATTACTTAGTCATAATTCCTGCAACAATGATATATGAAACATAAATAAATGAAACTCATCTGTCAAAACTTATCAGAAATTTTTTTTTATGTGAGTAATTATGAACTACTAGGGTTCAGTCCACATAGCCACCGTTCTCGAGGAACATTATGCATGAAACAATGACACCTAACTAAATTTGAATGACGGTTGTCCATCCATATTAGTAAAACAATATCGATGAAAAACATCAAGGTTAAAACCTCAAGGTGCTGAAAACATCATGGTTAAAACAACAATGCGCTGAAAACATCAATACGTGGAATAATAAACGTTGGCTAAGGAAGCTCCTGGTGACTACCCACTAGTCACATGTCAAGTTTTTAGAGCCTACAGGTCGAATCCTTGGCTCTGATACCATAATTGTAACGCCCCATTTTGATAAATGGAATGTCACGCGTAATTATGGCGTGTCATCAAAGCATACAAGGATAAATGTCTAAAACATTACATGACCATAGGGTAAAACGGAATCAAACATCGGTTCCTAAACATAAGCCCAAAACATAATAAAGTAAATGAAATGAATGAAAGACTAAAAAAGCACAAGTATATGAAGGCAAAAGGAGAAGAAGTCTATGAGCTTCCATCCTATGCACGTCCTTCAGATGCTCAAGTCTGTCCTAGAGTACCTGCCGTTTTGGGACATGGAAAGGAAAGTAACGGCTGAGCAAAACGCTCAGTGCACGGATATAGACATAGTATAAATGACTAAAACATAATAAAGACTTAATAGCAGCGGAAATGTATAAGTCATGGAAAACCTGGAACATGTTCATAAAACTAATTTTATAGTTTGAAAATCCTTATGTTTATCTTATGAAAACTGTTTAACATATTTTACCATTAGCCAATATAGGTCATGAAAATCCACCGTGCATGAATACTTAGAGGGGTGACCTCATCATGCAAATTAGAGGGGCTGCCTCTAATTTAATTAAACTGGTTCTGGGTAGGAGGGATCAGCTCCTTGTGAAGGATGCAAGGCACACACCACATTCACCATGAAATCCTGACTGAAACATGTAACTAGGATGCAACCATACGCCCCACATGATAAATATAATAATATGGCTAAAAGCTGAAGGGATGCCACAAGCAATCACTCCGCCATGGGGAAGTCATAACACCAGTGCCTCTAGTGTTATGGTTATGGTACCTCCATAACTAGGTGAAACTGGTCATGCATGTATATGGCTTTAGGTATTCTAGTTAAACATAAGCAATCAAACATATAAACTTATACTATGGGAAAACAGTTGGCTGTATACGGGAAATCCTAATAAGGAAGAATGTCCATACTGAAAGGACGGAGAATCCGTACCTTATTTCCAGTGAACGAAGAAGACGAACGGAAGAGAGTCCTACTTCAGTATCACTAATTCTACATAAATGCATACGTGTATAAGTATCTGATTACTAAATACGTAACTGGTTTTATGTCACGTCTTAGCTTATTTTATACGTTCATGTCATGTTTTACTGTTTGACGCTTTATACCGTATTTATCTTACATTCTGTCTATTCTGATTAAGTATTACTTGTATTTCATGTATTATTATACTTACTGTGTAATAATGAGTAACTTTCTAAAAATAGCAGGCTTCCTAAAATAGAAAGTTTCCAAAAATAGAAAGTTACCAAAAATAGAAAGTTTCCAAAAATAGAATTACTGCTTAAAATAGATAAGTTTCTAAAAATAGAAAGTTTCCATAAATAGATTAGCTGCCTTAGTTAAATAAGTTTCTAAAAATAGAAAGTTTCCATATTTTAGATATAAGCTGGTTAAATAAGCTATGTATATAAGCTTAAGTGTTTTCTGATTATTTTTCTAAGTCATATTGATATAAGGTATAGTTTATTAATTATTACATGTAATTTAAATAAACTATAGGTTAAAAGTATTTAATTAAATATATCATATTTTTAAATAAATAAAGTTAAATACTTAGGTTAAAACATGTACTATTAATTATTAGTAATATAACCTAAGTCGTGTTAATTAATTAATTATAGCCATGGTTTTTAATAATTAATTAATTATAAAGTCTAGAAAAATATAAATACTTAGGTTAAAATTCCATGATCTAATAATTAAATTAATCATGTCATATTTTATTAATTTAATTTAACATATGATTATTAAAACATAACCTTAACATAAACCATGAACCGGATCGTGACTAGAAACCATGAACCGGACCCGTAATCAACACCATACCCCGAACCACCTCGGGGTTCTCCCCTGTTTGCTGCTGCCGTGGAACCCACACCACCAAACCGAGACCTTGAGGTCTCGGTGGTGGTCCATATGCCAAGCCGAGACCCCTTAGGGGTTCGGTTTAGGCGTCGGCTAGACAAACACCCCTAAAAACCCTTATTTTGATTTACCCCCATAATCATAGACATGTTTTATAAATGTTTTTAATTAGTTTTTAAAAACATCATGATCTTATGTAATTTATTAAATCAAAACATAAAAGAAAAGGATTAAAAAGGTTATACCGAATACGTGGATCGATCAAGAATGAACACCCACGAATGCTTGTAATAATTCCAAGGTTAAAATCAAACCGAATCACCCCTCCATGGTGATTGTAGGTGGCGGCCATAGAGGACAAAAAGGAAGAAGGAAGGAAACTTTTAGGGTTTTTGTTATTTTTCCTATAATGTGAAAATGACCAAAATCTTTCCTAATTCTATGTTTTAGTAAAAATTAAAATGGGCTTGGCCCATTCTTCCTTGGGGTAATGGGGCCCACAAGGGGTAACCCGAATGTTTTCCGTGTCTAAAATATTAGTGTGTTCTCGTGTGTTCTCGTCTTCGTGTTTTACGTGTTCTAATTAGTTATCGATCGTGACTTAATATATTTATTTGTGTTCGTGATAAATATATATATACGTAATTAATATTGGCTCGTGATTAAATTACGTTCATGATTTCATCGTCGCATGTTCGTGATTAATTATTGTTTGAATAATTATAGTGTGTTCTTACGTAATAAATACTTATCGTGTTCTAACACGTACATAATACTTAAAATTCTTATACGTGAACGTAAACATATTATAAAAGGAACGTTCTAATTATGTACGTACGATCTTAAGGGTACTATTCATGGTGAAAGCATGCGGGTTTTACATCAAGTGTCAGTTTCGGGCAATAGAAAATGTAATTATCTTATAGTATTTGGCTTTGTGCGATACTAGTTTTATGATGTTTGCGGTTCTAAACTTTACTTTATATTAATTGGTACATTAATACATGGAACATAATGAGATCTCTGAACTATATTTTTATCACACCTTGTGTAGTACAATATGGAATATTTTGATATTTCTGAACTTGATTTTTATCAAACCTTATGAAATAATATACGGGATATTTTGAGATACTAAACTTGATTTTTATATCAAATGAACTATGATTTTAGAAAACTCTATGAAATCACCAACTTTATGTTGACTGTTTTAAGCATGTTTTTCTCAGGAAATTAGGCTGGATTATTTGAGCATGGACTGAGCATCATTTAGGACCATCATAATAATTGGGAGATCTGTTCTCACTGGGATACTTGTAACAACGGATATTCAAGATTTCAACTGATTATACTAAAACAATAATTGTATCAATTGTATTTCAAAATCATATAATTATGATCAATGCTTTGTATGCCATTTGTTGTGTGATCCGCAACGTGACACCCAATTACTATTCCGCTTCAGACCCGATTTGGGGGTGTCACATACTGCTTGTAGACTACGGTTCAGTTTAGTTTCAATATCCGTCTCGTTCAGCATAGCACGTCGACAACGGGAAGCCTGGACGCAGCGTAAACGTCTTTTCCTTTTCCTTTATAGCTTAAAATTTTAGATATTGCGTTGTTTTTTTTATTGTTCAGCGAGATGTTAGTTTCATTAGTAGCTTAACTTGTTCTTTGAATTCTCATGTTTTTCTTATTAAATTGCGTAGAATAATTGATCAAGCATTTAAATCTGTTAGTTTCAGCTACTTTTGGTTTGTAAAACAATATACCGTTGCGTTATTTTCTTAAAACAAAGCTGCATTTGGTTAGCATAGTACCATAAAAACCGCGTCTCACCGGTAAAAAAAAAATAGGATCCGTTAGTTTTTATGTACACTGTTGGCTTTACATTTTGTTATTAATTTAGACCAACAACAATCTCAAAAAGTTAAGATGACCATAAGTGATCATAGTACCATAAAAACTGCGTGTCATATTTGAACCCACCAGACCACCCCTTTTGCTGAGTAGTTTTGTGCCATTTTGTGCTCGATTTTGGTGTTTACATGTGGTTGATTTGTGGTTTGTGTGTTATTCTTGACTCCCCACAAGTCAACGCTTGTGGGGGTGTCGTTTGTGCCAAAAAACAGCAAGAAACAAGCTCAAAACAACCCAAAATGAACTCCAAAAGTATACAACAAGTTTCCTCTTTGTTGTCCAAGAACGACACAAATTTTTGTTTTTTTAAGTGTTGTCCGATATCGGACACCACTGATATTGGATGACACATTTGTCTGGTGGGATCTTGGACAACACAAAAGTACCCCAAAATTGGAATACTTTGGGGTACTTTTGTTTTTAGCCATTTTTTTTTGTTTTTCCAAACTTTTTTCATTTTTACCTTGTTAATTTAGTTAAAATATATTTTTTAGAAAAGAAAAATTATTTTTATCATTATTTTATTATTTTTGATCATAATTTTAGTTTAAAAATTGTTTTTAGCCTTTAAAAAAATATTTAAAAATTTAGGAAAAATAATTTTTAGTGTTTAATTAATATAAGTAATATTTTAGTTTGATAAAATAATATTTTAGTGTTAATTATATTTAATTTTAGGGCTTTAATTAGCATTTAAAATTGAATATTTAATTAATAAAAAGTTATAAAATTTATTTATTGATTTTTTATTCTTATTTATCTTATTTTAAACTTAGTTTTAATTTTTAATTTATTTTTATCTTTATTTTTTAATTTCGTCGCGTTTTACGTTCTACGTATACGTTTAATTCTCGTCGTAGTCTAATATAAATTAATTAAATAGATTTTGAAAAATTTGGTTTTCACTTTTGTTTTAATTAGACTTTTCTTAACTTAGATTTAAAATTTAGTGATTTTTAGTTGAGTTTAATTTTTCGTCGAATTTTACGATTTCGCGTTTTTTACGTCGTAGTGTACTTTTTAGCGTAACTCGTCCCCGTTTTCTTTACTTTCTTTCTTCCCAAAAAGGTAATCACTCAAATAAATAACGTCTATAATTGTTGGCTAAACATTATACATCCTCGAGAATGAACTCGATTGGCGTTATTTACGTGTCCTCACGTATTTACCTAATAATTACCGTAGTTACTCGTTTTTCCTAAAACGTGTACAAAAGCACCACATCAAAAATGGCGCCGCTTCCGGGGAGATGTGTTTAGCCATATTTTATTTATCGTTTTTTATTGTTTACATTTTTATCGTAAATACTTCTTTTTATTTTTCTATACTATTAGCCATACAAATAAATAGTGTTAAATAGAACTCTATTAACACAAAATCGTTTTTCGTTTTTTATTGTGCATAATATATTGTATTTACGTAGAACAATTAACACACAATAAATATCCAAATACGCGAGAAATCGCACCTCGATAGTGGGCGTTCCGGTCATTATCGAGTGTATCGAATTCAAATGAAAGTCAAAGGCAAAATAGATAAATACTCTTAATTGGTTTAATATCAATAAATACAAACTATAAGGTGGGTATAAGGCGGTTGTATTTCACGACCTAAAGAAAAAATGCTCTTAAGTGCTTCACGCCGCCTCGTTTTCTCCGCTCGCTTGTGCGTATTCTGAAAGTGACGATTAATTAGGGGTTTGCCACACCAAGTATTATTAATCTATTTTTGTGAGTTTACATTATTGAACCCTCGAAACGTTTTGGCGTTCCGCCAACGTTTCAAAGTAGACGAAGGTTTCTACTTCACGTAATTGCCTTCACTCCTCTTGGATTCATTAATCGAGACATTTTATTAGTGAATGGTTTTTGTAGATTAATTCTACGTAATACACAAAAATTCCAAAAAAAATTAAAAAACCAAAAACACAAAAAGAATTTTCGATTTTTCCTTCTATTTTCATAATTTTTTTTCTCAACCCCTCTAAATTTTGAATCTTCATGGATTTTCGTTTCCTATGTTGTGGGAGACGATTGTTTGGTTCCGTATCATGTCCATGGTGTATATGCGAAAGGTACGGGGATTATATCGACTATGTACATTTTAGATCATGTCCCTCATGTAATCCGACCAATTTTTTGTATACTTATAATGGAGAACGTCACCACCTATATTGTGGAAGCCCTTCCCATTGGCAATATGAGTGTCCAATTCAATACCCAAATCGTCACAATCACGAGCAGAATCCGAATTTCGTTGACCAATCTTCGCAATACCCACCGTCATGCGAGAATTGTGGAAACGAACCTCACTATGGGTACGATTGTCAACCGATGAACCAAAATACGTCTCTCGACAATCAATTTTCCGGTTTTGATGAATCACACGATGTGAGTTACGATTATAACAATGGGGATGGTTACCAATACAACGAACTAGATTTTTCTCAAAATCCGTGTTGCGACAATTGTGGGGGGGGCCTCGCGATACTTATTCTTGCCAACCAATGGATTATGATGAACCCAATTCATACGATAATTCCGGTTTTGATAATTTTGAGGCCCCACCATACAATCTCGATCATCAACATTATCATGAGCCTGATCCATGTTACAATTTCGATTTTGACCGATCATCTCCACAACATGTTTTCGATGATAATCTCAATTTTAGAAGTATCTACGAGTGTTGTAGCCGCATCGATGAAAGTTCTAATCTCCTCAATGGACGATATGATAGGATCATTCAACTAATTATATAAAGAAATAATAACCCAATTTTGAAGAGGTTGAAAAGAGCATCGAAGATGAGGAAACGAGGGTGTCAACGAACGAGGTTTTTGAAAAGTTTTTTGAAAATAAACAACAAGAAAAACTCATAGCACGCGTTGGAACAAAGAATGTTAAACCTTTGGAACCTAATTTTTCTGATGAAGATGAAATTATCGAAGGTTTTCTAAATCAAACTACACCAAATTTTGACGAAGAAAGTCTGTTAAGTGATTTTGAAAAAGAAGAATTTTATAAGGTTTTAAGGAAAATCGTTGACCCCTAGACTTTTAAAGATAATCAAAATTTAATTCCGGAGGGATTCGTTACTACTATTTATGCGTCCTTTGATAACCCGCATTCGATCCCTTCGAAGGACCAATTTGAAAACATCAAGGGTACAACGTCTCATGACGAGCCTTTTACTCCTAATCCCACACCGTGTGAGATTGTGTATTTATCATGTGAGAAGTCCTCTGATGGCCTTGCTCACATTGATACGTTTTCGACACCGATGTCGAAACTACTAAGGCAAAATCTTCAAATGAAGTGCCTTTTAATCCTATACCCACTACGGAAACCGATGCCTCTCTAAGTATTGGGGAGATGAATCTTAGCACTAATATTAGTGTCGAGATCCCTATTCCAATCAAATGTGAGCCTACGATTTTCTCTGAAGATGAGGTAAGTGATTTGGCTCTCGATGAATTTTTCCACGAAGATTCAAACGAGGAAAATCATGATAGTGAGTGTGAGTCGATTTCTTGTGATGATGTCTCTCCCATTGACACTTTGGGGAGAGAATCAACGACTTTTTCGAACCCGCTTTTTAATGAAGATGATTTTTCCGCTAGTGATGTCGAGTCACTAATCGACGAGGACGATCAAAATACCGATTTTAAAATCTTTTTGAACCCTTTATTCGAATTTGATGGCGCGTTTATTTTTGGTGACGTAAATCCTCTCTTTGATGAGACGTTCGAGGACATCGAGAGTGAGGATTCTAAGGATCTTAAACTCGATGAGCCAGATTTGCTAGTCACCCACCCGAAGTCTCATGAGGTTGAGACTTCTATCTCTACTACTTGTGACGTTTCCATTCTCGAGGGGTTCACCGATGGACTCCCTCTCGATGAGAATGAGGATTTTAATGAGGCTTTTGCCTTCGATCCGGGGGGAAATTTTAAAACTCTTAATTTGATTAATTCTCTTTCAATTTCACATTCGTTTCAAATTATACCAACCCACCCCCTCGGATATGATGAATTTTCATACGTTGTAAAGAGTTTTCTTCCTTACAAGACGTATCCTCCGGATTTGCGTGTTTTATTTTCAAGAAAATGTGAGGATACGATCTTCGATCCCGGTATAAAGGCTTTGCCTTTATACACGGTTGGGGACTTTGGGCCTTGATTAAATGTAAGTCCCGCCAAAAATGATCGAACCATGATTATCCCTAAATGATCACATTTATGGGGATTCAAGTCGAGCTTTTGACTCGGTTATCAAAAACAAGGTGCCTCGTGGGGGAATTCTCATGCTTATCCTTGTAAATATTATTGCTTTTTAGATTAACCTAATGAGGGGATTTGTGTCCTTCCAACCTTTGTTCTGTGGTTGTTTGTGAATTATGATTTATTAGATCATCATCTTCACGAGTGGAGCCTCTCGTGTTCGTTTTACGTGAGCACTCGATCGTTTGCTTTGAAGAATTTCTCGATATCCATATGATATATCCTTGATTGTTCTAACCTTAGGTCTTTTCCACCCTTTCCATACCAGATTAAGCATTAGATTTCGTCTCTAGTATGGGGGTATCCTACCCTTAGACTCGAAACATTGAGGATAATGTTTAACTTTAGTATGGGGGGTGAATAGACACTTTCCTTGCTAAACCTTCACGCTTTCCAAAGGTTATCTTTTTGTTTATCGTTTTAATGCAAATAAAGCTAAAAATGGCCAAATTATAAAAGTTTTCTCATGTTTTCATAAGTGTTTAAGACACGAATGTAGATTTTCCGATGGCGATAATAATAGTAATTTTTGACTCGACCGTGCGTGTTGAGCACTTAGCTTCGATTTCTTAACTTTATATTAGGCTTAGTCTCTTAAACGAGGACGAGAAATGATAGAGTTAATTATAAGTTACTATGCTAAACGTAGATTACTCGTATTCTTTCAAAAACTCATGTGTTCTAATTATTTGCTTATTCTCCCTTCGCTTGTATATTTTTTTGCTAATAAATATTGACTTAGTGGTTTAGTCTTGATTGTCGGTTTATAGTCTTTTCTAGTAGCTTCCATGTAATCAAATTGGGAAAACATTAAGGTATCGTCAGCGTCATGGTTTTAAAGTATTGGCACCCCGAATAATCGAAAGCTTCATCCAATAAAATTTTAAGTGCTCACTCACCTAAATCAAGCAAAAATTCGAAGCTCATAAGGCCGAAAAATCTAAGCAAAATTGAAAGTGAAAAGCCTTAAACTTTGAAGCTTTAAAGATCCAAAATTACGTTTTAGGTTGAGGATATACGTCTTTGGCCATAATAAACACCTCATAGCGAGGTTAAATAAAAGGCAAGGCAAGACCGAAGTCATAATAAAAGCTCCATCGCGGAGTTGAATAAAAGATAGAGGTAAACCTATGATAATAAGGCCCATCCGTTAGGGGGCGTATAAAAGTCTTGGTAATAAGTCTCATGTTCAAAACCGTTATAAAACCGTGTTTATCGATCCTTCTTGTTGACTTATTTTTTTTACATCGTTGTCTGTTAGGAGAGGTTATTAATTTGATGGTCTTGGTTACACCGTTATGACTCTATTTTTTGACCTTAATCTCTATCATCGCATAAGTAAAAAATGTATCATCATGATCATCAAGAAAAAAATAAAATATAAGAGATATCACGAAATTATTTCTAACGAAGCATTCATGTGTTCTTGTTCTATGAACCTAAACATCCCATTTTGCGATGAAAATCCTACATTATGTCTAAAACACTAGTAGTAGTTGTGTAGTAAGTATACGTTTCAATAAAAGTCGATAAAAACGAATTTTGGAGATGCTACGATACTCTGTTCTAGCATTTCTTGACGACACGACAACGGTTTAGTATGGGGGAGTGATGAGACCACAATTATACATGGTCTCATCGTTCAAAACGGGCTTAAAACGGTTATAATATCATTAAAATACCGGAAAATATACTTGTATTCGTTTGTTGTATGTTTTAGGTATGGATATCGAGAAAAAGACAAAAGATCACAAAAACAAAGAAAAACGACCACGGGAAACAAAGCCGCACAATGAACCAGACCCGAGTTTTGAGTTTTCAAAAATGCCCTTGAAGTTTGAAGATTGTACAAGTTTGGTCCCTCAAGTTTTGAAGATTGACGCTTTATACCCCTAAGAATATCAAAAAATACTGGGTCCCTAAAGTTTGAAGACCTTACAAGAAAAACCTTTAAATATTAAAGGAATGACAATTTAAGTCCTTTACATCCATTTGTTAAATAAAGGACTTAACTTGAAAATGTAAAAGGACTAATGGTGACAATGCCACAAGGGCTGAAGTTGCTAAGTTTTATGGAGCCATACATAACAGGAAGGACAAAATATGCCAAAACCTAAAACTACATAACCATTAATCCACTAAGCCCAAAACAAACACCCACCACCAGCCCATTGATTTATACCCCGTTTTGTTAAAAATAGTATAAAAGTCAATTTTTGATTATTCTTGGGAAACAAAACACTGTCACCATCACCATACCTTAATCCCTCCATAAAACTAAAACTTACCTAACTCTAATCAAATGCAAATCAACGGGGTTTTATTTGAGCTTTGCCATATGTACAATTAACCCCACACACAACACACCCATGTGCTGTTTTTAGTCGCCACATCAGCTTGTAGGAGCAAACCCAGCTTATTCTTCCTCACGTCACTCCCAATGTGATAAAATCTAAGACCAAACCAAGGATCCATAACACAAGCGTGTTCACCACATTTATTGAATGGTTGAGATCAAATTTCAACAGCTCATCAGGTCTGGATCATCACATGTCTCTTTTTTGACCAAGTTTGAATCTTCAAAAATGGATCGTTGTCCCATAATATTATGATGATTATAGAGAGAAAATAGATGAAAAGAGATGGATTCCTAGAGAGAGAAAGTAGTGAGAGAAATTAGAGAGAAGGAGATGATTAACTTAGTGAATATGTACACCCCCAAATTTATACAATTCAATACAGCGGAAGACTCGTTGGTGTTACGGGATATCACATTACTCACATCATAGACAACGCATAAAAATTGCGTCGTTTAATAATAAAAGCATTTCCATTCATAAATATCAAAGTTACATAGGTCCCAAGTCATTGTATTTAATACAGGTTTTACAAAGAATTTGAATGGAAATAAGTATTTAGGTGCGGGCCATGAATTCTTGTTGTCTTCCCAGGAATTACCTTCAAGTACCTGAGATAAAACATGTTAAAAGAAAAGGTCAGCGATAACGCCGAGTGAATTCATAGAGTTTAATAAAATCCATCAATATAATATCAGTATAAAATTATTACTGAAAATCATTTCGTACAAATCATTTTGATAGGCCATAAAATAACCAAAGTCATTTTATACAAATCTTCATCAAAATCATGATATAGGCATTTGCCTTAAAAATCATTATACGAGCTAGTATCGTAAAAACATCATACAATACGTCTTATGACGTTGTATGAAAATAAAAACCGTTATATGAATATGGTTATGAAAACCAAAACACGAACATAATATCAATAGTATGACCCTGTATTGCTAGTCAGGCAATACATCGTAATTCGGAGCGTCTAGTAGTATTTCGTTAGTTGGATTATTATAAGCCGCATGACATTGTTACCTTACTAAACCAACAACGGGTAGCTACCCCGAAACTCAATTTGCCCATATAAATTAGCGTGTCGTCACAAAGGTCACGCTATGGAAATCTTCTCATACATAAATTCTCTTACCAATCAATGTGGCATGACGGGGATCAACCGTCAAGGCGCGAACTGGGGTGATCGTCCCCAAATAGTACTATTATATGCATAAGCGTCTACCAAATCCCGGTAGTTCACTATTCATGCTAATGGGAATTTTAGTGACATAACCTAACTTTAATAATCCATTTATTTTCATCTATCGGGTCCTTTAATCATTTATCGGGTCATACAATCGGGTCATTCAATCATTCGGGTCCAAATCAATAAACAAACAATCGGGACAAATGGTGTCCTATTTTATAAAAACTAGCATGTTATCTCCCTCGCGGGGTTATAAAACATTTCATAAAAACATTTAAAAGAGTGCGAGGCTATGAACTCACGTTGATATGGGAAGACGGGTTATCGGCAATTCGGACGTACGGTACGTGCTTCAGTCACGGAAACCTAGACAAATAATACTCGTCTTAGACTCATGTCCAATGACTTTATAAAAATAACAAGTATGTATACATATGATGATTATATATATATATATATATATATATATATATATATATATATATAATGATCAAGTGGGTTTACATATTCTCGTTTACTCATTTTAGTATCATGTGTCGATAACTTTTATACTAGTTTTCTCGTTTTACCTATTTACGTGGTTTAGGTCCAATAAGCCTATTATAAGTTTATTAACTTGTATTAATCCATTTCATACTTGTATTATCAGTATTTATACTTTACATGTTGGGCCCAAATGGGTTAAGCCCAATAAATAAGTTTATAAGTGTTTTAGTCCATTTTGTTGTTTTATTAGTCCAACAACGTTAATTTAGTCCGTTGACGTCCGTATGTTATATAGTTCGGGTTTTATCGGTTTTTACTTGTTATTTATGTTTATATATTATTATATGAGTTTTATAAAGTTACACATTAGACGGGTCCAACCGTCTAAGTTTTATTTAGCAAAAACGTTAATTTTAAAGTAATAGCCGAAAAAGTCGTAAAAATCAAGTTTATAGGTTTTATAACTTATAAATATTATTCCACTACCATTTTCATAATTTATCCATTTATTTAACCTTTAATATATTTATATATATAAAATTCACGAGTTAGTGGGTTTTAACTTTACATTTTATACAATATAATTTTGAGTGCTTATATAATAGTAATAAACATTAATTCTAAAAATCCGATTTTTATTTTCATCTTCACCAAAACTGCCATATCTAGAGTTATATATGGAGATAGAAGCTCAAAGTTTTATCACATAAACTACATGATATATGCTCCATTTAACTCTTTTATAGCTACTGTTGAATCAGCCTCTAAGTATTTTCAAAAAATCGTCCAAAACAGTGAACTCAGATTGGTACTCTAAACTTATTTTGATCATATCTCACTCATTACAATGATTCCATTGCATGGCCAACTCTCACATGTGTACAAGACCCATAGCTTACTGTATATCAATCTATTCAAGTCATTTTACCAGTTTACCATATGATTCTTTACTATTTTATACAGCCAATAATCTAAACAAGATTTTAGCTTTGTTTCTTATAATTTTTCATCTTTTTAAGCATGTTTATCAACACCAAATCCCCACACAATATTTTTAATCATCATTCATCATCATATACATATACATAAGTAAAAGAAATACAAGTTTTCATAATCAAAAATAACAAGAGGATGAGGAGGACAATCTTTATACCACCATTAGTGATGAAAAGATGAGGTTTTTGATGAACAAGTCCTGGTTCTTGTTATCAAATCTTCAACTTTAGCAAGGAAAATTCTTGGGTACTTTGGATAGATGAACACCTCCATGAATTCAGCCCTTTAACCTCATGAAAACTCCTTTTCATAGGTTAAGATCACCTCCAATCTTCATATTTTCAAAGGTTCTTCAACATAGGTGTGAATAACACATGATATTGTGGTTAATTTGATCAAATGAGGGTGTTTCATGGTGGTTTTTGGACGAATTTTAGAGAGGGAGAGGAGAGAATGAGGGTGGTTTGCATGTGTTACTATGAGTAAATGGTTTGGTTAGGGTGGTTTTGATAGTTTGGTGAAAGAGTAGCTTACTTGTTAAGCTTTGCTTAACAAGTGTAAGCTTACTAGCTACAATATTGACACATCAAGTGATATGGTGGCAATATTTGGCCTTCCCTTTTGAGTGGGGTGGGATAAACTTGTTTTGTCCTATCCCGCTAATTTACGGGTATTCCTCGATTCTAGTTTCCTCGATTTGCGTGCCCTCGGGTCGTTTTACGAAAAACGTTTTAATAAATTATGAATCAATGGCACAAAACGAATCTAATAAAAATTGTCTCATCAAAAACGGAGTTCAAAAACGTAAATACGTAATCCTAAGGTTTCCGGTTTAGTCGTAAAGGACGTTAAAATAAAATCGTAAGTCCTAATCTCTTCTCGTAAATTTGTGAGTTTATGAACCAACACAAATTTAAAACTCCAAAATAATATTCACGGATAAATTTATTTTCTGAAATGTCAGACTGTCACCAAAGACGGTGTATGTAAACGTAAGCACATAACGTTGAATCCTCCGGTTTAGACGTAGTCGATGCTACTTCAAGACGTAAATCCAAATTATTTCCCAAAAATAAGTGAGTTCATAATGTAACATTAAAATAATGTTTTTAAATAATATTCGAGAATAAAATATCAACCATAAATTGACGAATTGTCACAGCATTTACCCCTAAACAGGATCTTTGTCCTCAAAGATCATCTTACTACTCGCTTCTTATAGAGTTAAAGCCATGTGGGTATTTCCTCCACATTCGGTCTTTTCTCACAAGTGTAATCCATTACAATACGCGAGTTTCATCAAACATAACTACGGGAATAAGATCAGGCTTATTGTTGACTTACTTTATCTATCCATGATGTTCACGGGTTTTTGATGAATGCAACTTTTCGCCGATCTAAACATTACTACGAAACATAATTCACGCAGCTCTTGAAGTCCTAGGGTAGATCCAGCTTATATGCCTTTCAATCCCAACTTTTACATCATCTCAATGGTCCCATACAACGAGGACTTATATCTCATGATCTTTTAGATCATTAATTCATTTTTTTCCAAGGTTAAAATTTTTGGCATAACTTCGCTACCCATCTGGCACTTCAAGATCTACATTTCATATTCACATAACCTCCTACCCACTACCGGCAGTCAATAATCAGATCCTAATTTCAACAATCATTTCAGGTCTCACGGGTCGAGTATTTTGTAAGGTTAGGTTCACCATCATAGGAAACCTTAAACCTAAAAGGCATGTCCAACTCACAATGGGTGTATGTCGGGTGTCTTCATCTCAACTCTTGCTTACAGATGCTCTAATATATACCCTCACAAGATTCGATCTTGATCCTAATACGATAATTATCAAGGATAATCTCTCCAAAGGAAAACGATTTTACAGTTTATTACCAAAGGTCAATCATTCAAACATAGAACAACACTTATAGTATTTTGTATCGTTACTTTACCTCGTCCCTTCGATTGGGGTGGTACATAGTACTCTCATCAAGGTTCGTTCTCAATGACTTCTGAGCAAATATCTAGAAATTCGATGCGAAGCGAGAATCTTGATAGAGATGATCGATACGGGCACACCATGTTTACATAACTCCTTTAAATACAAAAGAGTCAATTTCTACATCAAGAATCTATCATTAATAGGAATGATATTAGCAGATTTGGTCAGTCTGTCGACGATGACCCAAATCGAATCAAATTCAGATGATGACCTTTGTAATAGTTAGATGTTTACTAATGTACGAGGCGATGCCTGCCTTCATAATCTGCCATTAGTACAACCTCTTCTGATAATGATACAATTTAATCAGAAATGACATGAATAGAATACTTATACTTACAACATCTCAATATGACTACATTTCTAAATCTCCATATTTAAGCAACCACAAACGGCCTTTTATACATTTAACGTTATCGGCTTCTCAATTCTAATGGTTCACATTAGCCATGAACCCCCTTTTAGTATCTATATTATCCTTTTTATAAGCATCGGCTATATTTTAAATTGTTCGGCAATTTATTTTGCACCTTCATTATTAAGGAACGTGTCCTAATTGGTTCTTTATCTTTTCTACATTATGTGTCGATATCTACATTCACCTTTCCTGATGATATAATTAACATGACCAAAATTCACTCAGAATTTCTTTCTTCATATTTTCTAAGTTTTAGTCTCGTCTCAACTATTATTTTTATCAGTTTTTCTCAATCCGGCGTTTTTAAAGCGTCGATAATTATTACAAATAAATTAATAATAATTATTAAATTTTTATGAAATGTAAACGTGAAAGTTTTAATTTTCTCAGTTCGTCTAATTATAGAAAAATGTTCAAAATAAATTTGAATTTAGTTAACACAATTTTTGTTGATTTATTGAAAATAACTAATAAGATCCGTAAATGTTCGAAAAACTTTCATTTATTCATTGGTAAAAATTTTCTTAGTTGGAAAGAAAAAATTGTCGTTTCGAATTTTAAGTCATGGTTTAACGGTTTCCTTCTTAAGTTGTCTTAATGTATGCAAAAACATTTACCCTTAAACAGGAGTTTAGTTAAATGTTTTGGTTATAAGGGAATGATTCCTTAAATATTCTTTTGATAAAACATTTAAACATGTTTCCATTTTCTTTTTGGTAAAACCCAAAGTCTTAAATGACTTCTAAATTTTGAATAGTCAATTTATATTCCATTAACTATTAATCACACGGTTAAATCATGTAAGGGATTAAGTCTTAAGTCATATGTTAAATATTCAAAGTACAGGTTTTAATTGTTCGGCCAATTTAGGGCAGTCTATAACTAATTATTAACTCGTTCTTATTCTTATAAACAAATAAATGGTCCTTAATGATCGCAATCATGAATTTATCAAATTACAGCCTACGCACGTGATTCACCAAATTTATGAATACTACATGTGCATTGGTCAATCCAAACGACATCACGTGAAACTCATAATGTTCATTACAAGTTCTGGATGTAGTGATTGGAATAGATAATCTTTTTCGCAGATGCGAAGTTGATGATAACCATGCCATGGATCAAATCTTTAAAACATACGCTAGAATCTTGTAAATGATCGAACAAATCTTCCATTTCGAGTTATGGATATCGTTTTCGATTGTCAATTTACTCAGTTCACAGTAATCTATAAATATTAGGAATGATAACACCATAGCTCTTCATAATGACGAGCTTGGTAGAATAAAATCTTTCTCCAACAACTCTCTCAGTTGTACGGTAATTCCTTTAATTTAGATGGTGCTGACGTACAGTGCACAAGCCACAGGTGCAGCACCGGAAATATAATCAATACCAATTTCAACTTGCCTTAATGGCGAAAGTCTAGGTAATTCACCAACAAATACTTCCTAAAGTTTCAGATAACAGAAACATCTTTTAATAAATTCATATTAGGTTCTTCTCGATAACAATATCTATAACTAATTTACAACCATTCACAGTATAATTTTAAGTCTAAATGCAGGATATGGTCATCCACCAATAATTATTTAGATCACTTTTGATAATCAGCATCTTATCATTTAGGGGAATTCTACTCGAGTTCCCATCAATTAAGACAATGCTGTCATGTCATAATCAATCAATCCATTCTACTGGCACTATCAACTTTCCAGTTTTATTCGATAAGATGTGAACTTCTCAAAAGTCTAATAATAACTCATAATTCTTCACAAGTTCAAGGATATATGAAGACATAACTAACCTTAAAAGAGTAAGGTCAACGCATAATCTATGCGAGAGAATTTCAAATCAGATACAGACGAAAACATTTAACGAATATGAGTATATCCCATGTTTTCATAATTTGAGTACGCATTCGAAAGCTCCTCGGATCGTTACCCAGGTCATTCAAATGAAATCAAATCATAAGAAATGATAAGAACGTCAATACATCCAGTCGGGTATCAACAGTCGGTAACCAAATACTTTTCCTAAGAATCTCACTACGGGAGAATTGGACAAGAAAGAATTGTCAATTGTCAAATAAGACAACTTCCACAGATGAGTAAATTCGACTCAGAAGAATAGATGATACAGGCACATATGTAGGTGTCCCTAACACTATGTCCTTATTTTTCACTTCTTGTAGAGCCATAAATTTTAATCTTTCACAATCGTCAAAGGAAATTTATGTTTATTAATCAGTTTTATGGTGACTACTAATCAGCCTTGCATGGTCCATTCCAAATTGTATGTAGGCGCGCAACTATATACAATTTCAAGATTAACGATGCAATACTCAGTTCGTCAAAATTTTATCATCATGTTTATAATAAAAACATTTTCATGCTTAATTCTTAAATAAGAATCAAAAATAGATTTACAAATGTTTTCTTTGTTATGAAAACAATTAAGTTTTCCAAGGTGTTTCATAAACAACTTCATTTCGATAACGATTACTTATAAATCCTAATTTGATTAATCCTTGTAGTAATGGAAATTCAATTTTTCTCAATAGATATTGTTTTATCTTATAAAAACAATCAGTGATCTGCAAAAGAGTGATGAAGAGTTGTTCACCAAGAACTAACTACAATATGATAGGAAATGAGCTTTGCCAAATAATCATGAGGTTCATGACCTCGATGGCACTCAACAAGAATAATCCACAACGTATCTCAATTCGAGATGAGTACTTGTTCAATGGTTGCATCACTAATGCGAACATTAGGATAAAGCAAGAAAAGATAGATAACATCGATACATGTAGAATTTAGCAATCAAAGGTAGTCTTTTCATTAATCACAAACAAGTAAAATTGTACCGTAACACATTATGTGTCACTATGTCATACAATTCCAATATCTCATCCTACCAACTGATGTCTCAGTTAAGTTAGGGATTATTTTTAAAAGATACCTCAATGAATACTAATCTACAAGAGTCATTAGGTGTTCCACATGTCCTAGAAGATCCATCGGTCTCAATTCAGAAGAAGATTTCTTCAATTTATTTCTTGGACACTGGGTATCCTCATCATTGGACAATGGCCTAGGAACAATACTTAACACGAGCTAATGATCAATTAAAACCTTATAATCTAATCACAGAACTTAACGACTTCCTCTTATCAATCTCATATTCCATACGAGTTAAATTTTACTTTATTCAAGTTCCAACCAATTTTATACTCAATTCGATATCCTACCTCATATTCCAATACTTTCAATCTTATTCTTAGATCTTAAAAGGGCGATAAAAGTTCGATATGATCAACACTTAATTCCAATCCTATAGCTCTTACAACAACAATTATAAAATGAGTCACTAGTATGAAATGACTTGATCATTCAACTAGACTTCTCGGAAAGGTACTAGTGGCATGAGGCTTTTGGGTAATGGTTCCAATGACAGCCTCAAGTGCAACATCCACCCTTTTGATTTCGATTTAAGAATTGGATGACAACGAATCAGATGACATCATTCTAGGTGGTAACGTTTTGTCAAACTCCACTCTATAAGGAAAGATCGTCATGACATCAATATCAGTTTTAATCTCGCCAATTCTTTTCCAATATCACAATCGACTAATATTAACTTTTCTAAGAATATAAATCATTTGTTGGGATCATAAACATCCACAACTTGGTTTAGATCTAGGATAGCTAGAATTCCTACGAGAATAGCTTCGGTTAATTTACTAGGGGATTTAGGGTTCCTTGTGACAATCTACGTCGTATAAATACCTCGTATAAATATCAAAATAATCATCAAGCAATCATGTAATAAAATTACATCATATATATATATATATATATATATATATATATATATATATATATATATATATATATATATATATATATATATATATATATATATATATATATATATATATATATATATATATATATATATATATATATATATATATATATATATATATATATATATATATATATATATATATATATATATATATATATATATATATATATATATATATATATATATATATATATATATATATATATATATATATATATATATATATATATATATATATATAATCCAAGTTATATATATATATATTAAAATAACACTTCTCAGTCTGGCCTTGTCGGTAACTCGGGAATTCTTCGGCACCGTTATAGTCAAAAGATTTTTAGACATTTTTAGAAAAATGTTTATAGTTAAAAGATTTTGAAATGTTTTATTCAAAACCTTGGTTTTAAAAATCTTTCGTTCTCTATAACGAGAGCTCTGGTACCAAACTGTAACACCCCCAAATTTAAACAATTCAATACAGCGGAAGACTCGTTGGTGTTACGGGATAGCACATTACTCACATCATAGACAATGCATAAAAATCGCGTCGTTTAATAATAAAAGCATTTCCATTCATAAATATCAAAGTTACATAGGTCCCAAGTCATTGTATTTAATACAGGTTTTACAAAGCATTTGAATGGAAATAAGTATTTAGGTGCGGGCCATGAATTCTTGTTGTCTTCCCGGGAATTACCTTCAAGTACCTGAGATAAAACATGTTAAAAGAAAAGGTCAGCGATAACGCCGAGTGAATTCATAGAGTTTAATAAAATCCATCAATATAATATCAGTATAAAATTATTACTGAAAATCATTTCGTACAAATCATTTTAATAGGCCATAAAATAGCCAAAGTCATTTTATACAAATCTTCATCAAAATCATAATATAGGCATTTGCCTTAAAAATCATTATACGAGCCAATGTCGTAAAAACATCATACAATACGTCTTATGACGTTGTATGAAAATAAAAACCGTTATATGAATATTGTTGTCCCTAATATATGTGATGTTATACACGAATTTATGAAAGAAAGGAAGATATGAGAAGAATTCTAGAGAGAGAAAGTAGTGAGAGAAAGTAGAGAGAAAATGGTTGGAACTAGGTGAATGTTAGATTAAGGAATGAGAAATACAAATGAACCAACCACCCTCCTAACATGCTAGGAGGGTAGTATATATAGTCCACCCACATGCGGGCTTTAATGGACTATATATTGGGCCGGGCTTGTATTTTGGACTTTAATTAGTTTAAATCCAAGCCCATGAATCACGACTAAATAACTACTTATTACAACGTTCTAATAAATAATACAATAGAAACCTATGACCGAACATTCTTGTTTGACTCAATATTTTGAGGCTAACAATCTCCCCCAATGTGAGGTCATTCCTCTTTGATATTTGGATTCCAATGGAGATTTATGAATTTCGTCATAAATGAGTCTTGAACGTGTAACAGTAGTTTTGTTCCTTCATGCTGTGATCTTTGAGCCTTTGTCGTTGTCTTTCGACTTTGTCTTTAAGTCTTGAGATCTTCAAATCATCCTTGACTTGTCATTGCCATCTTGCGATCTTGTGTCTTTATCCACATGCTCACACTATCAATTGTTGGATAAGTCTTTGGGCATGAATATGTGGTTGTGAATCTTTGACTTTGCTGAGTACACCGTGACGCCACCTTCTCGAGACAAAACATAGACACGGACTGAATGGCTTTGACATTCGTCCTAAATCGGTAGCGTTTTACCTCCGGTCGGTGAAGACCGTTATACGATATTAAATATCGTACCTGTGATCAGGTAGATTCAATTAAGAATCTCCTTGACAGGGTTTCGCGGCAGTACTAGCCGTTCTCTTTACTCGACCGTCTCAAAGCAAGACTGCGAACATAAAGAGTGAATCAATTGGATAAATATCCGCTTGATTAAAGTCGTCAATTCAAGTTCCTGGAACAAGTTTGATTCATAAAGAATCTTACCATTGTTGCTTTCCAGTTGACACAAGTTTGATTCATAAGAATCTCACAAGTTACCTACCGTAGCGCTGTTTGATGTTGACGCTAGAAGGATTTCCATTCGTCACTGTGAATATTAATAAATATCACTCTGAATGTTCTGGCAAGACCATAAAGATATTGCGTAGAAACCTGAAACGAGTTTGAATCAATTCAGAATCAAACCACTGTTGCTTTTCAGTTTTACATATGTTCAATTCATAAAGAATCTTGCATATGACCTACCGCAGTGCTGTTTGATGTTAACACTGGAAGGATTTCCACTCATCATTGTGAATACTAAGTAGTATCACTCTGAGTGTTCTAGCAATATCACAAGGATATAGCTGATATTAGGTTTTTTAGCTAGGTTCAAAATATATTTCTCGGAATCCTCTCGAATTGATCTCAGTTAAAAGTGGAATGATTTGTTCTTGGTGACAAAAAGTGGATTTGGTTTTCTATTCTACTAAACAGGTAAGTAAATAAAATGGTAATGAAGTAAACTTAAAACAATCAACAATTAATAATCTGAAAAATAACTCTTACTGAAGAAGACCCTATGCGGAAAGTATGACCATTCGGAATAAAATATTGCTCTATTCGGAAAGTTTACACCATGCGGAAAATCCAGTCTATTCGGAAAATACTTCTATTCGGAATAAATTGTCTCATGCGGAAAATTAAGGTCATTCGGAAAAATCAGGGCTATGCGGAAAATTGTTCCGAATAAGGAAAATTAAAAAGTGCTATTCGGAATTTAAAGGCTATTCGGAAAATGTTCCGAATAACAAAACAAAAACACCCCTATTCGGAATATGTAAAATTCCGAATAAGGCAAAAATAAAAGTTCCGAATAAGGAAACAGGAAAAGTCCTATGCGGAAAATATGAGCTATTCGGAATATATCAAATATTCCGAGTGAAGGAGATGGAAAAAGTTCTATTCGGAATATCCAAAAAGTTCCGAGTAAGAGAAACAAAAACACCCCTATTCGGAATATCAAAAATTCCGAATAAGAGTAACACAAAATTGTCTATGCGGAAAATCCTGGAAATGAAGAACAGTAGCAGTCATAAGGAAACAGGGGACACGATTTTTAATCAAAATCAAACTAAGTACTCAAAAAGGTTTTACGAAATTAAACACAAATCATTTAAACATCATAAGAAACAAATCCCACCAATAAAAACTCTAAATCAACAACTTTTTAAGATCAAACTAAAATCAAATAAAAACTCAAGAACTTGTAATAGATGATGATGAAGAACAAAATAAATAGAAAGATGGAATAGATTGATTAATGGAAGAGTAACAAGGTTAATGATCAATGATTAAAAGATTGAAAAAGAAAAATGAAAATCACCAAACTCCCTAATGGAGTTGGTGAAGGGACGAACTATAAAACTGGGAAAGAAAGAAAAAAATGAAGCTAACTCCCTAATGTGTGAAGGGAGTTTCTATTTATACTCCTAGTGGTTGGTTGGTGAGTGGGCTTTCTCCCTTTCTTCTTGTCTTCTCGTCTTTTCAGAAAAGTTGACGTTTTCGATTCTGATTCGGGATTTGTTGTCGATTAAATCCAACTCGTCTTTTAATTTCTTCGTTAAATAGACTTGAGTTTCTTCGACTTATGAAAATCTTCCGTCTTTAGTCCTTTTCTTCGATAAATCTTCGAATAGGCCTAGTGACTTCAAATCTTTTGCATCTCTTGGACAATAGACTTTATCTTGAGTCTTTTTCCTTGATAAAACCCGTGCAATCCATGTTTTCTTTAACATTCATCCGGTTAGCTCTGAAAACACAATAAACACAAAAACCACGCATAATTCCAAACAAATGATATTAAATACGTGTTTTGGTCTTGTTTTAGCCCGAATTAAGTGGTAAAAGGATGGGTGTTTACACACCTATCAAATCCCCTACACTTAACCATTGCCATGCCCTCATGCAATGCTTAGTGATAAAGCAAGCTTACACTTTTCTCATAATTAATCAACCTTGGCCTTATTTAAAATTCTACTTAAACAAAAATTAAAGAAATAAAACTTCAAAGATAACAAAGGGATAGAAAACCATTTTCACGTGAAAATAGCTACATGGAAATAACTTGTAGAGAAATCGATGACTTACATTAGGGCTTTGGTGCTGCGAAGATTTATCACCCTCAAGTTTCACGTTCCCCAAACTAAGCTTAAAAACGAGATCATTGTTATTATAAGTTAGCAATTCAAACACTTACACACATGGCTTAATTAAATGCTTAAGCTCCCTTATTCCTAGGTGTATCTCTTATATTTTATTTTTGTCTTAGAATGATCATGAAGATGCATTTTTGGACTTATTTCGATAGTTTATTAGGGCTGAAAGCAAAGTAGGACGATTTGATCAATAGTTAGCTAAAGGACAAAATCTCTTAAAACTGCTTCTCGGGATATCAAAAAGTTCATATCTTGGCATAACTTGGTTCACGATTTGAGACCTTTCTCGGGCCGATATTTGGCATGTACTTCATACTTCATATCTTCGAGAGACGTTCTTGAGATAATGGTCTTCTCATCATAATAGAGTTTCTTCACTTGGAGACTTTTGAGGGGTACTCCAACTTTGTTGACCACGACTTCATGATTATTTCTTCAATCTCTAATTGGGATTTTGAGATACAACGATCCGCCTCCTTTTCGGACTTGGATCTATTTATCCTCATACCTTGTTAGGGTCTTTTCGGATAGACTTCTCCATGATCTTTACGGGAGTTGATTGCTTTTCGTCGTGAGTCTTGATCCTTCATATTGACTTTAGGAATAATGCTTTTCACATCACTTTGGATCTTCAGCAATAAAATTGAATCCTCATGCCTTGTTAGGGCCTTTTCGGACTCGCCAATCTTCGCGCCCCGCTTCATAAGTTATGCCTTGGCTATGAACTCTTATCATTACCGAGCAACTTTTAAACGATCTTGGGCTAGAAGCTAAGTAACTTTTCAAATCGTAAGACCTTACTTATTGCAGATAAATTATTAGCAAGTGATGGGAGAATAGGCAAATAATTACACCAAGTGAGCTTGCGCAAGAATACCGACTTATAATTGACTCTATCATTTCTCGTCCTCCACAATTTTAAAATCTCAAGTAATGAGACTCGTGGACACTTAGCCTAATAAACCAATTAAGGTCTACATGGTTAAGGATACTAGCTAGAATAGACTAGGGTAAGTCTATTCGGGTTGAGTCAAAATAAACGCAACGGGCCTAATATGTCAAAGATATCTAAACTAGCTACACCAATTTATTAATATCTTTGACTTTATTGCGGAATATATACATATGAAAGCAACGATAAAAATTTAAAAATTACGACTAAATGGCCAAAGTTAATTAAAAATTTGAAAAATGTTGAAAAATATGATTTTCCGGTTAATTGAAGGCATTTTCATGGAAAAGTCCACTTAAAACTTCGATAGAAGTCTCCCCTACACTTAAGATAAACATTGTCCTCAATGTTTAAGCATGTGGGAAAAGTCTCCCCTACACTTATGACATTGTGCACGTTGGTTAACTCAAGTTAAGGAAGAGACGACTAAAGTGATCAATTTCAAATGTGAGAATGAAGAAAATTGAATCACGATAGTTGAGAGATAGAACCGGATGTCGGATAACACGGGAGCACGGTTCTTCAAAGATTTCCAAGATTGCAGTAATCCCTGTAAGCACATCACCACACAAACACAAACGACCAAAATAGGTCCTCCCCTACACTTAGGGGGTTAAAGGGATAGATACTCGGGCTGCCTCCCGAGGAGCGCTTGTTTTTGATAACCGAGTCACGAGCCTGACTCGACCCAAATTCAGTTTATGGGGAACGTGGTGAGGGATGGAATCACCTCCTGAGAGGTGTCCTCACCAAAGTACAACTTCACTCGTTGGCCATTCACCTTAAAATTTGGTCCATTAGGTTGAGCGAGCTCGAGAGTACCATATGGAAAAATTTGGGCGATGGTGAATGGGCCGGACCAACGAGATTTAAGCTTGCCCGAAAAGATTTTCAACCGAGAGTTAAAAAGTAAGACTTTGTCTCCAACATGGAACTCTCGGTTTTTAATCTTGGAGTCGTGAATGAGCTTAGTTCTTTCCTTATAGATCAAAGAATTTTCATAAGCCTCATTCCGAAGTTCATTGAGCTCATTGAGTTGGATCTTGCGTAGGTCACCGGCTTTGTTGATATCAAAATTGGCCCACTTCAAGGCCCAATAAGCCTTGTGCTCCAACTCAATGGGGAGGTGGCACGCTTTCCCGTACACAAGACGATAAGGCGTACAGCCGATCGGGGTCTTGTAAGCAGTACGGAAAGCCCACAAAGCATCATCGAGTTTATCAGCCCATGCGGCACGATGCTCTCCCACGGTTCTTTCCAAAATTCGCTTCAGTCCTCGGTTGGATATTTCGGCCTGGCCATTAGTTTGTGGGTGGTAGGCTGTGGAAAGACGATGGTTTACACCGTACTTAGCCATGACTCGAGCAAATTGGTCATTGCAGAAATGAGTCCCACGATCACTAATAATGGCACGAGGCACACCGAAGCGAGCGAATAGAGCTTTCAAAAAGTTACAAACCACCCTTGCGTCATTAGTAGGCAAAGCTTTGGCTTCAACCCACTTTGAAACGTAGTCAACGGCTACAAGGATGTATTTGTTTCCTTTAGATGAAGGGAATGGCCCCATAAAGTCGATACCCCAAACATCAAAAATTTCACACTCTTGAATGAAATTCTGAGGCATCTCGTCTTTATGTGTGATTTTGCCTTGCTTTTGGCAAACATCACATCGCTTAACCATATTATGAGCATCACGATATATGGAGGGCCAATAAAATCCCGAATCAAATACTTTCTTAGCAGTGTAGTTGGGACCAAAGTGACCACCAGTGGGTCCTTTGTGGCAAGCATCAAGGATGTCCGACGCTGCCGGTCCATCAACACATCGGCGAATTATCAGATCAGCACATTGTTTGAATAGGTAAGGGTCGTCCCAAAAGTAAGTCTTGATGTCGGTAAAGAACTTCTTCTTTTGCTGGGACGTCAACCCTTCCTTGAGAATTCCACCCGCCAAATAGTTTGCAAAGTCCGCAAACCACGGGGTTTCATTCGGCTTCGAGTTTATAGACATTAAGGTCTCCAAGGGAAAAGAATCATTGATTTCTTTGGTCGGATGATCCCCTTGGTATGGATCCTCAAGTCTACTAAGATGGTCCGCGGCTAGGTTTTCTGCTCCTTTTTTATCGCGGATGTCGATTTTAAATTCCTGGAGCAGCAAAACCCAGCGAAGAAGTCTTGGTTTGGAATCTTGCTTTGTCAACAAGTACTTCAACGCGGAGTGATCGGTATACACGATGGTGGTGGAGAGGACAAGATAGGGGCGGAATTTTTCAAAAGCATAGACAATAGCTAAAAGCTCTTTCTCGGTTGTCGTATAATGCAATTGTGCCCCAGTCATTGTCTTGCTAGCGTAATGGATTGGTTGGAAGTGTTTGTTCACTCTTTGTCCAAGAACCGCTCCAATAGCAAAATCGCTAGCATCGCACATCAACTCAAAGGGCAGCTCCCAATTAGGGGTAACCAAGACGGGTGCCTTAGTTAGCTTATCCTTAAGTGAGTTAAAGGCTTCAAGGCACTCTTTGGAGAAGATAAATGGAGTATCTTTTTCCAAGAGGTGGGTCATCGGGCGAGCGATTTGAGAAAAATCTTTGATGAATCGACGATAGAAGCCCGCATGACCCAAGAAACTTCTCACACCCTTCACAGTGGAAGGTGGAGGCAACTTTGCTATAACGTCAACTTTAGCACGGTCTACTTCAAGACCGGCTTTCGAGATCTTATGTCCAAGCACGACGCCTTCTTTTACCATGAAATGGCATTTTTCCCAATTTAGAACAAGGCGAGTGTCTTCACACCGCTGTAGCATACGTTCTAAATTGGCAAGGCAAGCAGAGAAGGAATCTCCGAAGACCGAGAAATCATCCATGAAGACTTCCATGGTTTGTTCAACCATGTCATGGAAGATAGCTAACATACACCTTTGGAACGTCCCTGGCGCATTACATAAGCCAAAAGGCATTCTTTTGTAAGCGAAAGTGCCATAGGGACAAGTGAATGTAGTCTTCTCTTGATCTTGGGGATCGATGGGTATTTGAAAATAACCCGAGAAACCATCCAAAAAGCAGTAATATTCATTACCGGCTAATCGTTCAAGCATTTGGTCCATAAAAGGTAGAGGGAAATGATCCTTTCTCGTGGCATCATTGAGTTTGCGGTAGTCTATACAAACTCTCCACCCAGTAACGAGACGAGTGGGAATCAACTCGTTGTGTTCATTGGGAACAACGGTTATTCCGCCCTTCTTGGGCACACAATGGATTGGACTAACCCATGGGGAATCCGAAATAGGGTAAATCATACCCGCATCAAGAAGTTTGATAACCTCTGTTTTGATGACTTAATGTATTTTTGGATTCACCCTTCGTTGGCTTTGAATAGTGGGCTTGAAGTCGTCCTCCATGAGAATTTTGTGTGTGCAGAAGTGAGGATCAATTCCACGAATATCGGAAATCTTCCAAGCGATAGCCTTCTTGTGATCTTTCAACACAGCAACGAGACGAGTCTTCTCTTCATCTTTCAAATCCTTCGCAATAATGACGGGCGATTTCTTGTTGTCGTCCAGGAACACATACTCGAGATGTGGCGGCAACTCCTTAAGTTCCAAATCCGGAGGATTTTCGACGGGAGGCGTTTTCAAAGTCGTGGCATCGATAGCAATAACCGTGGGAGATGGGGGCGAAGGATTGTCTTCGGTGAGAAGATTGTCAAAGAAACTCATATCTTCATCCCCCTCGGTGGGAGAATCATTAGTAGCTAAATTCGCATCTCCCATGGTAGCTTCAAGATTGTTCCAGAATAAATCACTATCTCCAAATAGAGACAACGATGAATCAATAGAGGAGACGGTCTCAACAGTGGGAAGAGAGGTAGGAATACTTTTGCAAGCATCATTAAAGTGTTCTTCACAAGCCTCATCAAGAACGTCAATACAATTAACGCTCTCATACGAATAAGGTTGTTTGGACAACTTTCCCATGTTGAAGACTACTTTGTCGTCACCCACTCTCATGATAAGCTCTCCGGCTTCAACATCAATAAGAGTGCGACCGGTCCTCAAGAATGGACGACCAACAATAAGTGGCACACGGGGGTCCATCTCGTAGTCGACGACAACAAAATCAGCAGGGAAGGTGAATTTGTCGACTCCTACAATGACGTCTTCGGCTATCCCCACTGGATAAGCAACCGTACGGTTGGCCAATTCCAAAGTCATTTTAGTGGGGACAAGCTCTGGGAGAGATAATTGCTTCCAAACACTTAGAGGCATGAGATTAATACTGGCACCTAGATCGGCTAGGGCCATGCAATTCTCTACTCCCGGGAAATTGCAAGGGATAAGAAAACGACCCGGATCACCAAGCTTGGTTGGCAATTTCCTTAAGAGCACTGCAGAGCAGTTCTCATTAAGTTGGGTGTTGGAGATGTCGAGGAGCTTTTCCTTGTCGCTCAGAAGGTCTTTAAACATTTTGGCGTATTTGGGCATGTGAGCGAGAGCCTCAGCGAAGGAGATATTGAAATTCAGTTGTTTAAACATTTTAAGAAAGTTAGAAACCTGAATATCATCCTTGCTCTTTTGCTTCTCTTTCCTCAACCTAGAAGGATAAGGTATATTGGAAGAAGAGGAAGGCTTTGGGATTATAGGATCACTCACAACCACGGGTGGAGGAGGGGTAGAATGAAGAGGTGGAGAAATTGGGGAAGGAGAAGGAGGAGGAATAGGAGCAGGCGACTCGTTCTCCTTAGTCACAACCATGGGTGGGGGTATAGGAAGCTCAGGTTCCTTAGTACCTTTACCACTTCGAGTGGTGATTGCTTTCATCTCCCCTCTTGGGTTCGCAACGGTGTTACTCGGAAGAGTACCCGAAGAAGAGGGTTGACTACTTTGGAAGAAACTAGCCATCATGTTCCTCAAGTCATTCGTCTGACTATCCAACGTGTTTCGCATATCGGCTCTCAAATCATTTCCTTGCTTTACCAAATCGGCTTTCAGGTTGAGCACTTCTCTCTGAAGATTTCCCACTATCGCATCATTAGTCCTCATATATGTTTCCACTTCTTGGTGAAGAGCGTTGGGTTGGTTGGGAGGAACATTGTATGCAGGTGGTTGGTAAGCAGGTTGTTGGTAGACTTGGTTGTTTCGTTGAGGTGGTTGTTGCTGCTTGTGAGGGGGGATGTATGGTTGTCGAGGTTGTTGTTGTTGTTGAGGAGGGCGATTAAGGTTTTGTTGTTGGTTTGGGTTGGTAGGAGGAAAACCAGGTGGGGAAAGATAGTTGTTGTTGCGGTAGCTAAGCAAGTTACGGTCACCTTGGGGTTTTGCTTGATAAGCGGGTTGTTGGTAGGTGCCATATGCCGCATTCACATTCTCAGCAGGGTAATCTTGGGTGGCGGTACAAGTTGTGTAAGAGTGGGGACCACCGCATATCTCACAAGGTTGGCTGACAGCGTTGACTTGTGCATTTTTGGCGTTGTTGCTGTTGTTGTTGCTGACGGTATGTGTGACAAGCGATTCAAGAAGCGTGGTGATTTTGTCTAATCGCTTGTCGCTGTCATTAGTGCTAGCACTAGCAACATTGGTCCTAACACTCTTGGTTTGCACACGAGATTTGTTCTCAATGATATCCCAAGCAGCATTGGAAGTCTTAGCCAATAAATTACCCCCTGAGGCACTATTCAGTGAATCTTGATCATTCATGCTTAAACCATTGTAAAAAGTATTTATTTGATGTACTTTGGTAAAACCATGTTGTGGGCATTTTCTCAAAAGATCTTTAAAACGATCCCAAGATTCATTGAATGACTCATCGTACTTTTGTTCAAAGTTTATAATCTCATTCCGCAAAGCGGTAGTACGAGAGGGTGGAAAAAAGTAGTTAATAAACTTTGTTTCCAAATCCGTCCACGAGAGAATACTCTGTGGCGGTTCCTTAGCAAGCCAATGCCGGGCTTGTCCCTCTAAAGAAAAGGGAAAAAGTTGTAACCTTATGACCTCCTGTGGAACTCCATTGAATTTGACCGTGTTGGTGAGTTGTAGAAATCTCTTGATATGGTCATGTGGGTCATCAATGGTGCGTCCCAAGAATGGCTGAGCGGAGACCATCTGGATAAAGCCTGACTTGAGCTCGAAATTGTTGGCGGCAATTGGTGGTATAACAATTGGATCCGTGTTGCCATCAACATGAGCTTGCAGCAGTTCAATCATTGGACGATTATCCGGAAGGTGCTCATTGTTGTTGTTATTCATGTTGTTGAAAGGCGGGTTGTTGTTGTTATTATTGTTGTTCGGAGGTGGTATGTTATTGTTGTTTTGTACACCAGCCATGTCTAAGTTATCGAGAGGCTCGGGCTCTTGATAAGACGTGGATCGAGTGCGCATACACCTGCAAAAGAACGAACAAAGAAAAGCAAAGCAAAAATATTTTTGGTTTTTATGGTTTTTTAATTTTTAGGATTTTTGAAAATTTTGTATTTTTTAGTTGTTTTTGAAAAGTTTTGTGAAAAAGTAACGTTCACGGGGAACGGATCCCAAAATCCAAGTTCTACAAAAAACTTTTGATCTTAACGAGAGGAGCCGGCAGCGGCGCCATTTGATATTAGGTTTTTTAGCTAGGTTCAAAATATATTTCTCGGAATCCTCTCGAATTGATCTCAGTTAAAAGTGGAATGATTTGTTCTTGGTGACAAAAAGTGGATTTGGTTTTCTATTCTACTAAACAGGTAAGTAAATAAAATGGTAATGAAGTAAACTTAAAACAATCAACAATTAATAATCTGAAAAATAACTCTTACTGAAGAAGACCCTATGCGGAAAGTATGACCATTCGGAATAAAATATTGCTCTATTCGGAAAGTTTACACCATGCGGAAAATCCAGTCTATTCGGAAAATACTTCTATTCGGAATAAATTGTCTCATGCGGAAAATTAAGGTCATTCGGAAAAATCAGGGCTATGCGGAAAATTGTTCCGAATAAGGAAAATTAAAAAGTGCTATTCGGAATTTAAAGGCTATTCGGAAAATGTTCCGAATAACAAAACAAAAACACCCCTATTCGGAATATGTAAAATTCCGAATAAGGCAAAAATAAAAGTTCCGAATAAGGAAACAGGAAAAGTCCTATGCGGAAAATATGAGCTATTCGGAATATATCAAATATTCCGAGTGAAGGAGATGGAAAAAGTTCTATTCGGAATATCCAAAAAGTTCCGAGTAAGAGAAACAAAAACACCCCTATTCGGAATATCAAAAATTCCGAATAAGAGTAACACAAAATTGTCTATGCGGAAAATCCTGGAAATGAAGAACAGTAGCAGTCATAAGGAAACAGGGGACACGATTTTTAATCAAAATCAAACTAAGTACTCAAAAAGGTTTTACGAAATTAAACACAAATCATTTAAACATCATAAGAAACAAATCCCACCAATAAAAACTCTAAATCAACAACTTTTTAAGATCAAACTAAAATCAAATAAAAACTCAAGAACTTGTAATAGATGATGATGAAGAACAAAATAAATAGAAAGATGGAATAGATTGATTAATGGAAGAGTAACAAGGTTAATGATCAATGATTACAAGATTGAAAAAGAAAAATGAAAATCACCAAACTCCCTAATGGAGTTGGTGAAGGGACGAACTACAAAACTGGGAAAGAAAGAAAAAAATGAAGCTAACTCCCTAATGTGTGAAGGGAGTTTCTATTTATACTCCTAGTGGTTGGTTGGTGAGTGGGCTTTCTCCCTTTCTTCTTGTCTTCTCGTCTTTTCAGAAAAGTTGACGTTTTCGATTCTGATTCGGGATTTGTTGTCGATTAAATCCAACTCGTCTTTTAATTTCTTCGTTAAATAGACTTGAGTTTCTTCGACTTATGAAAATCTTCCGTCTTTAGTCCTTTTCTTCGATAAATCTTCGAATAGGCCTAGTGACTTCAAATCTTTTGCATCTCTTGGACAATAGACTTTATCTTGAGTCTTTTTCCTTGATAAAACCCGTGCAATCCATGTTTTCTTTAACATTCATCCGGTTAGCTCTGAAAACACAATAAACACAAAAACCACGCATAATTCCAAACAAATGATATTAAATACGTGTTTTGGTCTTGTTTTAGCCCGAATTAAGTGGTAAAAGGATGGGTGTTTACACACCTATCAATAGCGTAGGACTCTCTTGATCTTCATCCGTGTGTCCTAACGAGATTTGATTGATCTCTTGGCTCTAGACTCGATTTGTGCACTTTTAGTGGTCGGAGGCTGGAGCAGATGCCACCTATTCAATATCAACAATCTCGGAGTGAGAAAGTCAATAGAAGTCGTGTTGATCTCCGTGACAATAAAACAAACTTCTTTTGAGAGAAGCCTGAGTAGCTAGGAAAGGGTTGTGCTTCACATCACTGGGTCCATGATGAGTTTGTCTTCATGATGAGTTGACCCGGTTTCTGCCTAAGTTGTATGGAGGGCTTCTTTCTTTAGACCCTTTATCCTTACATTTCTTTTTCATTCTTCAACCCCTTCAATGCTTACCAAGACATCATTAATAGCACCTTGTTGTGATTGTTCCAGTGCTATCATCAGTACTTAGTCGGCATTCAGCTACGTTCACATTCTACTCCATCTTTCCTAAGGACTTCTAATAATCTATTGGATTGTCCCTAGGAAGATCCCTCCGGTTCTGGTTGGATCATAGGACTTAAACCTAACCACCCTTTTGACACCAATAACGTCGTGAATTAAAGATGTTGTGGGTATTTGATCGTAACCATGAAAACCACTTTAAATTCTAACAAAGTGTTTGAAAAACATTTAACACCTTGCTAGTTTTGTCGTTTCAGAAATGCTCCCCCTTCACATGTGCATCGATAATCGAAAGTGTTTCGCACATGTGGGTAAGAGTTAAAGTGCTTGAGTCTTATAGATCACATTTTAATCACATTTTCTCCCCCTATCTCTAATATATAAAATCTTTTGATATTAGAGATACCAAATTTGATTAAAATATATTTTGAAAAATAGTCTTGAAAATCTTCGAGAGAAAGGTGTGTTAATCTTTTGCATGAAGTTGAATTGCTCCCCCTCAAAAATTGATCCAATGGAATTGTCATTACGAGGATTTGATCCACATTAAACTTTTGAGGATAGGAGTTGTTGAACACACAATTTTTGAAAGATTTTGAATAGCATTGAAAAATTCTTGAAAAAATTGTGTTCAACGCTTTTTGAAAAATCAATTCTTTTTGACGAAAAGGTTTTTCTAAAGCATAAACTTGAGTTCATAGACTTTGAATGTCTTGACGAATCCACTCAAGTGTAAGAAGATTTAACTTCTTTTGCTAAGGGTAAGAGTACAAAAGCGTACACTCCCCCGTGAATATAGTTCCGGGTTGCAATTTGAAAGTAATTACAAGCCATTGTGTTGAGCTCAAAACGTTGAATGTTTTGTGACAAGCTCAACCCAAGATAGATTGCTCTACCCGTTGTTGGAAATATTGTCCAAAATAGACAATTTCCTTTTGAAAAAAAATAGAAATGACATGTTTTGAAAAATATTTACAACTTTCATTCGAGCTTTATGTACACACCCGTGTCGTTATTGAGCGACATTTCTAGGTACGTCCATATTATCGATACTGAAAGACATGTCGAGAAGAATATTTTTTGGATTATCAAAGATTTTTTAATTTTGTATTTTCTTTTTCATTAATATTTACAGGTAGATGTTTGATAGATGAATCAAGCAGGCTTCTTTGCCAGAACCTCCAGTTCTGCTGGAGTCAAACATCTCATACCAATTTGCCTAACTAGATACGCAAACCTCTCTTTCGAAAGAGCTTTTGTAAACAAGTCAGCTAATTGGTAATCAGTTCCAACAAAGTATAATTCAACAATACCCTTTTCAACTTGTTCCTTAATGAAGTGATATCTGACATCAATGTGCTTCGTGCGGGAATGCTGAACCGGATTGCAGGAGATGGCTATGGCCGATTTTGAGTCACAGTACATAGGTACTTTATCAAAATGGAAGCCATAATCCATGAGTTGTGTTCTCATCCAAAGAACTTGAGCACAACACGCAGATAGAGACACATACTCCGCTTCGGCTGATGACAGTGACGTGCAATCCTGCTTCTTGGAAGACCATCCCACAAGCTTGTCTTGACCTAGAAATTGTGCACCACCAGAAGTACTTTTACGTGTATCAAGACACCCTGCATGATCAGAATCTGAATAGGCCGTTAGAAAGAAACCGGTTTCCCTCGGATACCAGAGTCCCAAATGAATGGTATTCTTAAGGTACCGAAAGATCCGTTTAACCTCCTTGAGGTGCTTTTCAGTGGGTCGTGCTTGATATCGTGCACAATAGCATGTAGCATGATGAATATCTGGTCTGCTTGCTGTCAAGTACATGAGGGACCCGATCATGGAACGATATCTCGTTTTATCTATGGGTAATCCCTCCAAGTCAGCATCTAGCGATGTGGTTGATAATGGTGTCCCAACGGGGTCACATGATGTCATACCATGCTTTTTGATTATCTCTTGACAATACTTAGCTTGGTTTATAAAGATACCACTTGGGGATTGGTGAACTTGAATTCCTAGAAAGAATTTTAGTTCGCCCATCATAGACATTTCAAATTTGCTGTGCATTACTTTTTCAAACCATTTTGAAAGTTTTGGGTTTGTAGACCCGAAAATAATGTCATCAACATAAATTTGCACACGCAAAATGTCATCCCCATATTTATAAGTGAACAAAGTTAGATCAATGGAACCTTTTGAGAAACCTTTGGATACCAGAAATTTTGAGAGCTCGTCGTACCACGCCCTTGGAGCTTGCTTGAGTCCATAAAGTGCTTTGTGGAGACGATACACCTTGTCAGGATAATGAGGATCGACGAATCCTTCCGGCTGCGTGACATAGACTTCTTCCTTCAAAGGACCGTTAAGAAACGCCGTCTTTACGTCCATTTGATATACGATGAATCCCTTATGTGCAGCATAGGCAAGGAAAATCCTGACCGCTTCCATTCGAGCTACTGGTGCAAATGATTCTTCGAAATCAATACCCTCTTTCTGTCCATACCCTTTAGCCACTAGCCTAGCTTTGTTCTTGATGATCGTGTTTTCTTCATCCATCTTGTTTTTCCAGATCCAACGAAGATTTAAAGGAGTCACATCGTATGGTCTGTCAACAAGTTCCCAGACGTTAAGTCTTTCAAATTGTTGAAGTTCATCCGTCATCGATTCAGTCCAAGCATGATCAGCCATGGCTTCTTTGATGTTTTTCGGTTCAGCAGTACTCACGGCGAGTGCGAACATACAAACATCGCCATCGGTGGCTAGTTGTCGTCTTGTACGAACGGGCTGTGAAGGGTTTCCAATTACGTGAACCAAAGGATGATCTCGGGTCCAATGATGTGTTGAAGGATGTCGTTGATAGAACGTATGCATATTTGACGGATCAACATGGCGAGTAGAAGACTCTCCAGTTTCGTGTACCGATGTACCGAATGGGTTGTGAAAATCGTCATCGTCAGATAATGCACCGTCTGCTTGATTTGTGTTCTCTGGAGCAATGACAGTAGTTGTGGATGTTGTAGGATCGATTGTTGAAGTGATATTCTGAGGAGGTAAATCTGCAACAACCCGTGTTGAAGTAGATGAAGTTGTATTCTTTTGTTGATGATGATCGATATCATCATTCGTATCATGAGTGACAGCGGAAGACTTCGATACAACTTGTTTCTCCCCCGTGAAATATTCATCATACATTGGTCCATACAACATTTCCAACTCTTCAATTGTCGTGTCGACTGTCATATCAGCTCTAGGAACATTTTCTGGAACCAGCGTTGAACTTGACGGTTCATTGCTGTGGTTTTGAGTTCCGAGTTCCGTGCGGTTGTGAACGGAAGTCGTTTGTCGTTGTGGATCGGGACTTAAACTGTTTTGTTCAAGTGCCATTTCTTGCAATTCATCAAATCGGATGTGAATTGTCTCGACAATCAATTTTGTTCTCTTGTTGTATACTCTATATCCCTTTGACTGAGTAGCATATCCCACAAGAATACATGCATCACCTTTTTCTTTCATCTTATCCAAATTTTCTCCATCTCGTATAATGTAACAAGTACATCCAAAAACATGAAGGTGTTTGAGTGAAGGTTTTCGATCATGAATTATGTGATATGGTGTCTTTTCGTGTCTTGGGATAATTAAGGAGCGGTTTTGTGTGTAGCATGCGGTTGACACGGCTTCGGCCCAAAAGTATAGTGGAAGTTTTGAAGCGGATAATAATGTTCGAGCAGCTTCAACCAAAGTACGGTTTCGTCTTTCAACAACGCCGTTTTGTTCGGGTGTTCGAGCAATAGATGTTTCATGTTCAATCCCTTCGGCTTCAAAATACTTTCTCAGATTAGAATTCAAAAATTCTGTACCTCTGTCAGTACGAACCACTTTAACTTGAGCTTGAAGACCACGTTGTATCAATTTTAGGAAGCTGATGAGAACGTCGGGTGTTTCATCCTTGGACCTCAAGAAGTGAGTCCATGTGTACCTTGAGTAATCATCGACAATTACCAGAATATATTTCTTTCCATTGATACTCTGAACACGCATGGGACCACACAGATCCATGTGAAGAAGATCTAACCGTCCTTTAGAGCTTGGTGTGGTCTTTGTTTTGAAGCTACTTCGTTTAGCTTTACAAAGTTCACAAGAAGAACAAAGATGATCTTTGATGAATTTCAAGCTTGGAAGGCCTCTCACAATATCTTTCTTGGAAAGCAAGTTAATGGTATCAAAGTTAAGATGAGAAAGACGTTGATGCCATAACCATGCCTGAGTCGATGAAGCTTTAGCCATGAAGCAAATTGGAGTTGATGAAGTTGTGTCTTGAAGTGAAATTGTATAAATATCAGTACCCCGTGTACCGGTAAGTAAGTCATTCCCATCATAATCACGAACAAAACATGTCTTCTTTCTGAAAGTAACTTCCAAATCCGCATCACAGAATTGACCAACCGAGAAAAGATTGTGATTTAGCCCTTCGACGTAGTATACCCTTTTAATCGTGATATTCCCCTGAACCAAATCTCCATATCCTAGGATCGGTGCAAATTGATCATTTCCGAATCGGACCGTACCTAGGAACTTCTCCACGAAGTTAATTAGAAGCTTGAGATTCCCCGTCATGTGCTTCGTGCATCCGGAGTCCATTATGAAGAGAATTATTTGTATCACCTGCAGAAGAGTTAGAACACGATGGAGCATTTGCTAAATTGGATACCACAGTAGTTGTGATAGTAGAATCATTAGTGTCCTTATCAACATTTAAAGGCAAACTAACACTCGTTTTCACATTTTCTGTCCTAACTTTTGGCATCCATTTATATCCGGGAGGACATTGATTAGCAAACCACCATTTCCAAGACTTACTGGCAGACTCATATAATTCCTTAATTTTGCTTCTAGGATTCTCAGTGGTGGAGTCTGATGCATTACTTTTCTTAGTGGGGGTTGCACCAGAATGGTTCACTTTGCGTTTGGGTTTACTAGCTCTAATAGGCATTGCAACTTGCTTCTTAGTTCTAGTATCTACGCGTTTGACTCTATTTATAGCACACATAGAATGATTAGCACACTTGCCACATTTGACACAAACAAATTTCACATTCATAGCATTCAAAGTTGAATCATTCAAATCGTCATGACATGCGATTACAGACGTTTTATTCTTAGAAACATTGAAAATCCTAGGGTGTTCTTCTACTTGCTTCATCTTCCCTTGATTCTTGTGTTTCCAGACCTTATCATTCTCTTGAGTGCTCTTAAGCTGAGGCCGGCTAACACTAGTAGTGGAGACTATTCCTGTAGTAGAAGACACACGAATATTAGTGTTTCTAGAAGTCTGATACGAGTGAGTATCTTTGTTTGTGGGCTTAGTGGGCATTCTATAAATCCCTGGTTTAATCACATTATTGTGCTTAACGCTTGGTGCTACAGGATTCCTTATGGGTTGAGCTTGTGGTAACCTTTCCTTTCCATCCATCTTGGGGGCAAACACAGGTTTTGCAAACGAGGAATTAGATAAAGCAGATGGTTTTCCCAAGATAGAGGATCTATTCTCTTTAGAGGCATTGGGTTGTCTAACAACATTTTTCTTAATGCTAGGTTCCACAATTTTCCCACCCATTTTAGCAATAAGTTTCTGCAACTCAGCTATCGCTCTGTCCCTGTCTTGTAATTGAGCTTTCAACCCTTTAATTTCCAAATTCTGTTCATTCATTTCTCGAAATGTTTGCGAAAGTTTTTCTTGCAATTTATTATCATGTGGAAAACGACCAACATCTTTTTGCAAAGCAAGTTCAAGTGAATGACAATGTTTTTGAAGGAAATCAGTTTTGTGTTGAAGTAACTCAAAAGCCTTTTTGTCAACATTTTCTTTACGTTTCGAAAGTTCAATTTCAAGACGTTCACATTCTTTGAGCTTATCAAGATATTGGCATGCAACTTCAGAATATTCATCAATATCGGCACAAGATGTAAAATAAGCACACATAATATCTTTAGAAACGCATTCTTGCAAGAGTAAATCATATTCATCAGAGAAAACGGACTTGTCCATTTGAAGATCATCAATTGCTTTCTCAAGAGACTCAACATATTGTAAATCATCAAACATTTCAGACCGAATTAAGCTTTCGAATTTAAGAACATTTTCTTTTAGTGTGGCCGCGTTCGGTATTAAGATTTGTTTGACAAGCACAGTTATGTCTTGAGGAATTGGTTTCTTCCACTCGTCATTTTGTCGTTGTTTCCAATCATTATCAATAATGGACTTAATATTATCTATGTAATGAGTAAGAAACCCAAATATCTGCCTACTCTTGCTTTTAGAAGCATCTAGGGGTAAGTAGTTGATGAACTTAGAAACGTTTGTTTTCTTAGTGGCAAACGCTTTCTTCCATTGAATTCTCTTTTCCCTGCATTCTAAAAATACTTCCTCACGAGATTTCTGAGTTTGTTTGTGGAACAGACCATAAAGACTATTCTCATAAGCATAATTATATGGTTTCACAAACTCCTTATTAACTGATGGTTGACTATCAGCATCCCAAAGGGCAGTCTCTTCACTATTGGCACTTAGAGGCATGCAATCAAGATCTGTCCTTTCAGTCTCATCAAGATAAAGATGCGGGTTCGCAGCTTGAGCTTTGGCAAGGTACTCAGGACTTGCAAAGCTAGCTTGACCCTTAAACATCGATGGAGGTGCTAGCATTCTTACGGATTGAATAGAATCATGCGTTTTATAAACAACGTTCTTCAAAAATTCGACTTGTGCTTCTAGTTTCGTAACTTTTTCGGTTTCTTTATCATATCTACTTTTGAAGTCTTGTTTTAACGCATCTACCTCTTGTTTCTTATCCTCTAGAATTTTAGCAGAATCGGTAGTGGTCATAGAGAGCTTTTGTTCAAGTTCATTAACTTTTGTATTGGCAAGGTACGTTTTTTGACGTTCATCCATTAAGAAAACATTATATTGACGCTTCTCTTTAGCTAATAACTCAAGAGTGGTATTATATTTGTTTTCAAAATCGTCCTTTTGACTTTTTAACGCACTTCCCTTGTACCCCTCAAGCTCTTTGGTTTTCTGAAGGAGCTCATCTCTATAGCTTTCAGTCATCTCAGTAGATTTGATAAGAGCAGCTTTGCATTCTTCAAAACTTTGAGTGAGCGTAGCGTTTGCCTTCTTTAATTGCTTTTGACTCTTTTTATTTTCAGTGACATCTTTTTGTAAAGTAGCAATTAAATTAGCAAGCGCAATACGTTCCTCTTCATCATATTCATTTGCATGTTGATCATCCTCAGACTCATTATTGCACATGTCTGATGAATCAGGTGTGGTATTACTATCAACCGTCTCCATCATACACGTGTCATTAATGGCATTGGGTAGATCACTATGCTCAGGAATATCACCAAACACATTACATTCATCAGTAGTGTGTACCTTATCGATTGGCTCAGTGTCAAAGATAGGACCATTGTCATCTTCAGTGACTTTGAGAACTTCTTCAACATGTGCCATGTACGAGTAATGTGCTTCTAATTCCTGGTCGGAGGCTTCATCATCAGTGTCATCAAGCATAGCTCCTTCCTCAGCTGACAGTTTGACCCCTGCTTCCATCTTCTTGCATAGCAGCATCTTTTCCTTATGGTAGCTAGAGTCTCTAACCCTTTTCGGCTTCCTGCATTCCTTTGCCATATGCCCATATCCTTGGCAATTAAAACATTGAATCCCACTCTGCTGAACCACTTGACTTCCAACCGTTTCCCTATTCCCAGTAGCAGCAGCAATCCTCTGAGTATCATACTTTGCAGTTTGTCGATCATATCTTGAAGAAGCCTCAACATGCGTTGGATTATGTCGATCATACCTAGAAGGACTTTCACCACGTCGACGTGTGTCATACCTTGGAGGACTCGCAACATATCGGTTCTTTGTGTTAGATGATGTTCGAAGATTGTTATTGGTGGGTTTGTAGATCTTCTGGTAAGTCTTCATAATGAAAGCAATTTGTTGTTTCATCTCACGATTCTTCTGAGCTTGATCTTCATCACTATCTTCTTCTGAAGATGACTCAGATGGTGGTGAAGATGCTGTTGGTGCTTTGCCGCGTGATCTTGTGGATGATGAAGACTTGGATGATGTGGAATATCGTGGTGAGGATGATAGGCTAGAGTATGGCTTAGGAGCATGAGATCGATGATCTTGGACATTTTGAGTGGTAGTTAATAAAGCAAGTGGATTAGCCGTCTTTGCCACTCGTTCAGCTCGAATCTCATTTGCTTCATGCTGAAATTGTTTCAAGATATCAAAGAGAGTGTGATAGTTTACCTTGTCTAACTGCTTCTGTTGTTTCACCAAAGTGACAAAACGTGTCCACTCTGGTTGGAGTTGTTGTAGAAATTGCACATTGACTTGCATGGTGGAGACTTCCAAGTTGTTTCTTGTCATATCATTCATCATCTTGTAAAATCTTGAATAATAGGACTCAATTGATTCTCCATCCAATGCAGTAAACTTACCAAAGTTCCAAAACAAGTTTGTTTTGACATCTTGCTTGTTGAGAGACTCTCCTTGTTGCAAGCGTTCAATGGCCGTCCACATTTCTTGTGCTGTAGGACATGCATCGACTGTGGAATAAATATCATCTCCAATTCCACTTAGGATCATATAGATCGCTTCTTTTTCTGCATCATGCCAAGCACGTTTCTCGGGTGTAAGGTCAGATAAAGTTTCCTTTTTCTTTGTTGCAGGTACTTCTGGACATGTGTCTGTGGCTGGTGTATAAGGAACATCAATTTCAGAAAAGACATATGGGCCATGGTTAATACATTGTCTCAAGGCATCACCATTAGGTCTTGTATCAAGATAGCGAAGAAAGCGTGATTGCCATTGAGCATATCGACCAGCCACAAGCATTGGTGGTCTCTCTTTATTACCCGCGACCATGATGTTGTTGTTCGTCACACGATATTCTGCAGTAGAATCCATCCCAAAATTCTCTGAAATGATGAAGTGAATATGGATCTTAAGTAGATTTGTTGTGATTGTTGTTGTGGTTTAAATTCCGAAAATTGCAATTTTTTTCCAGGCCGACAATAAATTCTCCAGTCCGACTAAAACGGTAGTCCAAAAATTTTGTAATCGCCAAAATTTGAAATCGAGCTAGAAATGTCCTAAAACTAGTATGGAAAAAATTTGAATTTACTTGACGAAAAAATTTTAATTCTTTTTTTTTTTTTTTTTTTTTTTTTTTTTTTTTAATCTTCGTGGAAACGATATTCTGAAACTAGTCTAGATGGTGGCTAAGTCTAAAAATTACTCAAACAAAATTTAGCGAAAACATGTCATCGGAATATCCATCGGAAAGTGCTATCGGAATGAAGGTTGTCGGAATGTTTAGATCGGAATGTCCTTTGGATCGCAATGTACCAATCGAAATCCCAGATCGCAATGTCCTATCGCAATATCCTTCTGTCGCAATATTCTATCGCAATGTACTATCGCAATATCCTATCGCAATATTCTGTCGTAATGTGGCTGTCGCAAAGTGGGCAGAGTAACGTTTCAAGATTGCCTTAACCGTCGCAATCCAGATCGCAATAACGATCGGAATGTCCAGATCGGAATAAGGGGGCTATCGCAATACGGATCGCAAAGTAAAACCCTAGGGTTATTGCGATCGAAACCGTACTTACCTTTCCTAAATTCAAGCTGTCGCAATAATGGTGCTTTTTCTTCCAACTTTTTAGGCAACGGTTTTTGGCAACTTTTAGGCAACAAATTAGCAACTTTTAGGCAACAAATTAGCAACTTTTAGGCAACAAATTCGTGATTTTTACCAAACCAAAACAACCAAATCTCTACAACAAGTATATAGATCATTTGTAGCAAGATAAAGAACACGAAAACCACAAAAAAATTTGAATTCGAGTTGATTTATGGAAGAAATCACACGAATCAAATGTAAGAAGAACAACCAATAACAAATCTACCCCGTGGCGATTGCTACCAATTATTGTCCCCTTTTTGATGTTCTATACGAATTTATGAAAGAAAGGAAGATATGAGAAGAATTCTAGAGAGAGAAAGTAGTGAGAGAAAGTAGAGAGAAAATGGTTGGAACTAGGTGAATGTTAGATTAAGGAATGAGAAATACAAATGAACCAACCACCCTCCTAACATGCTAGGAGGGTAGTATATATAGTCCACCCACATGCGGGCTTTAATGGACTATATATTGGGCCGGGCTTGTATTTTGGACTTTAATTAGTTTAAATCCAAGCCCGTGAATCACGACTAAATAACTACTTATTACAACGTTCTAATAAATAATACAATAGAAACCTATGACCGAACATTCTTGTTTGACTCAATATTTTGAGGCTAACAAATATGGTTATGAAAACCAAAACACGAACATAATATCAATAGTATGACCCTGTATTGCTAGTCAGGCAATACATCGTAACTCGGAGCGTCTAGTAGTATTTCGTTAGTTGGATTATTATAAGCCGCATGACATTGTTACCTTACTAAACCAACAACGGGTAGCTACCCCGAAACTCAATTTGCCCATCTAAATTAGCGTGTCGTCACAAAGGTCACGCTATGGAAATCTTCTCATACATAAATTCGCTTACCAATCAATGTGGCACGACGGGGATCAACCGTCAAGGCGCGAACTGGGGTGATCGTCCCCAAATAGTACTATTATATGCATAAGCGTCTACCAAATCCCGGTAGTTCACAATTCATGCTAATGGGACTTTTAGTGACATAACCTAACTTTAATAATCCATTTATTTTCATCTATCGGGTCCTTTAATCATTTATCGGGTCATACAATCGGGTCATTCAATCATTCGGGTCCAAATCAATAAACAAACAATCGGGACAAATGGTGTCCTATTTTATAAAAACTAGCATGTTATCTCCCTCGCGGGTTTATAAAACATTTCTTAAAAACATTTAAAAGAGTGCGAGGCTATGAACTCACGTTGATATGGGAAGACGGGTTATCGGCAATTCGGACGTACGGTACGTGCTTCAATCACGGAAACCTAGACAAATAATACTCGTCTTAGACTCATGTCCAATGACTTTATAAAAATAACAAGTATGTATACATATGATGATTATATATATATATATATATATATATATATATATATATATATATATATATATATATATATATATATATATATATATTTATATATATATATATATATAGATATATATATATATATATATATATAATGATCAAGTGGGTTTACATATTCTCGTTTACTCATTTTAGTATCATGTGTCGATAACTTTTATACTAGTTTTCTCGTTTTACCTATTTACGTGGTTTAGGTCCAATAAGCCTATTATAAGTTTATTTACTTGTATTAATCCATTTCATACTTGTATTATCAGTATTTATACTTTACATGTTGGGCCCAAATGGGTTAAGCCCAATAAATAAGTTTATAAGTGTGTTAGTCCATTTTGTTGTTTTATTAGTCCAACAACGTTAATTTAGTACGTTGACGTTCGTATGTTATATAGTTCGGGTTTTATCAGTTTTTACTTGTTATTTATGTTTATATATTAGTATATGAGTTTTATAAAGTTCACATTAGACGGGTCCAACCGTCTAAGTTTTATTTAGCAAAAACGTTAATTTTACGGTAATAGCCGAAAAAGTCGTAAAAATCAAGTTTATAGTTTTTATAACTTATAAATATTATTCCACTACCATTTTCATAATTTATCCATTTATTTAACCTTTAACATATTTATATAAATAAAATTCACGAGTTAGTGGGTTTTAACTTTACATTTTATACAATATAATTTTGAGTGCTTATATAATAGTAATAAACATTAATTCTCAAAATCCGATTTTTATTTTCATCTTCACCAAAACTGCCATATCTAGAGTTATATATGGAGATAGAAGCTCAAATTTTTATCACAGAAACTACATGATATATGCTCCATTTAACTCGTTATAGCTACTGTTGAATCAGCCTCTAAGTATTTTCTAAAAATCGTCCAAAACAGTGAACTCAGATTGGTACTCTAAACTTGTTTTGATCATATCTCACTCATTACAATGATTCAATTGCATGGCCAACTCTCACATGTGTACAAGACCCATAGCTTACTGTATATCAATCTATTCAAGTCATTTTACCAGTTTACCATATGATTCTTTACTATTTTATACAGCCAATAATCTAAACAAGATTTTAGCTTTGTTTCTTATAATTTTTCATCTTTTTAAGCATGTTTATCAACACCAAATCCCCACACAATATTTTTAATCATCATTCATCATCATATACATATACATAAGTAAAAGAAATACAAGTTTACATAATCAAAAATAACAAGAGGATGAGGAGGACAATCTTTATACCACCATTAGTGATGAAAAGATGAGGTTTTTGATGAACAAGTCTTGGTTCTTGTTATCAAATCGTCAACTTTAGCAAGGAAACTTCTTGGGTACTTTGGATAGATGAACACCTCCATGAATTCAGCCCTTTAACCTCATGAAAACTCCTTTTCATAGGTTAAGATCACCTCCAATCTTCATATCTTCAAAGGTTCTTCAACATAGGTGTGAATAACACATGATATTGTGGTTAATTTGATCAAATGAGGGTGTTTCATGGTGGTTTTTGGACGAATTTTAGAGAGGGAGAGGAGAGAATGAGGGTGGTTTGCATGTGTTACTATGAGTAAATGGTTTGGTTAGGGTGGTTTTGATAGTTTGGTGAAAGAGTAGCTTACTTGTTAAGCTTTGCTTAACAAGTGTAAGCTTATTAGCTACAATATTGACACATCAAGTGATATGGTGGCAATATTTGGCCTTCCCTTTTGAGTAGGGCGGGATAAACTTGTTTTGTCCTATCCCGCTAATTTACGGGTATTCCTCGATTCTAGTTTCCTCGATTTGCGTGCCCTCGGGTCGTTTTACGAAAAACGTTTTAATAAATTATGAATCAATGGCACAAAACGAATCTAATAAAAATTGTCTCATCAAAAACGTAAATACGTAATCCTAAGGTTTCCGGTTTAGTCGTAAAGGACGTTAAAAGAAAATCGTAAGTCCTAATCTCTTCTCGTAAATTTGTGAGTTTATGAACCAACACAAATTTAAAACTCCAAAATAATATTCACGGATAAATTTATTTTCTGAAATGTCAGACTGTCACCAAAGACGGTGTATGTAAACGTAAGCACGTAACGTTGAATCCTCCGGTTTAGACGTAGTTGATGCTACTTCAAGACGTAAATCCAAATTATTTCCCAAAAATAAGTGAGTTCATAATGTAACATTAAAATAATGTTTTTAAATAATATTCGAGAATAAAATATCAACCATAAATTGACGAATTGTCACAGAATATTAGATTGAGAAGTGAGAATAAAAATGAACAACTAACCTCCTAACATGCTAGTAGGGTAATATATATAGTCCACCCACATGCGGGCTTTAATGGGCTATATATTGGGCCAGGCTTGTCTTTTGGACTTTAATTAGTTTAATCCAAGCCCGTGAACCACGACTATTTAACTATCTATTACAACGTTCTAATAAATATTACAATATAAACCTGTGACCGAACATTCTTATTTGACTCAATATTTTGAGGCTAACAATCTCCCCCAATGTGAGGTCATTCCTCTTCGTTATTTGGATTTCAATGGAGATTTATGAATTTCGTCATAAATGAATCTTGAACGTGTAATAGTAGTGTTGTTCCTTCATGTTGTGATCTTTAAGCCTTTGTCGTTGTCTTTTGACTTTGCCTTTAAACTTGAGATCTTCAAATCATTCAAGACTTGTCTTTGCTATCTTGTGATCTTGTGTCTTTATCCACATGCTCACACTATTAATTGTTGGATAAGTCTTTGGGCATGAATATGTGGTTTTAAATCTTTGACTTTGCCGAGTACACCGTGACGCCACCTTCTTGAGACAAAACATAGACACAGACTGAATGGCTTTGACATTCGTCCTAAATCGGTAGCGTTTTACCTCCGGTCAGTGAAGACCGTTATACGATATTAAATACCGTACCTGTGATTAGGTACATTCAGTTAAGAATCTCCTTGACAGGGTTTCACGACTATACTAGCCGTTCTCTTTACTTGACCGTCTCAAAGCAAGACTACGAACATAAAGAGTGAATCAATTAGATAAATATCTGCTTCATTAAAGCCATCAATTCAAATTCCTGGAACAAGTTTGATTTATTAAGAATGTTACCATTGTTGCTTTCCAGTTGACACAAGTTTGATTCATAAGAATCTCACAAGTCACCTACCGTAGCGCTGTTTGATGTTGACGCTAGAAATATTTCCATTCGTCACTGTGAATATTAATGAATATCACTCTGAATGTTCTGGCCAGACCATAAAGATATTGCGTAGAAACATGAAACGAGTTTGAATCAATTCAGAATCAAACCACTGTTGCTTTTCAGTTTTACACATGTTCAATTCATAAAGAATCTTGCATATGACCTACCGCAGTGCTGTTTGATGTTAACACTGGAAGGATTTCCACTCATCATTGTGAATACTAAGTAGTATCACTCTGAGTGTTCTAGCAATATCACAATGATATAGCATAGGACTCTCTTGATCTTCATACGTGTATCCTAACGAGATTTGATTGATCTTTTGGCTCTAGACTCGATTTGTGCACTTTCAGTGGTCGGAGGCTAGAGCAGATGCCACCTATTCAATATCAACTATCTCGGAGTGAGAAAGTCAATAGAAGTCGTGTTGATCTCCGTGACAATAAAACAAACTTCTTTTGAGAGAAGCTTGAGTAGCTAGAAAAACCGTTGTGCATACATCACTGGGTCCATGATGAGTTGTCTTCATGAGGTGTTGACCCGGTTTCTGCCTAAGTTGTATGGAGGGCTTCTTTCTTTACACCCTTTATCCTTACATTTCTTTTTCATTCTTCAACCCCTTCAATGCTTACCAAGACATCATTACTAGCACCTTGTTGTGATTGTTCCAGTGCTAGCATCAGTACTTAGTCGACATTCAGCTACGTTCACATTCTACTCCATCTTTCCTAAGGACTTCTAATAATCTATTGGATTGTTCCTGGGAAGATCCCTCCGATTCTGGTTGGATCATAGGACTTAAACCTAACCACCCTTTTGACACCAATAACGTCGTGAATTAAAGATGTTGTGGGTATTTGATCGTAACCATGAAACCCACTTCAAATGTCTAACAAGGTGTTTGAAAAACATTTAACACCTTGATAGTTTTGTTGTTTCAGAAATGCTCCCCCTTCACATGTGCATCGATAATTGAAAGTGTTTTGCACATGTAGGTAAGAGTTAAAGTGCTTGAGTCTTATATAAGATCACATTTTAATCACATTTTCTCCCCTATCTCTAATATATAAAATCTTTTTATATTAGAGATACCAAATTTGATTAAAATATATTTTGAAAAATACTCTTGAAAATCTCTGGGAGAAAGATGTGTCAATATTTGCATGAAGTTAAAATGCTCCCCCTAAAAAATTGATCCAATTGAATTGTCATTGTGAGGATGTGATCCACATTTCGCTTTTTGAGGATGGGAGTTTGTTGAACACACAATTTTTGAAAGATTTTGAATAATCATTGAGAAATTCTTGAAAGAATTGTGTTCAACGCTTCTTGAAAAATCCTATTTCTTTTTGTCGAAGAGGTTTTTGTAAGGCATAAACTTGATTTCATAGACTTTGAATGTCTTGACGAATCCACTTAAGTGTAAGAAGATTTCTCTTCTTTTGTTGAGGGTAAGAGCACGAAATCGTACACTCCCCCTTGAATATAGATCCAGGTTGCAATCTGAAAGTGATTACAAGCCATTGTGTTGAGCTCAAAACTTTGAATGTTTTGTGTCAAGCTCAACCCGTGATAGATTGCTCTACCCGTTTGTTAGGATAAGTTATCTTTAATGATACACTTTCCTTTATTTGAGGTCCGAGTTACAGTCTGACATTTAACTGTAAATCGTTTACATAAGCTTAAAAACTTGGAATGTTTTTAATGAGAGCTCATGACCGAGAAATTTAATTTTCCCGTTGTTGAGGATAAGTTATCATTGTGATCAACTTTCCTTTCTTTGAGGTACGAGTCACAATCTGAGGTAATTGTAAATCATTGAAATGACATGTTTTGAAAAATATTTACAACTTTCATTCGAGCTTTATGTACATCCCCATGTCGTTATTGAGCGACATTTCTAGGTACGTCCATATTATCGATACTGAAAGACATGTCGAGAAGAATATTTTTGTTATTTTGAATGTTTTTTCCATTTTTTTTAATTTTGTTTTGCTAATGATATTTACGTTTTATTTTATTTTTTTGTTTTCTCAAGTTTTTCGAAAATAATCCAAAATAGATTTTTGTACAACAGAAGAAGGTGATATCGAATATTCAGAATTGGAACCCTTTGAAGAAGGAGAAGTGGGTTCAGAATCCGTTGAGGTACCTGCAATCACAGAAGAAGAGTTTTCACAAATACTAGAATTAGGAGTAACAAATTTCTTTTCAGCGTGTAGAACAGTAACATTAGTGCTGGTGTAGGTGTCATCACTCTTCTCTATTGGAATCCACTTAAGACCAACTTCCGTGAAGATCCGACCCGTTGGTTTCCACTTAAGACTAGATTTAGGAGTAGCTTTCTCTTGCACAACGGAAGACTTCTTTGGAGAGAAACTATGTCCTTTTTTAATCCATGTTTCAGATTTGTTGTTATTACTTTTCTTTGCGACGGGTTTGTATCTCCTTGTTGTATTATGGGATTCTGTATTCGATCTCCGTTCAAAGGAATGAGATTTAACCTAATAAAGGTATTGTAGAATGCAATGGTCATGATTTCCATTGTGAATGCCCTTTTTGCAAGTGGGACATACAAGGAATTTGGGATTCACGAAAGTACTTGTATTCCTTTGTTTACCAAATCGTTCAGGCGTAGTGTTTGAAACACGACTATTCATGGATGGTTTCCAATTCCGAGATTGCTGAAGAGGGATCCTAGGTTTTGGTTGACTACCATTAGGAGTGTGTGGAACTCTAGCGGGATTAGGTGAACTAGGTTTTTCATACACAGGTTTGTCTTTCTGAATCTTCCCTTTTTGTTTCGCATCCTCTAGGTTGTGGGTATGAACGAGGTCATTTGAACCTACAGATTTCTTTGTGGACGTGAATGTCACACGTTTTGGAGGAGTCCTAAAAGTGCTAGGTGCATTCACATGGTTGGGTTTAGCAATAGTGTGCTTTTTAAATGGAGGAAAATAGGGTGATATGGATGGTTTTGGAACACTTGGTTTCACATCAGTCTTAGGGGGTAACCTAGATTTCATATGAGAAGAATTGGAGAACGGAGTCGGTTTTCCTAAGATAGACGGCTTTGGATCCTTGTAGGCATTGGGTTGTCGAACAACAGGTTTCACAACTTTAGGTTCCACAACTTTCCCACCTATCTTAGCAACGAGTTTCTGTAACTCTGCTATCGCTCTGTCCCTGTCTTGTAACTGAGATGTCAACCCTTTAATTTCCAAATTCAGTTCATTCATTTCTCGAAATGTTTGGGAAAGTTTTTCTTGCAATTTATTATCATGTGGAAAACTACCAATGTCTTTTTGCAAAGCAAGTTCAAGAGAATGACAACGTTTTTGAAGGAAATCAGTTTTGTGTTGAAGTAACTCAAAAGCCTTTTTGTCAACATTTTCTTTACGTTTCAAAAGCTCAATTTCAAGACGCTCACATTCTTTAATCCTATCAAGATATTTGCATGCAACATGAGAATATTCATCAATATCAGCACAAGATGTAAAATAAGCACACATAACATCTTTAGAAACGCATTCTTGCAAGAGTAAATCATATTCATCTGAAAAATCAGACATCTCCATTTAAAGATCATCAATGTGTTTTTCAAGAGATTCAACATATTTTAAATCATCATACATTTCAGTTCGAATGAACTCCTCAAGTTGAAGAACAGTTTCATTAATCAACGCCGTGTTTGGAATTAAGAGTTCTTTCACAAGCAAGGTAATATAATGAGGAATCGGGCGTTGCCACTCAGCATTTTCACGTTTTGCCCAATCTCTTTCAACAATAGATTTAACATTATCTATGTGGTGTTTAAGAATACCTAATGTTTTCCTACTCTTGCTTTTGGACTCATCTAAAGGGAGGTAGTTTATGTATTTGTAAACATTAGATTTCTTAGGGGCAAATGCTTTCTTCCATTGAATTCGCTTTTGATTGCATTCTAGAAACACTTCCTCACGAGTTTTCTGAGTTTGTTTGTAGAAAATACCATAAGGACTATTCTCATAAGCATAATTATATGGTTTTACAAACTCCTTATTGACAAGAGGTTGGAAATCATCATCCCAAAGGGCAGTCTCTTCACTATCGACACTAACAGGCATGCAATCAAGATCGGTCCTTTGAGCTTTGGCAAGGTACTCAGGACTTGCAAAGCTAGCTTGACCCATAAACATGGACGGAGGTGCTAACATTCTTACGGATTGAATAGAATCATGCGTTTTATAAACAAATTTCTTCAAAAATTCGACTTGTTCTTCTAGTTTCGTTACTTTTTCGGTTTCTTTATCGTATCTACTTTTGAAGTCTTGTTTTAGCGCATCAACCTCTTGTTTCTGAACCTCAAGAATTTTAGCAGAATCGGTAGTGGTCATAGAGAGCTTTTGTTCAAGTTCATTAACTTTGGTGTTGGCAAGGTACGTTTTTGACGTTCATCCATTTTAGTAGAAAACATTATATTGACGCTTCTCTTTGGCTAATAACTCAAGAGTTGTATTATATTTGTTTTCAAAATCGTCCTTTTGACTTTTTAACGCACTTCCCTTGTACCCCTCAAGCTCTTTGGTTTTCTGAAGGAGGTCATCTCTATAGCTTTCAGTCATCTCAGTCGATTTGATAAGAGCAGCTTTGCATTCTTCAAAATTTTGAGTGAGCGTAGCATTTGCCTTCTTTAATTGCTTTTGAATCTTTTTATTTTCAGTGACATCTTTTTGTAAAGTAGCAATTAAATTAGCAAGCGCAATACGTTCCTCTTCATCATATTCATTTGCATGTTGATAATCCTCAGAGTCATTATTGCACATGTCTGATGAATCGGGTGTGGTATTTCTATCATCTGTTTCCATCATACACGTGTCATTAATGGCATTGGGTAGATCACGATGCTCATGAATATCACCAAACACATTATATTCATCAGTAGTGTGTACCTTATTGGTTGGCTCAGTTTCAAAGATTGGGCCATTTTCATCTTCAGTGACTTTGAGAACTTCTTCAACCTTTGCCATGTACGAGTAATGTGCAACGAGTTCTTGATCAGATTCTTTATCATCAGTGTCATCAAGCATTGCTCCTTCCTCAGCTGACAATTTAACCCCTACTTCCATCTTCTTGCATAGCAGCATCTTTTCCTTGTGATAGCTGGAGTCTCTAACCCTTTTCGGCTTCCTGCATTCCTTTGCCATATGCCCATAACCTTGGCAATTAAAACATTGAATCCCACTCTGCTGAACCACTTGACTCCCAATAGTTTCCCTATTCCCACTAGCAGCAGCAATCCTCTGAGTATCATACTTGGCAGTTTGTCGATCATACCTTGCAGAACCCTCAACATGTGTTGTATTATGTCGATCATACCTAGAAGGACTTTCACCACGTCGACGTGTGTCATACCTTGGAGGACTCTCAACATATCGGTTCTTGGTGTTAGATGATGTGCGAAGATTGTTTTTGGTGGGTTTGTAGATTTTCTTGTAAGTCTTCATTATGAAAGCAATTTGTTGTTTCAGCTCTCGATTCTTTTGAGCTTGGTCTTCATCACTATCTTCTTCAGATGATGATTCAGATGGTGGTGATGGTGCTCTTGGCACTTTACCTCGAGATCTTATGGATGATGAAGACTTAGATTATGTGGAAGATCATGGTGAAGATGATGTAGTGGAATATGACTTAGGAGCACGAGAGTGATGACCTTGAACATGTTGAGTTGTAGTCACTAAAGCAAGTGGATTAGCCGTCTTTGCAACACGTTCAGCTCGAATCTCATTTGCTTCATTCTGAAATTGCATCAAGATGTCAAAAAGTCGATGATATGAGACCTCGTCTAACTTTTCTTGTTGTTTCACCAAAGTGACGAACCGTGTCCACTCGGGTTGAAGTTGTTGAAGAAATTGAACATTGACTTGCATGGTGGAGACTTGCAGATTATTTCTTGTCATGTCATTCATCATCTTATAAAACCTGGAGTAATACGAGTCAACTGATTCTCCATACCTTGAAGTAAACTTGCCAAAATGCCAAAACAAGTTTGTTTTGACATCTTGTTTGTTGAGTTATTCTCCTTGTTGCAAGCGTTCAATAGCAGTCCACATTTCATGTGTTGTAGGGCATGCATCAACCGTGGAATAAATATCATCCCCAATCCCACTTAAAACCATATAGATGGCTTCCTTTTCCGCATCATGCCAAGCACAATTTTCAGGTGTTAGATCGGCTCTTGTTTCATCACGTTCACTTGCAGGTATTGGATCAGTAGTATCTGGGGCTGCTCTTGGAGGAATTGAGATTTTCTTGAATACATATGGTCCATGAGTAATACATTTCCTCAAGGCATCACCATTGGGTCTTGTATCAATATATCGTATGAAACGTGATTGCCATTGAGCATACCGACCAGACACAAGCATTGGTGGTCTCTCTTTATTACCCGCCACCATGATATTGTTGTTTGTGACACGATACTCTTGAGTAGAATCCATATCTAGAGACTTGAAATCGATGAAGTGAAAATGGATCTTAAGTAGATGTGTTGTGATTGGTGTTGTCGAGAAAAGATGTTGAAATCCCCCAAAATTATCTTCACAATTAACCAAAAATTCTAAAGCGAAAAAACTAATTAAGAAGTCGCAATGTGGTGTACAAATCCGCAATAGTGGTTCTTAGTGACACAATTCCTCAAAAACTGAATTAATTCCGCAATGGGTGAATTAATTTCGCAATGGATGAATTTGAAAATCAGTCAATGGTTCAAATTCGCAATAACTTCGAAAGTCACAAGATTCTGCAATAAAAGGATAAGATTTCGCAATGACCAATGATTCAAATCCGCAAATCTTCAACATTTCCGCAATGAAGAAAAAATTCAAATCCGTAATCAAGGAATCAATTATGCAATTCTTGTATAATTTCACAATTGGGATAATGATAGGTGTGAAAACACCCATCCTTTTAACACTTAATTCTTGCTAAAACAAGACCAAAACGCGTATTTAATGTCATTTGTTTGGAATTATGCGTGGTTTGTGTGTTTGTTGTGTTTTCAGAGTTAACCGGATAAATATTGAAGAAAACATGGGATTGCACGGGTTTTATAGAAGAAAAAGACTCAAGACGAAATCTATAGTCCAAGAGATGCAAAATATTAGATGTCAATGGGCCTATTTGAATATTTATCGAAGACAAGGACCAAAGATGGAAGATTTACATATGTCGAAGAACTCAAGTCTATTAATTGAAGAAATTAAAAGACGAGTTGAATTTATTCGTCGACAAATCCCGAATCAGAATCGAAAACGTCGATTTTACTGAAAGACGAGAAGACGAAAAGAAAGAAGAAAGCCCACTCACCAACCAAACACTTGGCCTATAAATAGAAGGACCCTTCCCACACAAAAACTAGTTTTTATTTCCAGTCTTTTCTTTTTCTTTGTTTTCGTAGGAAGCCAACACCATTAAGGTGTTGGTGATTTTTTCATTTTTGTTGAATCTTTAATCTTGTAAGTTTTTAATCTTCCCTTTTGGTTACTCTACCTTAATCAATCAATACAATCGATCATTTCATCTTGTTCATCTTCATCTTTTTGATTTAAAGTCTCAAGTTCTATTTTGTAGATTTTGATCTTTAAAAGTAAGTGGGTTTTGTGTTTATGTTGATTTGATTTGATGTTTATTGTTAGTAAATGATTGGTGGTTAGTTTTTGTTTAAGTTTTGGTTAAAAACTTGGTGATTTTGGCTTTAAATCGTTCTTTGTTATCCTACTGTTCTTCGAGTTCTTCAAATCCCTAGATTCCGAACGAAGCCCTATGTTCCGAATCAAGGTTTGCAGCAAGTATTCCGAACTAACATTTTCCTTGAATTGTTCCGAATCAGTGTTCGTTCATCCGGAATAATTAATATTCCGGATGAGTCTTTATGTTCCGAATCAGTTCTATCGAAAATTGTTCCGAATCAGTTTATTTTGAAAAGTTCCGAATCAGTTTATTTTTAAAAGTTCCGAATCAGTTTATTTTTAAAAGTTCCGAATCAAGTATGTTTCATAAATCTTCGGAATCAGAATCTTCCGAATCAGTGTGTTCCGAATCAAGTGTGTTCCGAATCAATGTGTTCCGAATCAAGTATTTTTAAAAGTTCCGAATCAGTGTGTTCCGAATCAGCGTGTTCCGAATCAATTTTATTCCGGATCAGTAATGTTCCGAATCAGTCTTTTTACATATTCCGAATGAAAGGTTTTCAGTTAGAAGTTCCGGATGAACAAATGTTCCGGATGAAGGCAAATGTTCCGAATGAAACATAGGTTCCGAATGAAGGTTTCTGTTTAGTGTATCCCGGATCAAGCCTTAACGTTCCGAATTAGTGACTTTTTCTGAGTTTAGGTAGTTAGCTATTTTATTTTATTCAAGTTTTATTCTTATTAATTGCTTTTAGTTTATCTTTATTTACTTTACGCATTTACCTTTTTAGTAGAATAGAAACCCAAACCCCTTTTTAGTAACCAAAAATAACTATTCCACTTTGAACCGTGATCGATTCGAGAAGATACCGAGAAACAAAAATTGAACCCCAAGCAAAAACACTAGTATCAAATGGCGCCGATGCTGTCTCTTCTCGTAAGGATTAACAGTTTTTTGTGAGAAATTGGATTTTGGGATCCGTTCGCCGTGAACGTTACTTTTTCATAAAAATTTTCAAAAACACTAAAAAATATAAAATTTTCAAAATACAAAAAAAAATAAAATTAAAAAACGTAACAAACCAAAAATATTTCTTGCTTTGTTTAGTTCTTTTGCAGGTGTATGCGCACTCGATCAACGTCCTATCAAGAGCCCGAGACTCTCGATAACTTAGACATGGCCGGTGTACACAACAACAACAATAATAATCCACCTCAAAACAAAATGAATAATAACAAAAATGAACCTCTACCGGACAATCGCCCTATGATTGAACTTTTGCAAGCACATGTAGAGGGCAACAACGATCCAATTGTCATACCCGCGATTGCAGCCAACAACTTTCAGCTCAAATCCGGCTTTATTCAGATGGTCTCTGCTCAACCATTCTTGGGGCGTACCATTGATGATCCTCATGACCACATCAAAAGGTTCCTGCAACTCACAAATACGGTCAAATTCAATGGTGTTACACAAGAGGTAATCCGCTTACAACTTTTTCCTTTCTCCTTAGAGGGACAAGCCCGGCATTGGCTTGCAAAGGAACCGCCACAAAGTATTCTTACGTGGACGGACTTGGAGACCAACTTCATAAACTACTTTTTCCCACCCTCTCGTACTACCGCTTTGCGGAATGAAATTATTAATTTTGAACAAAAGTACGATGAGTCTTTTAGTGAATCTTGGGACCGTTTTAAAGACCTTTTAAGCAAGTGCCCACAACATGGTTTTACCAAAGTGCACCAAATTAATAATTTTTACAATGGTTTAAGCATGAATGACCAAGATTCACTAAATAGTCCCTCGGGGGTAATATTTTGGTTAAGAGTTCTAATGCCGCTTGGGATATTATTGAGAATAAGTCTAGAGTGCAAACCAAGAGTGTTCGAACCCATGCCGCTAGTGCGAGCACTAGTGACAACGACAAGAGACTTGACAAAATTACTTTGCTTCTTGAATCGCTTGCTACCCAAACCGCTAAAAACACCAAAAGCATCAACGCTCAAAACGCTCAAGTCAATGCTGTAAGCCAACCATGTGAAATATGCGGGGGTCCTCACTCTTACACTACTTGTACCTCCACCCAAGACTATCCTTCTGAGAATGTTAACGCAGCATACGGTACCTATCCTCCGGCTGCTTATTAAGCACGTCCTCAAGGTAACCGTAACTTGCTCAGCTATCGCTCAAACAACTTTCTTTCCCCGCCCGGTTTTCCTCCAACCAATCCTAACCAACAACAAAACCTTAACCGAACCAATCAAAACCAACCTCGAGCACCATACCAACCACCTCAAAGACAACCATATCCTCCTCAAAATCCTACTCAAGTTTACCAACCCGCTCCTTACCAACCACCTGCTTATCAAGCACCTCCTCCTACTCAACCCAGCGTTTTCAACCACGAGGTCGAAACGTACATGCGGATGAATGATGTGTTGGTGAAGAATCTGCAGACCCATATTATTAATTTGAAGGGCGACATGGTGAAACAAGGGAACGATCTTAGAGCCGATATGCGAAATTCTTTGAGTAGTCAAACGAATGACCTAAGGGACATGATGGCTGGTTTCTTCCAAGGTCATCAAACCTCTTCTTCGGGTACTCTTCCGAGTAACACCGTTGCGAATCCAAGAGGGGAGATGAAAGCAATCACCAGTCGCAGTGGAAAAGGTACCAAGGAACCCGAGCTTCCTATACCTACACCGGTGATTGTGACAAAGGAAAACGAGTCACCTACTGTTCATCAGAAGGATACAAGCTTAATCAGTAACTTATTTTGGCCTATTTGGTGCTTATTTGTGTGCAACTTGGTAATTTTCTTGTTTATCTAACTTCCCACAACCCAACTGGTTGTGGGAGTGCCTTATTGCCCAAGAAAAAGCTTCAAATAAGTTTTCCTAAGCTTATTGGTCAACTGACCAAGAAATTGCATTAACAGTGGGAACCAAGTTCCCCCTGCTTGCACAATTGTTTCCACTGCTTGACTAGCAGACAAAACCCTAGCAAGTGTCACTATCAGAAACTTAGGATTTTTGTCTTTTGTGGACTTAATTAAGAATTAGGACTTGAAACCAGTTTCTATATTTTTCTTATTTTATTTTATATTTTTCAAACTTTTTCATTTTTCTACTGTTCATTAGTGTAATTTAGGATTTTTAAAATTGTCAAATTATTTTTAGCATTATTTTATTATTTTTTATGATTATTTTAGTTTAAAAATAGTTTTAAGTGATTTAAAACTAGAAAAATAGTTTTTAAAATTGAGGAAAAATACTTTTTAGTCTTTAGATAATATAAGTAAGTTATTTGTTCAATAAAATAATATTTTGGACATTTTGTTAATTTTATTTAATTTTAGGGCTTTAATTAGCATTTAAAATTGAATATTTAATTAATAAAAGGTTTTAAAATATTTTTATTAGATTTTTATTCTTATTTATATTATTTTAGACTTAGTTTTAGCTTTTAATTAATTTTTAGGTTAAAATTTTTAATTTGAAGCTTTTTACGGTTTTACGTGAACGACCTTTTCGTCTTAGCTTAATCCGTCTTCGTAACCGTCATTCTTTTCTCATCCCATTTCTATTTTCTCTTTTTTATTTCTCAAAAGTATAATCACAAATTAATCCAAGTCATTACACACATAACACACTTGCCTCCTTGGGAAACGAACTTGAACTTATTTGGTCATTAGTGCTCGGTTTTCCTAAACCGACACTTAACGCTTACCACTATTTTGCCATCCTTTTCCTAAAGGGGTAAAAACTCTACATCAATTTTGGTGCCGCTGCCGGGGAGGCGTGTTGTGTTTTGACTTGAACAATTGTTGTTTTTATATAGCCATAATAAGTATTTGTATTAGTAGCACTCTACTAATACGTATTATCGGTTTTTCGTTTTTTGTGAATACTATTACAATATTGTATACGTAGAACAATAAATTCACAAGTACTCCAAATACGTGAAAATCACAACCTTGACTTGGGAGGTCATTACCCAATCATTGTATTCGGATCTCAAACCAAAGAAAAAGGCAAAAATAGATAAATACTTTCGAGAAGCTCGATTTTGAAAAATACAAACTATAAGGTGGGTATAAGGCGGTTGTATTTCACGACCTAAAGGAAAAAGGCTCTTAAGTGCTTCGCGCCGCCTCGTTTCCTCCGCTTGCTTGTGCGTATTTTGAGATTGAAAGCTAATCGAGGGTTTTGCCGCCCAAAGTATTACTAGGTATCATATATATTTTCTTGGTTTCATTTGATTAAACCCTCTTGAACGATTTGGTGTTCCACCATCGTTCTAAAGTCATCGAAGGCGTTCACTTCACGTGATCGTTTTCATTCCTTGAGGCTTCTTTAATCGAGAGATTTGATTAAGGAGGAGATTTGTAGATTTGTGTCTACTTAATATAATTCCAAAATCCAAAAAAAGTAAAAAAATCCAAAATCCAAAAAAATTGAAAAAGTTAAAAACACCAAAAAGAATCTTCTTTGCTCATCCCCTCGTTGTACGTAACGTTTATGCTTACTCGCAATCAAGCAAAACGTGCACGTAAACGTAGAAACCGAAAGGAGGCAACACCTACTCCTAATTTTTCTAGTGAAGAGACTCCAAGTGAGGAACCTATTGTAGAACAAGAAGCTATCATGGCTAATCGTACTATGATGGAGTTGCTTCAAGCACCCACCGAGGGTTTTGGAGAGGCCATTGTGATTCCCGCCATCCTTGCGGAGAACTTCGAGATCAAGACGGGTTTAATGTCTATGCTTCAAGCCAACAAGTTTCGCGGACACGAAAAAGACAACCCACATTATCACATTAGGCAATTTAATCGTCTCACCGCGGCAAGCAAGTTTAAGGATGTACCCCACGATGCCATTAAGATGATGTTGTTTCCATACTCGTTAGATGGACCCGCCAAGACATGGCTCGAGAAAGAACCCCCAAATTCGATTTTGACATGGGTCGATCTCGTTTCTAAATTTGTGAATCAATTTTTTCCACCATCTAAAACAACACATTTGAAAAACGATATTTCACGATTTACACAAAGGTCTAATGAAAGTTTTTCAATGGCTTGGGAAAGGTTTAAAGAAATGTTACATGAATGTCCACACCATGATTTTTCCGAATTGCATCAAATTGACACTTTTTATAATGGGCTTAATGATCATGAACGAGATTACTTAAATGCCGTCGCGGGTGGTAATTTTTTGTGCAAAACAACCGAAGAGGCTTTGAAAATCATTGAAAATAGGTCTAAGGTTTATAGCCCTCGTGACACGCCGAGTGTTGCCAATTTGGGCTCGTCATCGTCTTGTAGCATTAATGCCTTGCAAGATGAAGCAAATGAGGAGAATCGGTTTTTCGATAGGTTTTCGACTCTTATGTCCCATTGGAAAGCTCAAGAAGCTTCAAATTCCGCTTCGGTTAAAGCGGTTGCTAAGAGTTGTATTTCGTGTGGTGGAGCTCATGATTTTTCCGAGTGCATTACCGCGGATGGTAACACTTCGAGTGTTTATGTAGCCACGGGAACTTATAACCAAAACGGTCAAGGTTCCTGCCAAAATCAAGCTCCACCAAATCAAAATGCTAATAACTATCGAAACAACAATCAAGGTGGTAATTATCAAGGCGATCAACGTAACTACAACAAGGGTAATTATCAAATTGGAAATGGGCAAATTTCAAACCAAAACCAAAACCGTGATTTTCAAACTACCACACAAGGTTTTCAAAATGATCACACCAAAAATCTTCAAGGAGAATTTTTGAATTATGCTAAAGCAAACGATGCTAAGTTTGATAATATGCAACGTGAGATGGTTAGCTTAAGATCCGAGTTGAAAAACGAGCTTAAAAACGAACTTGCTAATGAACTTAAAACTCATGCTAATAAAATGGAAGGAAATATTCAAACGTCTCCAACAAAATCAACAAAAAATGAAGCAAGGTCAACATGAGATTAAGCAAAAGTTGTTAAAAGCGGATGTTAGGCAATCTAAGTTTGAAGACCGAATGGGAAAAATGTTTGAAGCTATCATGTGTAAACCTTCTTCTTCGGGTGGTCTTCCTAGTGATACCATCGTCAACCCGAAAGGAGAATTGAAGGTTATTACTACTCGTAGTGGTAAAACTTTCAAAGAACCCATTTTTCGTCCAAGTACTTCTATGGAGAAGGAAAAAGAGAAAGAACCCGAGGTGGTGGTAGAAAAGGAGCAAATTCCAAGCCCACGAAGTACCGCTCAAACCACACCTACGGTTGAACCAATACCAATAGTGGAACCCGAGATTCTAAGGCCGATGCCTATGCCCCAACCCACACCACCCTTACCTTACCCTTCAAGACGAGACAAGGAAAAGGCACAAGAACGAAATAATTATCAATTTTAACTTTTTATGAAAATGTTTCGTGACTTGCATTTTAATATAAGTTTTGCCGACGCCTTGGTCATGTTGCCTCGATTTGCCGCGAACTTTAAAAGTATGTTGAATAACAAAGAGAAATTGCAAAAATCGTCTAGTTGTTCATCGGTTTTTCTTAGCCGCATACCTCAAAAAGTCGGTGATCCTGGCAAGTTTTTAATCCCATGTGCTATACAAGACATGGAGGAATGCTACGCCTTGGCCGATCTTGGTGCTAGTATTAATTTGATGCCTCTTGAGATTTTTAAGTCGCTCAATCTTCCCAATCTCACTCCTTCAAGAATGTCAATCGAGATGGCCGATCATTCTATGATTCTAGCTTGTGGAGTAGCCGAGGACGTCTTCGTGAAAGTTGGAAAGTTCTACTATCCCGTAGACTTTATCGTTGTTGACATCCCTATCGATCCTAAAGTTCCTCTAATTTTAGGTCGATCATTTTTGGATACCTCGAGAGCACTTATCGATGTGCATGCTAGGAAAATCACTCTTCGTTTCAATGAGGAAGAACTCGTCATAAATGCAACTCAAAACTCCACACTTTCTCATGTGTATTCTATCACGTCTTTGAACAATGTTAGTCCCATCAAAAACATTTGTAAAAGGATTTCAAAAAGAGTTTTAGGAGTTGATGATAAAAACGATTTTCCGTCCCCTCAGCCGGTGGAGGTTAAGAGTGTTAAGCCTTCGATTCCAATCACGAATGATTCTTTGGATGATGAATGTGTTGATCCCGATGGGGGAGTTTTCTTTGTTGACAAACGTTTTGAGAACTTACCACCACCTTTACCAAAACGGTTTTCAAATGTGAGAATTTGTAGTGTGACTAACATTGCTTTAGAAACACCAAATATTTTTGACATAATTAAATCGGGTTTTCATAAGGACAGTTTAAAAGATGAAAAAGGAAAAGAATTTAAATTGAATTTAAAAGATTTTTCTCTAACTCCGTCATCACCTCGTGTTTTGAGTGCTACAAGCTCGTCTTCTCCTTTTGACGATGCTTTGTGTGGACCTAGTGTGGGGGAAGCCCCTTATGTTCCCTCCCTTTCTCCACCGAGGACGAGATATTTGATCCCGGAATTGCTTATAAAGGGAAATCTTGGTCTTCCACCGATGCAATAAATGGAAAATCCTTCTATTTGATTGGTGCGATTCTACCTCGAGTAGCTCAATGTTTTTATGACTTACCCATTGTCCTACCCCATCTTCGATCCCGGTATTTTGCACCATCAAAGGACTTAGTCCTTAATACCGGTTGTTTTTGGGCCTTGTTTGTCATGTAAGCCCCACTAAAAATTTACCATACCAAGATTATCCGTAAATGATCACATTTATGAGGATTCGAGTCGAGCTTTTGACTCGGTTATCAAAAACAAGGTGCCTCGTGGGGGAGACCCATGCATATCCATGTACATATTATCGCTTTCTAATTAGTTTAATGTGAGGGGATTTGTGCCCTTCCAACCTTTGTTTCGTGGTTGTTTGTGCATTGTGGTTTTTAGATCATGATCTTCACGATTGGAGCCTCTCGTGTTCGTTTTATGGGAGCACTCGATCGTTTTCTTTGAAGACTTTCTCAATATCCAAATGATATATCCTTTGATGTTCTAACCTTAGGTTTTTAGCACACTTCATAAACGGCTATTAATTTATTGGTTACACCCTTTCCATGCTAGATTAGGCATTCGACTACGTCTCTAGTATGGGGGTGTTTGCACCCCTAGACTCGAAACATTGAGGACAATGTTTAACTTTAGTATGGGGGGGGGGGGTGAATAGATACTTGCCTTGCCAAACCTTCACGCTTTCCAAAGTTTATCTTTTTGTTTATCGTTTTGTTGCAAAATAAGGCTAAAAATGGCCAAACTTTAAATTTTTTCTCATATTTTATAAGTGTTTGAAGACACGAATGTAGGTTTTCCGATGGCGAGAATAAGAGTAATTTTTTACTCGACCGTGCGTGTTGAGCACTTAGCTTTGATTCCTTAACTACACATTAGGCTAAGTCTCTTAAACGAGGACGAGAAATGATAGGGTTAATTATAAGTTACTATGCTAAACGTAGAGTACTCGTATTCTTTCAAAAACTCATGTGTTCTCGTTGTTTGCTTATTCTCCCTTCGCTTGTAAATATTTTTTTCTTGATAAATATTGACTTAGCGGTTTAGTTAGGATTGTTGGGTTTCTAGTCTTTTCTAGTAGCTTCCGTGTAATTAAATTGGGAAGACATTAAGGTATCGCCAGCGTCACGGTTTTGAAGTATTAAACCCGAATAATCGAAAGCTTCACCCAATAATAAGATTTCAAGTGCTCACCTAAATCTAGCAAACAATTTGAAGCCCCACAAGGCCGAAAAATCTATGCAAAATTGAAAGTGAATCAAGCCTTAATCTTCGAAGCTTTAAAGATCCAAAATTCGCTTTAGTGTGAGGATATACGTCTTTGGCTAATAAAACCACCGATGAGCGGATAATAAAAGGCAAGGCAAGACCGAAGTCATAATAAAAGCTTCATGGCGAAGTTGAATAAAAGATGGAGGTAAACAAAAGATAATAAGGTCCTTCCGTTAGGGGGCGTATAAAAGTCTTGGTAATAAGTCTCATGTTCAAAACCGTTATAAAACCGTGTTTATCGATTCTTCTTGGCAACTTAATTTTTTGACATCGTTGTCTATTAGGAGGGGTTATTGATTTGATGGTCTTGGTTACACCGTTAGGACTCTATTATTATCGCATAAGTCAAACAATGTATCCTCGTGAAACATTCAAGACAAAATAAAATATAAGAAATACAACTTAGGAATAATGGGAGGATAAGCACGTGATTAGGGCATATGAGTAGTGTTAGCATTACAAACTTATAATGACAATGATCTCGTTGCACACTTGGCATGGAATTGGGGTGAAAATCGAGGACGATGAAATTATTTCTAACGAAGCATTCACGTGTTCTTATTCTATGAACCTAAACGTCCCATTTTGCAATGAAAATCATACATTATGTCTATAAAACAAGTAGTAGTAATAGTAGTTATAGCTAGTTTATCATTCAATAAAGTGAATAAAATGAATTTTGGAGGTGCTATGATACTTTATTCTAGCATTGCGTGAGGGCACGACAATGGTTTAGTATGGGAGAGTGATGAGACTGCTTTTATACATAGTCTCATCGTCCAAAACGGGCTTAAAATGCATTAAATATCATTAAAACTGCCAAATATATGCTCGTGTTTGTTGCTTTTGTATTTTAGGTACGGATATTGAGGAAATGACAAAAAGATCACAAGAATCAATCAAAAACGAACACGGGAAACGAAACCGCACAATGAACCGGACCCGAATCCTGAATTTCCAAAATGGTCCTTGATGTTTTGAAGATTGTCAACATTGGTCCCTCATTTTTGAAGATTTGGCAAGAAAGGCCCTTGGAGAATTCATTTATACAAGATACATCCTTGGATTTTTAAGACATGTCATTAAGAGCCCTTGAAGATTGCATTTATTTCACTTTTGGTCCTTGATAAAAGTATTTGCAAAACTTGTGCCAGATTTGACAAGTTGTGCAAAGTTATTAACAAAGGAATTAAAGGTTTATGGCTGTTTTTACAAAGTAAACAAAACAAGAGAGTAGGGGGACTGTTTTTGCCAGACACTCAAACACACCACCACCAATCATGCCTCCACATCACTCCCACCATCCACTCAAACTTCACCACGTCACCAACCTTTGCCTAGTCACCCTCCACCCACTATTAATATCTGATTAATTAAATCAGATACTACTTTCCCCCCCTAAACACGTTTTAAAATGAATTTACCCCCAAAATGGATTAAACCCCTCCATAAACCCTAATTAAACCCAGTTTCAATCACCTTCAAAACAAAGGGGTTTGATTCCCTCTTTTGCAGATCAGAGATTAAGGGTCCCCTAACCCTAACTCAACCCTCAAATCCCTTCCCAACACCACCACATGGGCAGTGGGACCATCCCTGCCCCGTCCCTTTCTTCCCAAAACCCTATACCAGACAAGATCAAGGGTCCTCATCAAAACTTGTTCCCAAAGATTTATTTAACGTTCAAGATGCAAAGATAACAGCTGGAAGGCCACAAACATCACTCTCCAAGTACAAGAATCACATGGAGCACCTTTTGACTATTTTCAAACTTCAAGACCAAAGGGCAAAAATGGAAATGCAGTAGCTAGGGTTCACGTTTTTTTAAGCTTTCTAGGACATTCTATGAGCTGTATAAAATGAGATGCATGTATCTCATTTAGAGTGTTCCAGATTTTTTACTCAAGTCTTGTAATCCCTTTTTAAATATTTATAAAGTTGGTATTTTTGTTAAATTGTAATTCCTTTTATAATTTTAAAAGTTGGTATATGCTTGAGATTAATCTAAGTTCCAAGTTTGTGATTTAAGTACAAGAATTTTCAAAAATCACTCCTATTTTCAAGTTTATGAAAAAGTTGATTTTTTTGTAAAATCTTGTTCCAAAATTTGGTTTTCCAAGTTGTAGTTGGTTTATTTAAGTGTTTTTGAAAGAAAACTATTTGAGAGAATTTTGTGAAAAAGGTTTAAAAAGAGAAAAATCAGAATATTTGGATATTTTGTTCTATTGTTCTTAGCAGGAAATCCTTTGAGGCTTTTGACTGATTTCAAGGGTTCAGCACAAGCCCGGGCTTGTTTGGAGGTGGCTTTTCAGCCATTGTGGGACCTGGATTGTAGGTCCCACAAGGTAAATCCCTTGTACCTTGTTTTCAGTTTTTAGATTTGTGATTTATGTGAAAGTGCATGAAATCTGTTCTATTGTTGATTTTGTTGTTTGATGTTGCTGAATTAGGGATTTTATGCATGCTAGATTAGGTTATAATTAGTTTGGTTTGGATTTGATTTGATTTGGTTTGAAAAAAAATCATTTTCAGTAGTTAAAGGTGTGTTTGGATGTGAGTTTTAACTGAACATTGTTAGAGCATTTGGTGTTAAAATCAGTATAGGTGTACTTTATTTGCTAGCTAGGGTCTTAATCAGTCACAAGGTTTCATTTTTGTAGGATTTGAAACAAATTACATGTTTAAAAATTGGTCCCAATAAGAAGAAATCAGTAAGTCCTCTTAAGGACTGTTTTTGTTGAAATTTGTTCACCAAGTTTTTAAAATAGTTAAAGATTGGTATCATCTAGGGTTATTGATAGTTTGTATGTGATTTGGTGAACTTATATGCAAGATTTGAAGACTTGAAAATCATTTTTGTGCATGTAAACAAGAGTTAATGTTCATCAGAAGGATACAAGCTTAATCAGTAACTTATTTTGGCTTATTTGGTACTTATTTGTGTGCAACTTGGTAATTTTCTTGTTTATCTGACTTCCCACAACCCAACTGGTTGTGGGAGTGCCTTATTGCCCAAGAAAAAGCTTCAAATAAGTTTTCCTAAGCTTATTGGTCAACTGACCAAGAAATTGCATTAACAGTGGGAACCAAGTTCCCCCTACTTGCACAATTGTTTCCATTGCTTGACTAGCAGACAAAACCCTAGCAAGTGTCACTTTTAGAAACTTAGGATTTTTGTCTTTTGTGGACTTAATTAAGAATTAGGACTTGAAACCAGTTTCTATATTTTTCTTATTTTATTTCATATTTTTCAAACTTTTTCATTTTTCTACTGTTCATTAGTGTAATTTAGGATTTTTAAAATTGTCAAATTATTTTAAGCATTATTTTATTATTTTTTATGATTATTTTAGTTTAAAAATAGTTTTAAGTGATTTAAAAATAGAAAAATAGTTTTTAAAATTTAGGAAAAATATTTTTTAGTCTTTAGATAATATAAGTAAGTTATTTGTTCAATAAAATAATATTTTGGACATTTTGTTAATTATATTTAATTTTAGGGCTTTAATTAGCATTTAAAATTGAATATTTAATTAATAAAAGGTTTTAAAATATTTTTATTGGATTTTTATTCTTATTTATATTATTTTAGACTTGGTTTTAGCTTTCAATTAATTTTTAGGTTTAAATTTTTAATTTGAAGCTTTTTACGATTTTACATGAACGACCTTTTCGTCTTAGCTTAATCCGTCTTCGTAACCGTCATTCTTTTCTCATCCCATTTCTATTTTCTCTTTTTTCTTTCTCAAAAGTATAATCACAAATTAATCCAAGTCATTACACACATAACACACTTGCCTCCTTGGGAAACGAACTTGAACTTATTTGGTCATTAGTGCTCGGTTTTCCTAAACCGACACTTAACGCTTACCACTATTTTGCCATCCTTTTCCTAAAGGGGTAAAAACTCTACATCAGTCCAAAAATGCATCTTCGTGATCATTCTAAGACAACAATAAAATATAAGAGATACACCTAGGAATAATGGAGTTTAAGCATATAATTAAGCCATGTGTGTAAGTGTTTGATTTGCTAACTTATAATAACAATGATCTCGTTTTTAAGCTTAGTTTAGGGAACGTGAAACTTGAGGGTGATGAATCTTCGCAGCACCGAAGCCCTAATGTAAGTCTTAGATCTCTTTGCAAGTTATTTCCTTTTAGCTATTTTCAAGTGAAAATGGTTTTCTATCCTTTTTGTTTCCTTTAAAGTTTTAATTTCTCTTAGTACTCTAATTTCTGTTTTAGTAGTATGTTACTAAGGCCAAGGTTGATTGATTATGAGAAAAGTGTAAATTTGCTTTATAACTAAGCATTGCATGAGGGCATGACAATGGTTAAGTGTAGGGGATTTGATAGGTGTGAAAACACCCATCCTTTTACCACTTAATTCTTGCTAAAACAAGACCAAAACGCATATTTAATGTCATTTGTTTGGAATTATGCGTGGTTTATGTGTTTGTTGTGTTTTCAGAGTTAACCGGATAAATATTGAAGAAAACATGGGATTGCACGGGTTTTATCGAAGAAAAAGACTCAAGACGAAGTCTATAGTCCAAGAGATGCAAAAGATTTGAAGTCAATGGGCCTATTTGAAGATTTATCGAAGAAAAGGACCAAAGATGGAAGATTTACATATGTGGAAGAACTCAAGTCTATTAATCGAAGAAATTAAAAGACGAGTTGAATTTATTCGTCGACAAATCCCGAATCAGAATCGAAAACGTCGATTTTACTGAAAAGACGAGAAGACGAAAAGAAAGAAGAAAGCCCACTCACCAACCAACCACTTGGCCTATAAATATAAGGACCCTTCCCACACAACAACTAGTTTTTATTTCCAGTCTTTTCTTTTTCTTTGTTTTCGTAGGAAGCCAACACCATAAAGGTGTTGGTGATTTTATCATTTTTATTGAATCTTTAATCTTGTAAGTTTTTAATCTTCCCTTTTGTTTACTCTACCTTAATCAATCAATACAATCGTTAATTTCATCTTGTTCATCTTCATCTTTTTGATTTAAAGTCTCAAGTTCTATTTTGTTGATTTTGATCTTTAAAAGTAAGTGGGTTTTGTGTTTATGTTGATTTGATTTGATGTTTATTGTTAGTAAATGATTGGTGGTTAGTTTTTGTTTAAGTTTTGGTTAAAAACATGGTGATTTTGGCTTTAAATCGTTCTTTGTTATCCTACTGTTCTTCGAGTTCCTCAAATCCCCAGATTCCAAACAAAGCCCTATGTTCCGAATCAAGGTTTGCAACAAGTATTCCGAACCAACATTTTCCTTGAATTGTTCCGAATCAGTGTTCGTTCATCCGGAATAATTAATATTCCGGATGAGTCTTTATGTTCCGAATCAGTTCTATTGAAAATTGTTCCGAATCAGTTTATTTTTAAAAGTTCCGAATCAGTTTATTTTTAAAAGTTTCGAATCAGTTTATTTTTAAAATTTCCGAATCAGTTTATTTTTAAAAGTTCCGAATCAAGTATGTTTCATAAATCTTCCGAATCAGAATCTTCCGAATCAGTGTGTTCCGAATCAAGTGTGTTCTGAATCAGTGTGTTCCTAATCAAGCATTTTTAAAAGTTCCGAATCAGTTTGTTCCGAATCAGCGTGTTCCGAATCAATTTTATTCCGGATCAGTAATGTTCCGAATCAGTCTTTTTACATATTCCGAATGAAAGGTTTTCAGTTAGATGTTCTGGATGAACAAATGTTCCGAATGAAGGTAAATGTTCCGAATGAAGCATAGGTTCCGAATGAAGGTTTCTGTTTAGTGTATTCCGGATCAAGCCTTAACATTCCGAATCAGTGTCTTTTTCTGAGTTTAGGTAGTTAACTGTATTATATTAATTCAAGTTTTATTCTTATTAACTGCTTTTAGTTTATCTTTATTTACTTTACGCATTTACCTTTTTAGTAGAATAGAAACCCAAACCCCTTTTTAGTAACCAAGAACAACTATTCCACTTTGAACCGTGATCGATTCGAGAAGATACCACGAAACAAAAATTGAACCCCAAGCAAAATAATAATTATGTATACATATGATGATTTTATATATATGATGATCAAATGGGTTTACATATTCTCATTTACTCATTTTAGTGTTATGTGTTGATAACTTTTACACTAGTTTACTAGTTTTACCTATTTACATGTTTTAGGCCCAATAGGCCCATTACAAGCCCAATATATTATATTAGCCCAATTACACTTTTATTATCAGTATCACACTTTATATGTTGGGCCCAAATGGGTTAAGCCCAATAAATAAGTTTATAAGTGTTTTAGCCCATTTTGTTGTATTATTAGTCCAATAACGTTAACTTAGCCCATTAATGTCCGTATGTTTTATAGTTCGGGTTTTATCGGTTTTTACTTGTTATATATGTTTATATATCAGTATATGAGTTTATAAAAGTTTACATTAGACGGGTCCAACCGTCTAAGTTTTATTTAACAAAAACGTTAATTTTACGGTAATAGCCGAAAACGTCGTAAAAATCATGTTTATAGTTTTATAGCTTATAAAACTTATCAAACTACCATTTTTATAAAATGTCCATTTATTTATCCTTATAAATATTTATATAAATGTATTATATGAGTTAGTAAGTTTTAATTCACATTTTATACTATTTTTATTTGAGTGCTTATATAATACTATTATACTTTAATTTCCAAAATCTGATTTTTATTTTCATGTTCACCAAAACTGCCATATCTAGAGTTCAATTTGGAGATAGAAGCTCAAATTTTTATGACATAAACTACATGATATGTGCTCCATTTAACTCTCGTATAGCTACAGTTTAATCAGCCTCTAAGTATTTTCTAAAAATTGTCCAAAACAGTGAACTCAGATTTGTACTTTAAACTTGATTTGATCAAAACTCACTCATCCTAATGATTCCATTGCATGGCCAACTCTCACATGTGTACAAGACATATTAATTACTGTATATCCATTAATCTATACCATTTAATCAGTTCATCACATGGTTCTTTACTGTTTTATACAACCATCATTTTAAGCATGATTTTAACCTTTTTACATTTAGTTTTTCATCTTTTTACCCATGTTTATCAACACCAAATCCCCACATATTATTTTTAATCATCATTCATCATCATATACATATACATAAATAAAGAAATTACAATATTACATAATCAAAATAACAAGAGGATAGGAAGAAACAATCTCTATACCACCAATAGTGATGAAAAGATGAGTTTTTGATGAACAAGACTTGGTTCTTGTTACCAAATCTTCAACTTTAGCAAGGAAACTTCTTGGGTCCTTTGAATGGATGAACACCTCCAAGAAATCAGCCCTTGAACCTCATGAAAACTCCTTTTTAGTTGTTAAGATCACCTCAAATCATCATGTGTTCAATGGGTTATCATCATATGCAACTTATACATATGATTTGTGGTTAAGATTTTTGATCAACGGTGGTGTTTTTGATGTATATTGGACGTTCAAGGAGAGAGTAGAGAGAAAATAAAGTGGTTTGCATGTATGAGAATGAGAGAAATGGTTTTGGGAGCTTGTTTTGTGGTTTTGGTGAAACTAGATGGACATGTGTCCATTTAGTGCATGTTTGCTTGCCACCAAAGGGTGGTAAAGCTTATGTTGGAAGCCACTTGTATAGGGGTGGGCAAGTGTAAACTTGTCCCATCCCTATTAATTTACGGGTACTCCTCGATTCTAGTTTCCTCGATTTGCGTGCCCTCGGGTCGTTTTATGAAAAACGTTTTTATAAATTATGAATCAACGGCACAAAACGAATCTAATAAAAATTGTCTCATCAAAAACGGAGTTCGAAAACGTAAATACGTAATCCTAAGGTTTCCGGTTTAGTCGTAAAGGACGTTAAATTAAAATCGTAAGTCCTAATCTCTTCTCGTAAATTTGTGAGTTTATGAACTAACACAAATTTAAAATATCAAAATAATATTTACGGACAAATTTATTTTCTGAAATGTCAGACTGTCACCAAAACGGTGTATGTAAACGTAAGCACGTAACGTAGAATCCTCCGGTTTAGACGTAGTCGATGCTACTTCAAGACGTAAATCCAAATTTCTTCCCAAAAATTAAGTGAGTTCATAATGTAACATTAAAAAAATGTTTTTAAATAATATTTGAGAATAAAGTATAAACTATAAATTGACGGATTGTCACATTTTAGATTGTCATGAATGTTCATCATTATCAAGTTTCACGTTCCCCATACCAAGCTTAAAAACGAGATCATTGTTATTATAAGTTAGCAAACTAACACTAACTCATGTGGCCCAATTATTCACTTAGACTCCCTTATTCCTAGGTGTATCTCTTATATTTTATTGTTGTCTTGAATGATCACGAGGATGCATTGTTTGACTTGTTTCGATTGTTATTTAGGCTGAATACAAAGTGGGACGATTTTATCAATAGTTAGCTAAAGGACAAAATCTTTTAAAATTGCTTCTCGGGACCTCATAAAGTTCATATCTTGGCATAACTCGCTTCGCGATTTGAGACCTTTCTCGGACCGATATTTGGCAGCGACTTCATACTTCGAATCTTTGAGAGACGTTCTTGAAATTATGGTCTTCTCTTCATAATAGGAATTTCTTCACTTGAAGTTTTGAGAGATTCTTCATCTTTTGACCATGACTTCTTCATTTTTCTCTAATCTTTATTTTAGACTTTGATATACAACGATCTGCCTCCTTTTAGGACTTGGATCTATTTATCCTCATACCTTGTTAGGGCCTTTTTGGATAGACTTCTCCATGATCTTTTGGGGAGTACTTGCTTTTCTTCGTGTGTCTCGATCCTTCATATTGATTTTCGATAAATGATTCTTCACATCACTTTTGGATCTTTAGCAACAAAATGTAGCCCTCATGCCTTGTTAGGGCCTTTTCGGACTCGCCAATCTTCGCATCCCGTTTCAGTAAGTTATGCCTTGGCTATGAACTCTAATTAATACCGAGCAACTTTTAAACGATCTTGGGCTAGAAGCTAAGTAACTTTTCAAATCGTACAACCTTATTTATTGCAGATAAATTTATTAGCAAGCGATGGGAGAATAGGCTTATAATCAACTCACATAAATTCACGAAAGAATACCAAACTTATAATTGACTCTATCATCTCTCGTTCTCCACAGTTTAAAATCTCAAGGAATGAGACTCGTGGATGCTTAGCCAATTAAATCAAAGTTTTGGGTTTTCGAGTCGCCTATAGGATCTTGCATCTTCTTAGACTCTTTTAAGTTTAGAATTTGTGTTTTAGAGTTCCCTTGATAAACGAGGATCAATTATAGGAACTTCCGAAAAGTTCTTGTTCTTAACCGGTGAGAGTTAAGACTTTCGTGTTTTAAAGCTCCTTATATAAAAGCCTAGCAAAACTTGAGTTAAACACGTTAAGGATACTAGCTAGAGTAAACTTAGATGAGTAAACTCGGGTTGAGTCAAAATATTCACGACTTTGAAAAATTTAAAACCACTTTATTGAAATTTTGTTCTAGCAAGGAAAGAAAATAAACATAACAAAGGAAAATACAACTATACAACTAGGCCAAAATAGATTAAAAATTTTGAAAAATGTCGAAAAATCGAATTTTCCGGTTAAATGAAGGCACTTTAATGGAAAAGTCCACTTAAAATTTCGATAGAAGTCTCCCCTACACTTAATATAAACATTGTCCTCAATGTTTAAGCATGTGGGAAAAGTCTCCCGTACACTTATGACATTGTGCACGTTGGTTAAATCAAGTTAAGGAGGAGACAACTAGAGTGATCAATTTCAAATGTGAGTATGAAGAAAATTGAATCACGATAGTTGAGAGATAGGACCAAAATTGCGGATAACATGGGAGCACGGTAAAGATTCCAAGAGTGCACTTATCCCTGTAATCACATCACCATACAAACACAAGCAACCTATATAGCTCCCCCTACACTTAGGATGAAAAACGGAAAAGGGGGGATAGATACTCGGGTTGCCTCCCGAGGAGCGCTTGTTTTTGTTAACCGAGTCACGAGCCTGACTCGGTCCCAAACTAATTCATGGGAAACGTGGTGAGGGATGGAATCATCTCATGAGAGATGTCCTCACTAAAGTACAACTTCAAACGCTGGCCATTCACCTTAAAATTGGGCCCATTTGGCTGAGATAGCTTAATGGTGCCATAGGGAAAGACATTGGCGATGGTGAATGGACCGGACCATCGGCTCTTCAACTTGCCCGAGAAGATCTTCAACCGAGAGTTAAAAAGTAAGACTTGATCACCAACGTGGAACTCTCGGTTCTTAGGTCTAGCATCGTGGAGGATCTTGGTCTTCTCCTTGTAGATCAATGATTTCTCGTAAGCTTCATTCCTCAGTTCATTTAGCTCGTTGAGTTGAATCTTGCGAAGATCACTAGCTTTGTTGATGTCAAAGTTAGCCCACTTCAAGGCCCAGTATGCCTTATGTTCCAGCTCGATAGGTAGGTGGCATGCTTTCCCGTACACAAGACGATAAGGTGTACAACCAATCGGTGTCTTATAGGCGGTACGGAAAGCCCATAGAGCATCATCAAGTTTATCGGCCCACGAGGCACGATGCTCTCCCACAGTACATTCCAAAATTCGCTTCAATCCACGGTTGGATATCTCGGCTTGACCGTTGGTTTGAGGATGGTAAGCGGTGGAAAGACGGTGATTGACACCATACTTAGCCATGACTCTTGCAAATTGATCATTGCAAAAATGTGTCCCGCGGTCACTGATTATAGCACGAGGAACACCGAATCGAGCAAACAGTTGTTTCAAGAATTTACAAACCACCCTTGTGTTGTTAGTGGGTAAAGCTTTGGATTTAACCCATTTAGAAACGTAGTCAACGACGACAAGGATGTATTTGTTTCCTTTAGAAGAAGGGAATGGCCACATAAAGTCGATGCCCCATACATTAAAGATTTCACATTCTTGTATGAAATTTTGAGGCATCTCATCTTTATGTGTGATCTTGCCTTGTCTTTGGGAATCATCACAGTTTTTAACCATTGCGTGAGCGTCACGATAAATGGTGGTCCAATATAATCCCGAGTCAAACACTTTTTTGGCGGTGTAGTTGGGACCAAAGTGACCACCGGTGGGTCCTTTGTGGCAAGCCTCGAGAATGTCTAAAGCTGCCCGTCCGTCAACACATCGACGAATAATCAAATCAGCGCATTGTTTGAAGAGAAAAGGGTCATCCCAAAAGTAAGTCTTAACATCATTCAAGAACTTTTTCTTTTGTTGGGATGTTAACCCTTTGATGAGAACACCACCCGCTAAGTAGTTTGCAATGTCCGCAAACCACGGGGTGCCATCAAGAGTGGCACAAATAGATAGTAAGGTCTCAAGGGGAAAAGTGTCATTGATCTCTTTGTTCGGATGATCCACTTGATATGGATCCTCAAGTCTACTTAGATGATCCGCGGCTAGGTTTTCAGCTCCCTTTTTGTCACGAATTTCAATGTTAAATTCTTGAAGGAGTAAAACTCAGCGAAGAAGTCTTGGCTTAGAGTCGTGCTTAGTCATCAAGTACTTCAACGCGTAATGGTCCGTGTATACGATTGTGGTGGATAAAACAAGATAGGGGCGAAATTTTTCAAAAGCATGGACAACAGCTAAAAGCTCTTTTTCGGTTGTCGTATAATGAAATTGAGCCCCCGACATTGTCTTGCTAGCATAATGGATTGGTTGGAAGTGTTTATTCACTCTTTGGCCCAAAACCGCTCCAATAGCAAAGTCGCTAGCATCGCACATCAACTCAAAAGGTAGCTCCCAATTAGGGGTAACCAAGACCGGTGCCTGAGTTAGCTTATCCTTAAGAAGATTGAAGGCTTCAATACACTCTTTAGAAAAGATAAAAGGAGTATTTTTTTCCAAGAGGTGGGTCATCGAGCGAGCGATTTTAGAGAAATCATGAATGAATCGATGATAGAATCCCGCATGACCCAGAAAACTTCTCACACCCTTCACGGTTGAAGGTGGAGGTAATTTGGCTATGACATCCACTTTAGCACGGTCGACTTCAAGACCGGCTTTTGAGATTTTGTGTCCTAGCACAATGCCTTCTTTTACCATAAAATGGCATTTTTCCCAATTCAGAACAAGGCGAGTGTATTCGCATCGCTTAAGCATACGTTATAAATTGGAAAGGCAAGAAGAGAAAGAATCCCCAAAGACCGAGAAATCATCCATGAAGACTTCCATGGTTTGCTCAACCATGTCATGGAAAATAACCAACATGCACCTTTGGAAAGTCCCGGGGGCATTGCATAAGCCAAAAGGCATTCTTTTGTAGGCAAATGTGCCATAGGGACAAGTGAATGTTGTCTTCTCTTGATCTTGGGGATCGATGGGTATTTGGAAATAACCCGAGAAACCATCTAGAAAGCAGTAATATTCATTACCCGCTAAACGTTCAAGCATTTGGTCCATAAAAGGAAGAGGGAAATGATCCTTTCTCGTGGCATCATTGAGTTTGTGATAGTCTATACAAACTCTCCACCCAGTAACGAGACATGTAGGAATCAACTCGTTGTTTGCATTGGGTACAACGGTGATTCCGCCTTTCTTAGGCACACAATGGACTGGACTAACCCATGGTGAATCCGAGATAGGATAAATCATGCCCGCATAAAGAAGTTTGATAACCTCTTTTTTGATAACGTCATGGATTTTAGGATTCAGCCTTCGTTGGCTTTGAATTGTGGGCTTAAAGTCGTCCTCCATGAGAATTTTATTTGTGCAAAAGTGAGGATCAATTCCGCGAATATCGGAGATTTTCCAAGCGATAGCTCTTTTATGTTTCTTGAGAACTTTAATGAGACGAGTTTTCTCATTGGCTTTTAAGTCTTTAGCAATGATAACGGGAAGTTGATCAATGCCTTCTAAGAAAACATACTCGAGATGGGAGGTAAGTCCTTAAGCTCAAGAGTGGGAGGATCCTCAATAGATGGTGTAACTAACGATGAATCATCATTAGTCACCTATTTAGGAGAAGGAGGAGAAAACGGGTCTTCATTGAGAAGTTTCTCAATTGTACGAATGTCTTCTTCCCAATAGGTGGGAGAATCATCATACTTAAGATCAAGTGGACCCAAGATAACTTGAAATTCATCCAAAAGAAAGTCACTTTCGCCAAAAGGAGTCAATGACGGAGCGATTGAGGCAACGGTCTCAATATTGGGTAGAGAAGAGAGATTACTTTTGCAAGCATCATGAAAGTGTTCTTCACAAGCTTCATCGAGAACATCAATAGCATTAACACTCTCATATGAATAAGGTTGCTTAGAAATCGTACCCATGTTGAAGACAATTTTATCGTCACCAACTCTCATGATTATTTCGCCTGCGGCTACGTCAATGAGAGTGCGACCGGTCCTCAAGAAGGGACGTCCAACGATTAATGGAATACGAGGATCCATCTCGTAGTCAACGACAACAAAATCCGCCAGGAAGGTGAATTTGTCAACGCCAACGAAGACGTCTTCAGCTATCCCCACTGGATAAGCAACCGTACGGTTAACTAATTCCAAAGTCATTTTGGTGGGGACTAACTAGGGGAGAGATAATTGCTTCCAAACACTTAAAGGCATTAAGTTTATACTGGCACCTAGATCGGCTAGGGCCATGCAATTCTCTACTCCCGGGAAGTTGCAAGGAATCAAGAAGCGACCCGGATCACCAAGTTTGGTGGGCAATTTCCTTAAGAGAACCGCGGAGCAATTCTCATTAAGTTGGGTCTGAGAAATGTCAAGAAGCTTCTCCTTGTCACTAAGAAGATCTTTAAACATCTTCGCATATTTAGGCATGTGAGCGAGAGCCTCGGCAAATGAGATGTTAAAATTCAATTGTTTAAACATTTTAAGAAAGTTTGAAACTTGAATATCATCTTTGCTCTTTTGCTTCTCTTTCCTCAACCTTGAAGGATAAGGTATATCGGATGAAGAGGAAGGCTTTAGGGGAGTAGGATCACTCACAACCACGGGTGGTGGGGGAATGGGGGTAGAAGGCAAAGGAGGTGAGGAAAGTTGCTCTTTTTCCTTGTTCACAATCACGGGTGGAGGTGTAGGAAGATCGGGTTCCGTATAACCTTTTCCACTACGAGTGGTGATTGCTTTCATCTCCCCTCTTGGGTTAGCAACGGTGTTACTCGGAAGAGTACCCGAAGAAGAGGGTTGATTACCTTGGAAGAGCGAACCGATCATATCACGTATGTTATCCGCTTGAGTGCTGAAAGAGTCTCTCATATCTGCACGAATATCATTGCTTTGTTTCGCCATGTCATTCCTTAGCTCGGCTCAAATATCGCTCCCTTGTTTCGCCATTTCTCCCTTCAAGTTGATGAATTGACTCTGAAGATTCGTCACCATCTCTCTATTAGTCCTCATGAACGTCTCGACGTCTTGATTCAATGCCATCAGTTGATTGAGAGGTGGAGCTTAGTAAGCTTGAGAATTTCCTTGAGGTGGGTATGGGTTTCTTTGGGATTGATATTGATTGTTAGCACGAGGTTGGGATTGGTTATTTCGGTTATAGCTTTGCTGTTGATTTTGGTTTGGAGGAGTAAAACCGGGTGGTGCAAGATAGTTGTTTGAATGATAACTTAGCAAGTTACGGTCTCCTTGAGGACGAGCTTGATAGCCTCCCGTAGGATAAGTACCGTATGCCGCATTAACGTTTTCACAAAAATTGCCTTGAGTAGAAGGACAATCATTGTAGGAACGAGGACCACCACATGTGTCACAAGAAATAGCAACGGCTTTATCTTGTTGAGGATGGTTATTAGCCAAAATTTGCATATTTTTGCTCATTTTGATAATGGCTCGTTCCATGGTGGACATGTCGGTGGTGGAAGAAGTAGATGAGACATTGACTCTTGGTTTAGATCTTAAGGATGCGGATGAATCCCAATTCTTGTGGTGAGTAGTCATGTTTTCAATCAACTCTCTACACTCCTCCGGTCTCCTTTTCGTAAAAGTACCACCGGCGGCGGCGTTGATCGTGTCACGATCACGAAAAGTGAGACCATTGTAGAAAGTATCAATGAGAGTGACGCGGAGCATGTTATGATTTGGACAACGGTCGATCAAATCATTGTATCGTTCCCAAGCATCAAAGAGCGATTCATCATTGTCTTGCATGAATCAACTAATTTGGTTACGAAGGCTCGTGACCATGGATGGTGGAAAGTAGCGCGACAAAAATCAGTGAGTTATGTCGTCCCAAATATGAATAGAATTCTTTGGGAGACGGTCAAACCATTTTTCTGCATGGTGAGAAAGCGAGTGGGGAAATAGTTGAAGGCGAAGCTCATCCATAGAAACACCGGGTGACTTCATGCTTTGGGTGATGGTAATGAATTTGTCGAGGTGTTTGTTGGCATCATCATCCGGAATTCCGCGAAATGGATTAGTTTGCACATGTTGGATCATGTGATGCTTCAACGAAAACTCTTGAGCCGTGATTTGCATCGGCACAATCGGGCCTCCACGTCCGTTCATCGTAGGTTGGCACAGCTCCTCCATGGTTCGTAGGTCGGGTAGGGGTAGATTATTCATGTTGGGTTGAGGTGGATTATTATTGTTGTTGTGTACACCGGCCATCTCTAAATTATCGAGAGTCTCGGGCTCGGGATAAGACGTTGATCGAGTATGCATACACTAAAAAGAAAATGCAAGAGAAAATATTTTTGTGTTTATAGGTTTTTTAATGTTTTTGTGTTTTTGAAAATTTTATATTTTTATGGGTTTTTGAAATTTTTTTGAACTTGAAAATAACGTTCCCGAAAGAACGGATCCCAAAATCCAATTTTTTCTCACAAGAAACCGTTGATCCTTACGAAAAGAGCCGGCAGCGACGACATTTTAATTACTGATTTTTGGTTAGTTAATAAAAAGGTTTGTTGCAAGTTCTTTCTTTGCGTTGCTCGTACCCAATTATGTTTGTCGTGGTTTCGTTCTCGGTATCTTCTCGAATCGATCACGGTTCAAAGTGGAATTGTTGTTCTTGGTAACTAAAAGGGGGAGCTTTTGATCTATATCTACTTAAAAGGTAAGTGCGAGAAGTAATAAAAGTAAACAAAAAGCAATTAATGAACTTGAATTAAAATTAAACAGTAAATACCTTCCCTTGGAGATCAACTGAATCGGAATAAAACTACTGATCCGGAATAATTACTTCATCCGGAATAAATGAAATGGTTCATTCGGAAAACTTGCTCATCCGGAATATTAATGAAAAAGCCTTGATCCGGAATATCCTTTATTCGTAATATATTACCTTCATGCGGAATAATCTCTTGATTCGGAAAGGGCTTGATTCGGAATAATAAACCTTCATCCGAAAAACATTGCTCATCCGGAATATCTACTGGTTCGGAATAATGATAAAAACTGATTCGGAATAATGACTGATCCGAAATAAATTTGTTTATTCGGAATATATTGTTTTGACTCGGAAAATTTGCTTCATTCGGAATAATTAAAACAAAGGGCTCATTCGGAACATCTATTTATTCGGAATGTCATTGACTCGGAATAATGTGCTTTATCCGGAATAACTGATTCGGAATAATAAAACAATGCTCATTCGGAACAAAAACGATTCACCCGAAATATTGATTATTCTGGATGAACACACTGATCCGGAATAACTAAATGAAAATGCTGGTTCGGAATACTAAGTGATAGTTGTAGAAATACACTTGTTTAGGAAAACAAGGTAATTAGGTTAAGTATTAACGAGTGATTTAGGAAAACCACAAGTTATGACCCAAATGGGGATCGTTCTGTCGAGGAGGCACGTGTGTTGTGTAATGAATGATGATTAATGTTTTTGATTATTAAAAAGAAGAAAAGAGAAGAGGAAATGGCGAAGACGTAAAAATAAAAGATTAAAAAAAATCACTACTAGAAAGTTAAGACGTAGAACCGTAAAAAACGACAAAAATTAAAATTTTAACCTAAAAATTCCTAAAAATTACTAAAAATCCACAATAAAATTCTAAGAGTTTACAAAAAATCAAAACTTGCTAAAACCTTTTAATTAATTAAATAATGACTTTTTAATGCTTATTAAAGCCCTAAAAATCACAATTAATTATTAAAAAGCCCCAAACAAGATTTTATAGTTTATAAACCTCAAAAATAACCTAATTAAGCTAAAAACTATTTTTAAAAATTTTAAAACCAAATTAATCTATTTTTAAACTCCTAAAGACTATTAAAATCTATTAAAACTTAAATTAATTCTAAAAATTAAATGAAAAGCCTAAAAAAGATTTGGAAAGTGAAAAAGTTCCTAATTTAATGTCTATAACCTAGGAAAAATGAAAAAAAGTAGAAAAAACAACTTTCAATTTTTACTAATAAAATAATATTAAAATAATCCAAAAAATGAAAAGTTTTTAAATTAATTCTAAAAAATTACCAAAAATCCTAAATATTCTAACTAGAACAAAAATGCAAATTAAAGTTTCTAAAACCTTTTTATTAATTTTATATTAATTTTTAAAGTTGTCTAAAAACCCTAAAATCAAATAAAATTAAAAATAAGACTTTTTGAAAACTTTTTGATATGTAAACCTCAAAAATATAAATTAAAACCTAAAAACTATTTTTTTTGGATTTTTAAAATACTTTTTGCTATTTTTAAATTACTTTCTAAAATTTAAACTAAAAATAATCCTAATAAATAAATAAAGAAAGAGAAAAATAAACTTTTAAAACAGAAAAGTCCTAAATGATAATAAGAACCTAGGAAAAATAACCCTGGCCAAAAAGCTAAACAAATAAGCTTAAAATTGACAAAATAAGCTACGACTTATTTAAATAAGCACAAAACGAAACTACGTTAAGTATTTAACTTTGCACACCCTTATGAGTCAAAGACCCTAGGGCAACGGTAAGGAGTGTGTGTTGTGAGAGGAGTGGCGCAGGTTCGAGTCCTGGCCACGTCCTTTTTGGTGTTTGATTTTTTTTTTCTTTTTTTAGCTTAAAAACTCAAATCTAGTAACTTTTTAACCACAAAAACTCAAACACAAATCAAATCCAACAAAGATTAAGCTAAAAAGAAACCAAAATGTGCCCAGTTGAGCACTTGATGAACAACACAAGCAAACTATTTTCTTCACTTGTGAATATAGAACCAAGAGGGCTTGGTTTGATGATTTTGGTGTTGTTTTTGATGGAACAAAGGCACCCTTATACTCCTTTTGAGTATAAGGAGTCAATAGAATGCAAAAACAAGCAAGTAAGAGCAGAAATCAAGCACCAAATAAGCCAAAAAGTTTCTGATTAAGGCAATAAGCAGGTCTGAGAGTTTAGCTGGTTCAATGTGCACACAAGATGGATTTTAAGGTCTCATAACATGCATACAAGCTGACCAATTAGCATACAATTGATTCACAACCCTCAAACAACCTTAAATCTAACAGCTTAGCAAAAATCAAGTACAAATTCCACAATAACAGTCACTTATGGCAGTTTTCTGATTTTGCTAACTTTATCAATCTTTTAACATGCAAATGTGATGAAAACTTATCCAAACTGAAACCCAAGTACATATAACACTTAACAAGCACCCAAGTAGTGTTTTTAACCAGGCCTTAACACAATAATCTTATCCAGTTCTTGGTTAATTCCTTAATCCAAACACCCCTTAAAGTGACTGAAAAATCAATTTAACAAAGCAAAACGTATCAAAACACAATCAAACTGATTTAAATACTTCTAAACATGCATACTAACTCACAATAAGCACAACCAATCAAATAGAACAACACTTAGCACCTTTCATGCATATTCCACAAAAATCACATAAATAAGAAAAATGAAAATGGTAAAAGATTTTTACCTTGAGGGACTTACATCCAAGTCCCTCAGTGACAACCAAGTCACCTCCTTCAGGCTGGGGCCTGAGCTGGACCTTGGACAAGCTCCTTCAACAAACCTGCAAAAAGAAAATGAAAACACAAGCAAACAATACTAACTTTCTGATTTTCTGAAAACTTTTAAAACCTTTTGAAAAACCTTGAAACCAATTAACACCTTTCAAAAATAGCTTCAAACTCACAAATCCAACACCTCCTTATCCACTTTCACTTCAAAGGAGTTTTGGGTTTCTGAAATTTGAACTAATCTTGAAACCTTTTGAAATTTTTTAACAAACCTTAAACACACTAAGTGTTAACACAAGAGGAATGGAACTCAGATTAATTACTCACAAACATATCAATTTTAAAAATCAATAAAAGGAATTACACTTGTTTCACACACAAATACCAAACTTTATAAATATTTTAAAAAGATTACAATTTTGAGTAAAATCTGGAACAAAGATAATAGAGACACATACGTCTCTATTTATACAAGCAAATGGAAAATACTAGAAGGTAAAACCCTAGTTACTGAAATCTCTAAAATGCCCTTGGTCTTCAATCTTCAAATTGGTCAAATTGTGCCATGTGATGAGCCAGCTGTGGAGAGTGATGTTTGTGATGATCTTAGCTGTTGAAATGAACTTGGGGGCCAAGGAGTGTGATCCTACCGTTTCTTTTGTCGGGTTTAGGGTTTTAGGTGAAAATGATGTAGCAGGGGAGGGTCCCACAAGACACATGGGTGTGTCTTGTGGCGTTTTGTGATGTGGGATCAAGTGAGGTGGAGGGTAATCAGTGATCTGGAGTAATTAAGGGAAAACCCCTTTGTTTTGAATAAATTGGAGATTATGGTTCATGGGATTAAGGTGGGTAGCAGGTTGGGTTTTAATCTAAAATGGGATTAAGTGTTTTTTAAATATGTGTTAATGGGGGAAAAAGTGGGGGTTGACTGGTAGGTTTGACCAAGTTTAATAAGTAAACTTGGGTTTGGACGGGTAGGGTTATGGGTTTGGGTAGGTGTTGGGTAAATGGGTGGGTCATGTGACGTGGCAAGTGGTGACTGGTGGTAAGAGTTTGGATGTTTGGCAGTTTAGGTCCCCAAGTTTTCCTCTTCTTTCCACTTTGTAAATAATTCCATCAGCGCCCATTTTACACTTAACAACTTTTGGAAAGTTGTCAAATATGGCACAAAAGGTTTATAAACTTGAAATAAGGGCTTCAAATGCATATTTTGGATTTTCCAAGGGCTGATCTTGTACAATCTTCAAACATGGAGGATCATACTTGTACAAATGAAATTTGGAGGGTCATTTGTGACAAGTTCTTCAAAGATGAGGGACCAAAATTGCCAATCTTCAATTCTTCAAGGGTCATTTTGCAAAATTCCAAACTTGGGCCCGGTTCTTTGTGCGGCTTTGTTTCCCGTGTTCGTTTTTGAATGATTCTTGTGATCTTTTGCCATTTCCTCAATATCCGTACCTAAAAATACACAAGTAACAAACACGAGCATATATTTGGTATATTTGATGATATTTTATGCATTTTAAGCCCGTTTTGGACGATGAGACCATGTATAAAAGCAGTCTCACCACTCCCCCATACTAAATCATTGCCATGCCCTCACGCAATGCTAGAATAAAGTATCATAGCATCTCCAAAATTCATTTTTATTCACTTTATTGGAATGATAAACTAGCTACACTACTACTATTACTACTACTTGTGTTTTAGACATAATGTATGATTTTTATCGCAAAATGGGACGTTTAGGTTCATAGAATAAGAACACGGGTATGCTTCGTTAGAAATAATTTCATCGTCCTCGATTTTCACCTTAATTCCATGCCAAGCGTGCAACGAGATCATTGTCATTATAAGTTAGTAATGCTAACACTACTCATATGCCCTAATCACGTACTTATTCTCCCATTATTCCTAAGTTGTATCTCTTATATTTTATTATGTCTTAATGTTTCACGAGGATACATTGTTGACTTATGCGATAATAGAGATTTAGGTCTAAAAATAGAGTCCTAACGGTGTAACTAAGACCATCAAATCAATAACCTCTCCTAATAGACAACGATGTCAAAAAATTAAGTTGACAAGAAGAATCGATAAACACGGTTTTATAACGGTTTTAAACATGAGACTTATTACCAAGACTTTTATACGCCCCCTAACGGAAGGGCCATATTATCTTTGGTTTACCTCCGTCTTTTATTCAACTTCGCCATGAAGCTTTTATTATGACTTCGGTCTTGCCTTGCCTTTTATTATCCGCCTCATCGGTGGTTTTATTAGCCAAAGACGTATATCCTCACGCTAAGGCGAATTTTGGATCTTTAAAGCTTCGAAGATTAAGGCTTGATTCACTTTCAATTTTGCATAGATTTTAGGCCTTGTGGGGCTTCAAATTGTTTGCTAGATTTAGGTGAGCACTTGAAATCTTATTATTGGGTGAAGCTTTCGATTATTAGGGTGCCAATACTTCAAAACCGTGACGCTGGCGATAGCTTAATGTCTTCCCAATTTAATTACACGGAAGCTACCAGAAAAGACTAGAAACCCAACAATCCTAACTAAACCGCTAAGTCAATATTTATTAAGCAAAAAATATTTACATGCGAAGGGAGAATAAGCAAATAACGAGAACACATGAGTTTTTGAAAGAATAAGAGTACTCTACGTTTAGCATAGTAACTTATAATTAACTCCATCATTTCTCGTCCTCATTTAAGAGACTTAGCCTAATTTGAAGTTAAGGAATCAAAGCTAAGTGCTCAACACGCACGGTCGAGTAAAAAATTACTCTTATTCTCGCCATCGGAAAACCTACATTCGTGTCTTCAAACACTTATAAAACAAGAGAAATTTTTTTAAAATTTGGCCATTTTTAGCCTTATTTTGCAACAAAACGATAAATAAAACGATAAACTTTGGAAAGCGTGAAGCTTTGGCAAGGCAAGTATCTATTCACCATCCTCACGCAATAGCGTGAAGGTTTGGCAAGGCAAGTGTCATGTGGCGTTTTCTGATGTGGGATCAAGTGAGGTGGAGGGTAATCAGTGATCTGGAGTAATTAAGGGAAAACCCCTTTGTTTTGAATAAATTGGAGATTAGGGTTCATGGGATTAAGGTGGGTAGCAGGTTGGGTTTTAATCTAAAATGGGATTAAGTGTTTTTTAAATATGTGTTAATGGGGGGAAAAAGTGGGGGTTGACTGGTAGGTTTGACCAAGTTTAATAAGTAAACTTGGGTTTGGATGGGTAGGGTTATGGGTTTGGGTAGGTGTTGGGTAAATGGGTGGGTCATGTGACGTGGCAAGTGGTGACTGGTGGTAAGAGTTTGGATGTTTGGCAGTTTAGGTCCCCAAGTTTTCCTCTTCTTTCCACTTTGTAAATAATTCCATCAGCGCCCATTTTACACTTAACAACTTTTGGAAAGTTGTCAAATATGGCACAAAAGGTTTATAAACTTGAAATAAGGGCTTCAAATGCATATTTTGGATTTTCCAAGGGCTGATCTTGTACAATCTTCAAACATGGAGGATCATACTTGTACAAATGACATTTGGAGGGTCATTTGTGACAAGTTCTTCAAAGATGAGGGACCAAAATTACCAATCATCAATTCTTCAAGGGTCATTTTGCAAAATTCCAAACTTGGGCCCGGTTCATTGTGCGGCTTCGTTTCTCGTGTTCGTTTTTGAATGATTCTTGTGATCTTTTGCCATTTCCTCAATATCCGTACCTAAAAATACACAAGTAACAAACACGAGCATATATTTGGTATATTTGATGATATTTTATGCATTTTAAGCCCGTTTTGGACGATGAGACCATGTATAAAAGCAGTCTCATCACTAAGTTTATTCGGAATAAACTTAACAAAACGTTGATCCGGAAGATTTACCCCAAATCCTTCATTCGGAATCTAGGAAAGCAGACATATGCGAAGAACAGGGGAATAACTTGGACACGAATTTAACCAAAATCCACGAAGTTTTTAACCAAAACTTAAACCAATTTAACCACTAATCATTTACTAATGATAAACATCAATCCAAAACAACAAAAACTCAAAACCCACTTACTTTTGAAGATCAAAACCAATAAAATAAAAAGTTAGAACTTTGGATTAACAAGAGAAGAAAGAAAGATTAAATGGAAACTTGTATTAAAGATTAAGATTCAAACAAAAAAAGGAAAGATTAAACTTACATAATCATGAAGGAATCAAAGGAAATAAAAATCACCAATCTCCTTAAGGGAGTTGGTGTTTCCTACGAACTAGGAAGAAAAAAAACAGAAAGGAAAAACTAAACTTGAAAATATGAAGGGAGTCTCTATTTATAGGGCTTGGCTTGGTTTGGTGAGTGGGCTTTCTCCGTTTCTTTTTGTCTTCTCGCATTTTCAGAAAAGTTGACGTTTTCGATTTCGATTCGGGATTTGTCGACGAATAAATTCAACTCGTCTTTTAATTTCTTCATTTAATAGACTTAAGTTCTTCGACATATGTAAATCTTCCATCTTTGGTCCTTTTCTTCGATAAATCTTCAAATAGGCCCATTAACTTCAAATCTTTTGCATCTCTTGGACTATAGACTTCGTCTTTTCGTCTTTTTCTTCGATAAAACCCGTGCAATCCCATGTTTTCTTTAATATTTATCCAGTTGGCTCTGAAAACACAACAAACACACAAACCACGCATAATTCCAAACAAATGACATTAAATACGCGTTTTGGTCTCGTTTTAGCAAGAAATAAGTTGTTTTGTGTTTGTGTTATAGGCCTAAACAAAAAGTGAACCCAAATAAATAAGGATTGAGAATCTGCTTGTTTTTTTGGTACTTGCTGTGAACTCAAAAGCCTAAACCCTTAGCGCGATTTGTGTTTATTGAGGGTGTTTTAAGTTTTGTGGTTTGTTGTTTGTGGACTGTGTATACCATCAACATATAGTATACAAAGAAATCAAAAAAGCAAAAAAAAGGAAAACCAAAATATAGGGAGGTGTCTTTTAAGTTTCTGTGGCAATCCATATTAGCAGGCCTATAAGGGTTTGATTATGGGTTTGGAGCTTGGTAATTCGACACATAGGTAGGATATAGGTTAAAAGAGGTGTATATAATTTGTTATTGCGAGTTTATGAATTCAAATGAAATCAATCGCATCTTCTTCCTTTTTATAAATTTTGTATTCGGTTGAGAGTACCAGGATGTTGATTTCGTTTTGTAATTTGGTATGATGTGGGATTCGAAGTTGTGATTTGGGTAGATGTAGTTTTTGGTTCGATTTGAGTAGCAGATAGATCTAAGATTCGAGTTTGAACGTTTGCGGCAGTTGATTAGCAGGTAGGATTTTTTCAGATTTGGTTTATGTTGCTAGCTGGTGATTTTTAGGATGTTTGTAGTTTGATGTAGGATTTGTGAGGGTGAGTTTATATATATTTGGTAGTTGTTGTTTTGATTCTGAGGTCAGTTAGGATATAGTTTATCAGAGAGAATTCGAGAGTTTACTCTATTAGTCTAAAGCTGGTGTTTGGTTATTGCTTTTACTCTCTGCCCCTGTTGAAATATGCCAGTCAATAAGCTGTAACGGCTTGTTTGAAGTTGATTTATAGCTACTGCTGGTAGACTGCGGTTCAGTTTAGTTTTGATATCTGTCTCGTTCAGCATAGCACGTCGACAACGGGAGGCCTGGACGCAGCGTAAACGTCTTTTCCTTTTCCTTTATATCTTAAAATTTTAGATATTGTGTTGTTTTTTTTACTGTTCAGCGAGATGTTAGTTTCATTAGTAGCTTAACTTGTTCTTTGAATTCTCATGTTTTTCTTATTAAATTGCGTACAATAATTGATCAAGCCTTTAAATCTGTTAGTTTCAGCTGCGTTTGGTTTGTAAAACAATATACCGTTGCGTTAGTTTCTTAAAAAAAAGCTGCATTTGGTTAGCATAGTACCATAAAAACTACGTCTCTACCTGTAAAAAAAATAGGCTGCGTTAGTTTGTATGTACACTGTTGGCTTTAGATCTTGTTAGTAATTTAGACTAACAACAATCTCAAAAAGTTAAGATGACCATAAGTGATCATAGAATAATGCCTGCGTGTCATATTTGAACCCACCAGACCACCCCTTTTGCTGAGTAGTTTTGTGCCATTTGTGCTCGATTTTGGTGTTTACTTGTGGTTGATTTGTGGTTTTGTGTGTTATTCTTGACTCCCCACAAGTCAATGCTTGTGGGGGTGCCGTTTGTGCCCAAAAACAGCAAGAAACAAGCTCAAAACAACCCAAAACGAACTCCAAAAGCATACAACAAGTTTCCTCTTTGTTGTCCGATAACGACACAATTTTTTGTTTTTTTAAGTGTTGTCCGGTATCGAAACAACACTGATATTGGATGACACCTTTGTCTGGTGGGATCTTGGACAACACAAAAGTACCCCAAAATTGGAATACTTTGGGGTGCTTTTGTTTTTAGCCATATTTTTTGTTTATTCAAACTTTTTTCATTTTTCCATTGTTAATTTAGTTAAAATACAATTTTTAGAAAAGAAAAATTATTTTTATCTTTATTTTATTATTTTTATCATTATTTTAGTTTAAAATTTGTTTTTAGCCTTTAAAAATAGAAAAATAGTTTTAAAAATCTAGAAAAAATAATTTTTAGTGTTTAATTAATTTAAGTAAGATTTTAGTTTGATAAAATAATATTTTAGGATTTTTGTTAATTATATTTAATTTTAATAAAAAGTTATAAAATTTATTTATTGAATTTTTATTCTTATTTATATTATTTTAAACTTAGTTTTAATTTTTAATTTATTTTTAGCTTTAACTTTTAATTTCGTCACGTTTTACGTTTTACATATACATTTAATTCTCGTCGTAGTCTAATATAAATTAATTAAATAGGTTTTGAAAAATTTGGTTTTCATTTTTGTTTTAATTAGACTTTTCTTAACTTAGATTTAAAATTTGTGGATTTTTAGTTGAGTTTAATTATTCGTCGAATTTTACGATTTCGCATTTTTTACGTCTTAGTGTAATTTTTAGCGTAACTCGTCTCCGTTTTCTTTTTTTTTTCTTTCTTCCCAAAAACGTAATCACTCAAATAAATAACGTCTATAATTGTTGGCTAAACACCATACCTCCTTGAGACCGAACTCGATTGTCGGTATTTACATGTCCTCACGTATTTACCTAATACTTACCTTAGTTACTCGTTTTTCCTAAAACGTGTACAAAAATACCACATTAGTCACTCAAGATCTTTGAAGTATATTGTGCTTTAAAGCTTGGATCAATCTATGGTCTCTACTACATAGAAGGGTTGGTGGCACTAAAGTTTATTTTTTGGTCAAACCTATTTTCTTAAAAGTTGACCTTAAAATTAATGTTATATCAACTCATCTTGAAAATAATATCATTAGTAGTGTTATGCACTTTAGATCTTCTCTTGAAATGTATCTACTAGTTTGCATCTTCCTTTTGTGTAGGTACTCATGAAGGCTAATCATTAATTTGATTATGGATTGGTGATCACGAGTCACTTACACTTGTTGAATAATCATCTCCTTTTGATCTCCATCATCATGGGATGATTATATCGAGATTGGTGTATGTGCTACTAGTCCATAGAAGATTAAGTATTCGCCTTATGGTCAAGATTGATGGATGTGTTAGTCCTTAGAATTAGGGATGCACTGTGCGGCCAAGGTATACTTTCGTCCTTCCACACGCCCTTTGATCACTCTTTTGATCATTGCTTGACTATGTGTTTGTTCTTGAAATCCTTGCTATGAAATTTGTTTATATTATGTTCTAATCTTATTTTACCCTCTCAAACCATCATTGTCACAGATACTTGGCCCACAAAGGCGAGTTAGTCGATGCTGAAAGTATCGAGCATGATATACATGGTTTGCAACCTTATACGATAAGTAGGCTGTAACACCCCATTTTGGAAAATGGAATGTCACGAGTGATTATGGCATGTCATCAAATCATACAAGGAAAAATGTCTTAAACATTACATGACCATAAAGGAAATACCGAAAACAAATATCGGTACCCCAAAGCATAAGCTCATCACACACAAACATAAGTACTGTAAGGAAAAGGACTAAACAATATCCATAGAAATAATTAGCAAAATGTATGATGAAATGCATAAAATAATGAAGCTATAAAGCTTCCAATCCATATGCACGTACGCTTAGAGTCTATGAGCGTCCCTGAGTACCTACCGTTTTGGAAAAATGAAAGGAAAACGGCTGAGCATAACGCTCAGTGCACGGATATACAAGGATAGAATGAATAACATAAGCATATACAACATATAGCAGCGGAATTGATTAAGTCCTAGAAAACCTGGTATAACTTAGTAAAACTGGTTTTATAGTTTGAAAAGCCTTCTGTTTATCTTATAAAACTGTTTAACATGTTAACCATTAAGCCAATATAGGTCATGAAATATCAACGTGCATGGATACTTGGAGGGGTAACCACATCATGCAATTAGAGGGGTTGCCTCTAATTAATATAGGTTTGGGTAGGAGGGATCAGCTCCTTGTGAAGGATACAAGTCGCACACCACATTCACCTGAATAATCTGTGAAACATGTAACCTAGGATGCACCCATACGCCCAACATGATAACATAATAATATGGCCAAAAGCTGAAAGGGACGCCAGGAGCTATCACTCTGCCATGGTGAAGTCATAACACATGTGCCTCTAGTGTTATGGTTATGGTACCTCCATAACTAGGTGAAACTGGTCATGCATTTATATGGCTTAGGCATTTAAATTAAACATATGAAAATCACAACATATGAAACATATACTTGGAAAACAGTTGGTTGTATACGGGGAATCCTAATAAGGAAAGAATGTCCATACTGAAGGATAGAGAATCCGTACCTTGTGTCCAGTGAACGAAGAAGACGAACGGAAGAGAGTCCTACTTCGATCTCACTAATGCTACATAAATAGTATACGTGTATAAGTATTCTGATTACTAAGTACGTAACTGGTTTTATATCATGTCTTAGCTTGTTTTATAGGTTCATGTCTTGTTTTACTGATTTTAATGTTATACTGTGTTTATCATGTATTTTGTATATTCTGATTAAGCATTGCTTGTATTTCTTGTATTATTATAATTGTTGTGTAATAATAAATAACTTCCTAAAAATAGCAGGTTTCCTAAAATAGAAAGTTTCCAAAAATAGAAAGTTTCTTAAACACTAAGTCATGTGATTAATTGTATAGTTTATTAATTATAACATGTTAATTAAATAAACTATATGTTATACGATTTAATTAAATATAATCATGATTTAAATAAATTAAAGTGTATATAATACTTAGGTTAAAACATGTATTAATATTTATATTAATATAACCTAAGTTATGAAAATTAATTAATTATATGTCATGTTTTAATAATTAATTACTATAGTTTAATTTACATAAATAAATACTTAGGTTAAAATAATGTATTCATAAATATTAATAATAAACCTAAGTCCATGTTTTAATTAAATTAATGATATGCCATGTTAAATTAATTTAAATAACTTGTAAAATAAATATACATGTAAAACTATTAAACTTGTAAAAATAATAAACCGAACCCATGTATTATTTTTATTAAAACATGTCGTGAACCGGCCCGCGAACCTGTGAACCAACCGAACCAAACCCACCCCAAAAAAGTGGCAAACCGGCCTAAACCGGTTGCCCCTGCTCTCGGCAAACTGCCACCGGCTACTGTCGGTGGTCTTGTCCTCTCGGTCCAGCAACTGACACCACCAAGGTTCCCACCGGCATTTGTCGGTGGCCCCTTCTGCTGGCGGTGGTTTCCCCCTGCTTGCCTAAAATAGCCACCGGCTAAAGCCGGTGGTGGGGTTGTGGCTATCGAAACCTCCCAAAACCACAAGGCACCCCTGATGCAAGTCGGGATGTCTTGTCCCTGATGTTGACCGCGCCAAACACCAGTAAGACCTAGGTCTTGATTGGTGTTGCAAACCAAATGGCGCCGAGAGTCATAGGACTCTCGGTTTATGTGGCGGCCAAACAACCAAACCCGAAAACATCCCAATTAATTTTCCCCACCATGATTATTAGCACGTTATTAATCTTGTTTTTAAATCCCCATGATCATATGTGAATAAAAACTTAAAAAGAATTGAAAAGAAAGGTTTTCGAATTACCAAAACACGTGGAATAAGTAGAGGATGAATACACGAACACGTTCTTATGATTTGTTAAATCAAAATCAACCAATAACCCTTGTGTGGTGATGTAGCCGTCGGCCAAGAGGGAGCAAGGAGAAAGATTAGGGTTTTTGTTTTTCCAAAAATATTCTGTGAATGAATAATGTTTTCATTATTTGTTTATTTAGTAAAAACAAATGGGTTGGGCCCCCTTTCTCCTTGTTGTCGCGGCTTGTAGGGCCCACCAAGGGAAACCCGTAGTTTTTCCGTGTTCTAATTATTTACGTGTTCGTGTGCTCGTATTTACGTTACGTTATTATTAAATATTCGTGTTATTATAAATACTTGTACATAATCGTAATAATAATATACGTAAATACATAATTATATGTTTGTGATTCTTACGTTCATGATTTCATGTTCGTGATTTTAGTTATTATTGATAATAATTATCGTGCATTAATACGTACTTAATATTTATCGTGTACTAACACGTACGTAGTTCTTGTAATTTATATCCGTCAAACGTATTCATGTTTTAAAAGGAAAGTTTTAATCTTGTACGTACGATAATGGTAAAAGCATGCGGGTTTTACAACTCTTCCCCTAAAAAGAATAATTCGTCCCCGAATTATAGATAAAATAAGCTGAAAGAGGAACACACCCGAATTCAAAATATGAAATAAGGGTAAGAAGCCCAGATAGACTCCTCTATTTCCCAAGTGGCATCCCGCTAGGTACGGTCCCTCCAAAGGATTTTGACAAATGGAATCGTCTTCTTCCTCATGACTCGTTCTTTCCTGTGAAGAACTCGTTCGGGTTCCTCTATGAAGGTAAGATCTTCACGAATCTATTCCAGTGGATACTGAACCATGTGAAGGGGATGATACTTGTACCCTCTGAGTAAGGACACATGGAAAACGTCGTGAATGTGAGAAAGCTGCGGAGGTAACGCTAAATGATAAGATACTTCACCGACTCGCTCAATGACATCAAATGGTCCGATGAATAGAGGACTGAGCTTCCCTTTGATTCTAAAACGTTTAACACCACGTGTCGGCGATACCTTAAGAAACACATGATCTCCTACGTTAAAATGTAAATCCCTATGATGTTTGTCGGCATAACTCTTCTGACGTGAACGTGCCTCTTGTAATTTCTGCTTAGCTATAGCGACCTTCTCGTTGGTCAACTCTATCATTTCTGGTCCTTCAAGTGTTCGCTCACCAAGCTGATCCCAGCAGATTAGGACGCGACACTTTCTGTCATACAAGATCTCGAATGGAGCACACTTAATGCTAGCGTGCCAACTGTTGTTGTATGCAAACTCTACCAAACAGATGTAATCATCCCAATCTCCTGTCCATTCCAACGCACATGACCTCAACATGTCTTCTAATGTCTGAATCGTTCGCACCGATTGCCCGTCTGTTTGAGGATTAAAAGTCGTGCTAAGCTTAAGTTTTGTACCCCAAGCTTTCTACAAACTCTTCCAGAATCACGAAGTGAAACGAGGATCTCTGTCCGAGACGATGCTGGATGGAGCACCATGGAGTCTCATGATCTCCTTCTTGCAAGTATCGGCGAGTTTACTGACCGGATCATCCTTGCGGATCGGTAGGAAATGAGCTGACTTAGTAAGTCGATCAACGATAACCCTAATCGCATCATGCCTCCTCTTTGTCTGCGGAAGACTGGTAACAAAATCCATGCTATTTTTAGGATGTTATTTATTATTACACAACAAGTATAATAATACAAGAAATACAAGTAATACTTAATCAGAATATACAAAATACATGATAAACATAGTATAACGTTAAAATCAGTAAAACAAGACATGAACCTATAAAACAAGCTAAGACATGATATAAAACCAGTTACGTACTCAGTAATCAGAATACTTATACACGTATACTATTTATGTAGCATTAGTGAGATCGAAGTAGGACTCTCTTCCGTTCGTCTTCTTCGTTCACTAGACACAAGGTATGGATTCTTCGTCCTTCAGTATGGACATTCTTTCCTTACTAGGATTCCCCGTATGCAGCCAACTGTGTTCCCAGTATATGTTTTATATGTTTTGATTTGCTTATGTTTAATTTAAATGCATAAGACATATACATGCATGACCAGTTTCACCTAGTTATGGAGGTACCATAACCATAACACTAGAGGCACCAATGTTATGACTTCACCACGGCGGAGTGATAGCTCGTGGCGTCCTTTTCAACTTTTAGCCATATTATTATGTTATCATGTAGGGCGTATGGGTGCATCCTAGGTTACATGTTTAGCAGAGTATTCAGGTGAATGTAGTGTGTGCCTTGCATCCTTCACAAGGAGCTGATCCCTCCTACCCAAACTTATATTAATTAGAGGCAACCCCTCTAATTGCATGATGAGGTCACCCCTCTAAGTATTCATGCACGTTGATATTTCATGACCTATATTGGCTTAATGGTTAACATGTTAAACAGTTTGTATAAGATAAACATAAGGCTTTTCAAACTATAAAATTAGTTTTACTAAGTAATACCAGGTTTTCCAGGACTTAATCAATTCCGCTGCTATATGTTGTAAATGCTTATGCTATTCATTATATGCTTGTATATTAATAATTCGTTTTTTAGTGTAGTTGTCTTCTCAGCTCGATTCGAATTGATATAACGTTTTCTAGCAAAGACTTAATTGTTTTTGGTTATACAAATTTGTTTGGAATTTATGTTTAATTGGCACAAAGCATGTAAAAAATGTAAAATATTCTATATGCTACGTATATGTACTACACTACAAACATTTTGCACTTAAAACAATTAATTGCACAAAATTATAAAATGGAAAATACAAAATTTATTTAAACTAAATCTTCTTTAAAAGTAAAAATTGCATGTTTATGAAAATACAAACTAACTTCTTTGTAAAATGCTACAATCAGTCTATTTGTAATATTAAAAAGAACTACCTCATCTAATATGCTACCATTAGTCCAATTAAAACTAAAAAAATTGATCTTTATGAAATTTGACTAACAAACAATTTATCTATAAAAATTGAACCTTGTAAACGAATAATGAGCTATATGGTTCAAATTTCAATGACTATTTTTTAACTCCTATATCCCCTTAACAACAACACATCACTAGTTCATCTAAAAGCATCTATCTAAAAAAATCTTTACTAACTAAAACATCATTTAACCATTCTAAAATCTTTCGAACAGTGGAACAATTTCTAAGCCTATGGTTTAGACGAATATCATAGCTATGAAAATACAAACTACACTATCTGTCTAAATCACCTGAATGAAGCAAAATCAACAAAAATAAGCTAAAGCCAAATTCACTAGATCATACAGTCAATGAAATTTTAAAAGTGAATTCATTAAAACTAATGTAACAAACTAAAATGTATATCAATTCACACTTACCTAAGCTAAATGAACCTGTAGCAAACAGAGTTACACTACTATAAACTAGTTATCGATTCTATTAAAAAAATTGCAGAAAACTAACAATGAATCAAGTAGCTGCATGAAAACAGATTATAAGTACCATATCATAAGGCAATTAAAACAGGTTGCAACTACAACTACACACTACAACTAGCTATAAGCAGATTATACTAAGAATGCAGAAAACGTAAATCGTACTTGACCTGTTACATCCAGGCCAGCCCGTTGTTGTCGAAACGCGGCGCTGAGCCGGTTTAATACAAAAACACGCCTAATCTCTAACCACCGGACTGCTCACCTGCCAAATCAGACCTGCAAAATTGAAACAAACACGAAAAACAACCAAACAGATCCTTCGACTCTGAAACCTGCAGTACTGATCTAAATCGAATGATTCTTCAAACTAAAACATCTCGTTTCAACTGATCAACTAGAAAGCTTATCATAAGCCATGTTAAGCTAAAAAAAACTGATTTAAGTTTTAACTAAAACTTCTCTTTTAACACTCAATTTTCTGAAAAAGTAATGAAGCAAAAATCATCAAAGAACTGATAAGCTTTTGATTAACTGAAAATCTTATTAAAACTTCTTTTAAAGATCGAAAAGCTGATAAGGTTTTTACCTCTTAAATCCTACTTAAAACCTACACAATCGGTTCTCTTAACACCAATCACCCTAGAAACAGTATCAAAAAGCTATGAATAACAAATATACCAATCTCTCGTGAACAGTGTCAGTAAAGAAAAACAGGAACTTAGAAGAGAATCAAACAGGAAAAGACAACTCTCGGTTAACAGTAACAGTAAAAGAAGAATAAAAGAAAGTCAAGTAAGCTTTTAAAGAACGAGAATCATTTCATTAATGGAAGAAATCGGTTACAAAAGAAACTAACTGATTAACAGCTTCTAAACAATATTCTAACTGAAAATCATAAAGCATTTGAGAGAGAAAAGCTAACTAATTCCTAACTAACTATGTGCTAATCTACTCCTAAGCTAACCGAATGACAATGAGAGCTTCATCTTCTATTTATAGCCAGCGAGAGAGGTGTTGTGACGTGTTCAATCCAATGATTGATTGACACGTGTTTAATACGAGGTTTACTCGTTCTTCATCTTCATCTTGAATTTGGGGCTTTCTTTATCCTTGACTTTTGATCTAATTGAATAGCATCGTCTTGTAGAGGAGATTGAGAGGATGATTTTTGCTGTTGAAGACTTTGCTTGATTCTTTCTTGATCATTAGTGATTTTCGTTTGCAGGTTAAGAGAGGATAGCAAGATGTAACCGTCTCTCTCTCTTCTTGGAGAAGAAGACGCGTTTGGTTTGTTTGTTTACTTTGACCGGTCTTGGTCAATGACTGAGTTAAGTAAACTTTTCACTTAGTTTGCTATCTAGTCCTTTTCTTTAAGTTTCTTTTCAAATGGTAATAAGACTTTTAGGTAATCACTTTTCCATCCTTTATCTTGTTGAAATTGCAAGTCTAGTCCTCCATCTTGTAAAAGTTGAAACTTAAGCCCTTGAAATTTGTGAATAATGCCAAGTATAGTCCTTGAAAGCTTCTTTCGTCTTTTTCTTCGTCTTTTGATCAAATAAGTCCTTGAAAGCTCGCGTTTGTCTCAAATGTACCTATTTTACCTGAAAATATACAAACACCAAATACACGCGTAATTCTGATAATTAACAGTTCAATATAATGTATTTGACAGTGTTTTTAATGGTTTTAGGATCATAATTGATGAGTGTTTTCACACTTATCAACTCCCCTCCACTTGACCATTGCCATGTCCTCATGCAATGCAGCTTTTTAAAGCTCTAAATTACACTTTTCTCATAATTAACCCACCTTGGCCATTATGGAATGCATCTACACTACTCTACACTATATGATGCATGATTTTGAATATTTATAATGCAATGCAAAGAAAACCATTCTATTAATATATTTTTGGATTTTTCATAAATGGTTTTGATGGAAATAACTCATAAAGAATTCAATGGCTTAGATTAGGGCTTGAGTACCATGGACATTTATCACCCTCAAGTTTCACTTTCCCCATACCAAGCTTATAAATGGGATCATTGCATTCACAAGTAAAAAGTGCATCAACTTATTCATGACAATTAAATGTGGAACCGGTTATTAATTGAGCAAATTGCTTGTGGGCAAATTTGTCATTATTCAAGTGTGAAATATAAGAAGTGTAAAATCCAAAAATAAGGAAGCACGGTTTTAATCCTAAGTAATCTTCTCATCCATTACTTGAAAAACCGCTCACAATTAATATAAGTCCGTATTAAGAGTAATAAGTCATTCGCCTTATGTGTAAAATCCTCATGTCATGCTTTCATAAGTAACTACACACTCGCTAAGGAAAGAAAAATAAAACTCACGCAATAATTTACATCCGCATCTTTTTGAGATTTTGGATCTTCAACCCCGCAACCCGTCAAGGTAATATTGGATTGGAGCAATCTATTGAATCCCCGCAACCCGTCAAGGTAATATTGGAACTCAATAGTCACTATAATTAACACCACACTGCCCCTCTTGGGAGTCTTGCATTATTTTTTTTTTTTTTTTTCTTTTTCTTTTTTTTTCTAGCCACTCATTTTTTTTCATAAGCCGCTCTTATTTTTCTTTATTCCTCACCAAGAAATTTGCAAAGAAGAAAAGGAAAAACACCCGCTAAATATGGAGCATGACACAATTCTAGTACACATAAAACGTGCTAACTTAGAATCTTAAGACGTACTCATATCAACCATAAATGATTAGCCAAAAATGCATAAGAGATTACAAACCAATTAAAACCGTACTTGATTATTTATTAACAATTATATACAAGCGAAGAAAATAGAGGTCAAGAAGAGAAGGGTTTAGCCACAAGTAATTGCCATGAAGTCTATCTAGCCCTTTTACACTTGCTTCAACTCTATCATTTCCCATTCTCCACAAATTTAAAATTTCAAAGAATGAAATTGGTGGAAGCTTAGCCTAATAGACCAATGAAGGACTACATGGTTAAGGATACTAGCTAGAGAGTGCTAAAATAAGCAAACTCGGGTTGAGTCAAAATAACCATGGCGGGCCTAATATGTCAAAGAAGTCTAAACTTGTTAAAACCATGTTTTATTTTTTTTTTCTTTTTATATATTTTTGATGAAAAATAAGAGAAGAAATATATACAATGCAAATGTGTTATGCAAATGAAAAATGAATGATGCAAAAATTATGAATGCATATTTGTTGGCCAAAGTAGATCAAAAATTTGAAAAATGTTGAAAATCCAATTTTCCATGTTATCATGCAAGACAATGACAAGTTCTAGGTAAGGTCACTTCGATAGAAGACCCCCCTACACTTAAGCTAAACATTGTCCTCAATGTTTAAGAGCATTGGAGTGAACTCCCCTACACTTATGACATTGATAACTTTGCTTAACCCAAGTTAAGGAAGAGACAACTAAAGGGTATTCATTTTAAGCACAAGTGTTTTGAATATCGCAATAGCAAAAACTAATCGAAATGAACCAGATACACGGGCCTCCTCCATAAGCTCCAAGCATGAAATGTGAGAGAGCAACCCTTGAAACAAACACCAAAAGACAAAGAAAGGCACCCCTCCACTTCAACTCTACTATAACATCCTTTTAATTAAACCTAACCTATTGAAAATCTACTCTACGTTTTCTAACCTAGTTATTCAATGCTTGAGTTTTTTTTTAACCCTAAGTCGCTAGCTCGACTCGGCCCCGAATTAAGTTGTCCTTGGGGAAACCATCATGGAGAATAAAGGATATCCACTTTGAAGCACATCTCACATGATACACTCAAACTTAGCACGTTGCCATTTACTATAAGATTTACCAAATCAGCCTCGATAAATGGAACGGTCCAACGTGTCTCAAGTTTGTCCAACATACGAAATCTCTCATATATGAAGCACTCCAGGATCAAATACATAATTTCCATCTCTACATTCGAACAACTCCAAAATAGGTAGCATCACCAAAGTAAGCTCATACAAGAAGCGCATATCAATCGAAAGCACACTCTTAAGTGGAGTAGATGAAAACCAATATTTCCCAAATAGACGTATCCCAGGATCAAAAACCTTTCCCTTCATGGGAAAATAAGAAGATGAGCTCATATCAACCATATAAGATTCCCCCTTAGTGATCAAAGCATCATGAGAATATGAAGGTGTAGGTATCAAAACATTCATAACTATTATGTCCATATTAGGCTCATCATCATCATCAAAAGGTGGGTAATCTTCCATAGAAGGCATAGAAAAATGAGGATCAAAATGAATAGTGTCTTGTGGAGAAGGTATAGTCTCTATGTTCCCAAAAAGCAATGTAGTAATAAGATGAACCTCCTCTTCCAAATTAGAAACACTATCGTCGACCTCTATATCAAATTGTGCAAGAGTATCCTCTATGGTGGTATCAATCTCCATAAAAGAGTCCATATCAAAGGTTTTGAGTTCTAAAGGTGCCTTAGGTGAAAAAGTATCAATCTCTAAGAGGAAAGGATCTTCATCAATAACCAACTTCAAGGGTGGGAGGGTGGGAACATAAGGCTCAAAAGGAGGTGTATTAATGAGAGAATCACTCAAAGGGATGATATGATCATGAAAATCAATAGGTGTATCCTCAAAAACCAGTGAAGGAATATCAATCAAGGGTTCTTCTTCTATAGACTCATTATTAGGTTCTTCACAGTCCTCAAAAAGTGGGTTATCAAAACATGTCTCAAAAAGAGGATTTGAATGTATCACAAAATCACTTAGAGGAATAGGTGAAGGAGTCATAGAAGAAATGGAGTCATCATCATCAGAAGTAAAAGACTCATCACTATCATAAGGATCATCAAATGTATCATCACAAGAATCATAAAGTGGTAGAGGAGAAGGATCCACTTTTCCTATATGAGCAAAATCTTCATCCAAATTAGGAATGTTATCTTGACAAGACAAATCATCGGATGATAGAGCATAAGACGCGTCACTAGAATCACAATCATCATCCTCCATTTGTGTCAAGTCTTTCACAAACTCTTCCTCAATCTCATTATCCCTTTCTTTAAACAATTCATCAAGATCAAAGTCACCAAAATCACTAGTAGTAGCATGAAGGTCAATATGGGATAAAATCTCAATGTGATCATGAGGAGAAGAGGTATCAACACAAGGCTCATCACATGGTTCATTGGAAACACACTCAAGCTCTCTTTGGATTGGGATAAGGTTCTCAACACTAGAAACGGTTAATTCATCCAAATTGGTGTTTGTATTAGTGCTAAGAGGCTCGTCCCCCATGGTTAAAGAGTCGGTGGGTTCCACGTGAGGTAAAGGTGATGAAGGTGTGTAATGCTCAAGTATAGTCGGTGGAGAGATGGAAGGGTCTATAATAGGAACATCACTAAGTGTATCATCCTCAACATCTACTCTCAAAGAAGGCTCATCATCAGGTAAAGCATCGTTCGGTCTCATGTGTTGCAAGATGTATGTGCTCAAGCCTAATATTTTCGGATCAGTTGCCTCTTGCATTGACTCAAGTGCTTGCATTACCATATTAAAAGCGTCTTTACTCAAGAAATGATAAATGCCTTGATTGTTAACCGTTTTTTTATTAGGACTTTGAAAATTTTCTTCATTTTGAAAATCGTCTTGATTTAAAAATTCTTGATTTTGAAAATCCTCATCAAACCCTTGATCATAATTACTCGCGTATAGATCACAATTATTTTCATTATGTGATGCTCCACAAGTCGCACAAGGCCCATACATAGCTCGATATTGCTCGTCTTGTAATATCTCCAACATAGGACGATTAACCAAGTGTGGCAAAGTGATCGAATATGGTAATCCTTGATGTTGAAAGGTGTCTTGATTATGGCATGGAAAATTCTCATCATTTTGAAAGCCTTCATTGTTTGAAAATCCTTGATTATGAAAGGTTTCTTGATTATAGCCTTGAAAATTATCATTATTTTGAAAACCTTCATAATTGGAAAATCCTTGGTTTTGGTATGGCACATTAAAGGTTTGATCATGAAATGATGGTGGAGGTTGTGATGAAAAACCGGAATATCCCATATAGTCATTACAAGTGTAGTCCATTTGAGTGTTAAGTTGAAAATTAGGGTTCTCGGTTCCATTGTAAGCATATCCCTCCCCATAATAACCATTATTTTGATCACATAAATAAGTATCGTGTGGACCTCCACAAGTCGAACAAGGCGGATAATTAGCGGTGGCGGATTGTTGTTGCAAAATCTCCAACATGGAACGAGTATCCATGTGTAACAAGGTGGCCGAATGTATATACAAGTATAATGACGTTTAAAAGCTTCCTCGGGAAAGGAAGTAATACACCAAAGGTGGTATGTTTACACGTGTGCGAGTACACGTGTAAGTAAACACGAGGAATGAGGGAGTAGCCCTCGGTCGACTTTGAAAAGAATAAGATTATCCTCTTCGAGTTTCGATATGAAATATCCACAAGAAAGTATATATATAATTACTACTTGGGTGCAAGACCTCCAATTAAGCCTTCCTTCTTAGAATACGCACTAGTGAACGGGGGGTTAGGTGGCGCGAAGCACTTAAGTACCTATTAACCCTTAGACGGCATTTTATAGCACGTCGCCTATCTATTCACTTTAGTAGTTTGTATTCTTCGAATTATTGCCAATTGGAAGTATTTATCTATTCTTGCTTAATTTTATTTGATCGATACGCGTGTCAAGGACCGGAACGCCCCTCAACACGGTGTAATGCCTCGGCAATACTTATGGAGATAGGTAACTTGGTTGTTTTTATACGTATACTTATTTACATATAATAATATATCAAAAATATTTTTGTATTTATTTGTTTTTTTTAAGAAAAATACTATATCTACGTAAAAAGCGATGAAATCGATATAATATATATATTTTTGTTGTAATCTTTTAGGAAAAAGATTACTTTTTGGATTTTTGATTTTTTTGGTTCAATTCTTTAGGAAAAGAATTGATTTTGTGGTTTTTTAATTTTTTTGTATTTTTATCTTTTTGATTTTTTTTTTTCTTTTTGATTATAATACGTAAAAATAACGTTCACAAAGTGAACGGATCCCAAAATCCAATCGTCTCACTCGAAATCGTTAATCTTCACGAAAAGAACCGGCAGCGGCGCCATTTAATAATTCGTTTTTTAGTGTAGTTGTCTTCTCAGCTCGATTCGAATTGATATAACGTTTTCTAGCAAAGACTTAATTGTTTTTGGTTATACAAATTTGTTTGGAATTTATGTTTAATTGGCACAAAGCATGTAAAAAATGTAAAATATTCTATATGCTACGTATATGTACTACACTACAAACATTTTGCACTTAAAACAATTAATTGCACAAAATTATAAAATGGAAAATACAAAATTTATTTAAACTAAATCTTCTTTAAAAGTAAAAATTGCATGTTTATGAAAATACAAACTAACTTCTTTGTAAAATGCTACAATCAGTCTATTTGTAATATTAAAAAGAACTACCTCATCTAATATGCTACCATTAGTCCAATTAAAACTAAAAAAATTGATCTTTATGAAATTTGACTAACAAACAATTTATCTATAAAAATTGAACCTTGTAAACGAATAATGAGCTATATGGTTCAAATTTCAATGACTATTTTTTAACTCCTATATCCCCTTAACAACAACACATCACTAGTTCATCTAAAAGCATCTATCTAAAAAAATCTTTACTAACTAAAACATCATTTAACCATTCTAAAATCTTTCGAACAGTGGAACAATTTCTAAGCCTATGGTTTAGACGAATATCATAGCTATGAAAATACAAACTACACTATCTGTCTAAATCACCTGAATGAAGCAAAATCAACAAAAATAAGCTAAAGCCAAATTCACTAGATCATACAGTCAATGAAATTTTAAAAGTGAATTCATTAAAACTAATGTAACAAACTAAAATGTATATCAATTCACACTTACCTAAGCTAAATGAACCTGTAGCAAACAGAGTTACACTACTATAAACTAGTTATCGATTCTATTAAAAAAATTGCAGAAAACTAACAATGAATCAAGTAGCTGCATGAAAACAGATTATAAGTACCATATCATAAGGCAATTAAAACAGGTTGCAACTACAACTACACACTACAACTAGCTATAAGCAGATTATACTAAGAATGCAGAAAACGTAAATCGTACTTGACCTGTTACATCCAGGCCAGCCCGTTGTTGTCGAAACGCGGCGCTGAGCCGGTTTAATACAAAAACACGCCTAATCTCTAACCACCGGACTGCTCACCTGCCAAATCAGACCTGCAAAATTGAAACAAACACGAAAAACAACCAAACAGATCCTTCGACTCTGAAACCTGCAGTACTGATCTAAATCGAATGATTCTTCAAACTAAAACATCTCGTTTCAACTGATCAACTAGAAAGCTTATCATAAGCCATGTTAAGCTAAAAAAAACTGATTTAAGTTTTAACTAAAACTTCTCTTTTAACACTCAATTTTCTGAAAAAGTAATGAAGCAAAAATCATCAAAGAACTGATAAGCTTTTGATTAACTGAAAATCTTATTAAAACTTCTTTTAAAGATCGAAAAGCTGATAAGGTTTTTACCTCTTAAATCCTACTTAAAACCTACACAATCGGTTCTCTTAACACCAATCACCCTAGAAACAGTATCAAAAAGCTATGAATAACAAATATACCAATCTCTCGTGAACAGTGTCAGTAAAGAAAAACAGGAACTTAGAAGAGAATCAAACAGGAAAAGACAACTCTCGGTTAACAGTAACAGTAAAAGAAGAATAAAAGAAAGTCAAGTAAGCTTTTAAAGAACGAGAATCATTTCATTAATGGAAGAAATCGGTTACAAAAGAAACTAACTGATTAACAGCTTCTAAACAATATTCTAACTGAAAATCATAAAGCATTTGAGAGAGAAAAGCTAACTAATTCCTAACTAACTATGTGCTAATCTACTCCTAAGCTAACCGAATGACAATGAGAGCTTCATCTTCTATTTATAGCCAGCGAGAGAGGTGTTGTGACGTGTTCAATCCAATGATTGATTGACACGTGTTTAATACGAGGTTTACTCGTTCTTCATCTTCATCTTGAATTTGGGGCTTTCTTTATCCTTGACTTTTGATCTAATTGAATAGCATCGTCTTGTAGAGGAGATTGAGAGGATGATTTTTGCTGTTGAAGACTTTGCTTGATTCTTTCTTGATCATTAGTGATTTTCGTTTGCAGGTTAAGAGAGGATAGCAAGATGTAACCGTCTCTCTCTCTTCTTGGAGAAGAAGACGCGTTTGGTTTGTTTGTTTACTTTGACCGGTCTTGGTCAATGACTGAGTTAAGTAAACTTTTCACTTAGTTTGCTATCTAGTCCTTTTCTTTAAGTTTCTTTTCAAATGGTAATAAGACTTTTAGGTAATCACTTTTCCATCCTTTATCTTGTTGAAATTGCAAGTCTAGTCCTCCATCTTGTAAAAGTTGAAACTTAAGCCCTTGAAATTTGTGAATAATGCCAAGTATAGTCCTTGAAAGCTTCTTTCGTCTTTTTCTTCGTCTTTTGATCAAATAAGTCCTTGAAAGCTCGCGTTTGTCTCAAATGTACCTATTTTACCTGAAAATATACAAACACCAAATACACGCGTAATTCTGATAATTAACAGTTCAATATAATGTATTTGACAGTGTTTTTAATGGTTTTAGGATCATAATTGATGAGTGTTTTCACACTTATCATATATCCGTGCACTGAGCGTTATGCTCAGCCATTTTCCTTTCATGTTCCTAAAATGCCAGGTACTCAGGGACTGTAACACACCACTTGGATAAGTGGACAGTTACGTGTATTTATGGCGTATCATCAAAGCATAAGGTAAATGTCCTAAAACATTAACTGACCATAAAGGAAATACCGGAATCAAACATCGGTAATCCAAACATAAGCTTAGAACATGAAAAGTAAAATACTGAAAGAAAGGACTAAACAATGTCCAAATAAGCAGAATAATGTAAGAAGTGCATAAAGTAAGAAGTTCGGATAGCTTCCATTCAATGCACATGCTATCAGAATCCTAAGAGCGTCCCGGTGTACCTGCCGTTAGAACATGAAAGAACTACGGCTGAGCATAAAGCTCAATGAACGGATATAAAGCATGATAAGGAATTACTGATATGAAACAGATGATAAAATACTGGAGCTGTAAGACTGATAAGTAAAGTTGTAGCGGAAATCTGTGTATCATCTGTAAAGTCTGATTTAAAAATATTAAAGATGAACTGTTATCTATTAAATCTGAAAACATGCATTTACTGTATTTTAATTGCCAGAGCTTATATAGGTCATGTGGTGTAACAACGGTGCATGAATAACTGGAGGGGTGACCTCGTCATGCTGTAGAGGGGTGACCTCGTCATGCTGTAGAGGGGTGACCTCTAAATACCGTGCTGGGTGGGGGGATCAGCTCCAATGTGAAGGATGTAGAGCATACACCACATTCACCTGATAACTGTAAACTAATAAGCCCAGGATGCATCCATACTCCCCACTATTAATACTGATAAAATGGCCAAGCTGAGCTGACTGGGACACTGCAGGATATCACTCTCCTACAGGTGAGTCATGACACCGGTGCCTTAAGTGTCATGGTTACGGTACCTCCGTAACTAGTACAACTAACTGATCATGCTTGTATATAAGGCTCAAGCAATATCTTTAATAAAATAATTTCTGATAATTTATAACATGTACGGGGGAAAACATTTGGCTGCAGACGAGGAATCCTAATCATGCATAGAAAGGAAGTCCTTACTGAAAGGACGGAAAATCCGTACCTCGTGTCCAGTAATCGACCGACATCAACTGACATAAATTCTACCCTGATTTCACGCGAGCTACATTAATAAAGGACGCGTATAAGTTAACTGATATTCGTATATTTTATTTATCTCAATTGTACTTAGTTAATTTATTTATTCATGTATTACTTTTTGTACATGACTGATGAGTCTGAGTAATTTTAATACTTCTGATTAATGTATTCCTATACTATCGATTATGATGTAATCTGTATTCTGATATTATAACATTACTATATATAGAAACCCACTATAAATAGAATGTTCTCAATTAGAAAGATTTTCATATTAGTTTTTCTTGAAGATTAAATCATGATAAAACACATGTTTTTAAGTGGTTAAAAAAATCGTTAAAAATCAATTAAATTTTACTAATTAAATTATTACAACAAAACCACTTAATTAATTTATATATTAACACTAATTTATAAACGTGATTAATCATAAATAAATTTGAATCATGTATTTATTATTTCCCGTGACCCCGAAACCGAGTCAACTTAAGCCTACCGAGACTTCTAAAGTCCCGGTCGCACGACAAAGCAAACAACAAAACAACAACCAACGCCCCTCTTTGTCCAAGATCTCACAGCCTAGTGTTGTCCGAGATCTCAGACCTTCCCATGGCTACTGCATGGGCAGCAGTTCCCCCTGCTGCTCATTTCGTTCCCACTGTTTGTGAAATGTTCCCACTGTTTGTGAAATGTTCCCACTGTCTTGTTATTATTCATACTGTCTGTTATGTTCCCACTGTTTATAAACCCAAACACACCCTTATTGTCTGTACCTGCAGTTTTTGAACTAAAACACACTTGGTAGACTGTTGGGGCTGCGAATCAAGGTAAACCCACCACACCTTGGTGGCCCATTGCTACTACCGTCACATACCAAACCAAAATACCTCTTGTGGGTTACGGCTGGCCACCATAAGGCACACCAAGGCCTGTTGGTCTCGGTTGTTCCCTTATTTCACAAAAAACTCGACCCCCTGCGTTTGTGGTTTGTGTCTAACATCAAAAACCACCACCGAGAGTCCTTGACTCTCGGTTTTCCTGAAACCCACACAAACCCGACACCCTTTTTAGATCGTGAGTAAACAAACAGAAAGAAAGAATAATGCGATTGGGATTACCTTGGTTTGCGTGAAAGGAGAGAAAATAAAAAATCAGACGACATCTTCTGTCTTTGTCTTTTTCTGTGGGCACTCACAAACCCTAATTCCTTTTCTTCTTTTTTTTTTCTTACGGTTTGGCACAAAAGGGTGGTTACCCCGTCCTTTTTTTTCTTTCTAAATGAATCGGGCCTAAAGCCCAAAGTTCTTTTCCATTTTTTTGTGTGTTTAGCTGCCACATATATCCACCCAAATACTACCATATTTATATTTTCCGTGTCGTGTTTAAATACTCGCGTGCCCGTTCGTATTTTTATATACTGACATTTATTAATTTTCTGAAAATAACTGTTTATGTAGTACTGAATAGTTAGTAGATAATTATTCATTAGTAATAATTATTTTTCTGAATTATTAACTACGTCATGATTTTAATTAAAATTGAGACGGTGCAAATTATATATTCGTGGATTTTAAACATTGCTTCGTGCTCGTATATTAATCCTCATGAATTTATTCTGACGTGACTTATTTATTTCATGAAAAAATAATGTTTTCGTAATACTTAATTTAACACTGTTATTTATTATATGAATAAATAATTACGTAACGTTTAAATTAAATATATGATTGTCTGTAATTAACGTTCGAGGACTTTTAAATCGGTTTTACAATTCTTACCCTCTAAAAAAATAATTCGTCCTCGAATTAAGGATGCTACAATGTTGTGGTGATACAATTCTACCCCTCTAAAAAGGAGAAATTCGTCCTCGAATTAAAGGTAATAAGCTTATGAAGTTTATGAGAACTGAAAGGACACGTAAACTGAAAAGACAAATAAGCTGAAAGATAATTTGTCTTCTAATTAAGACATAATGTTGCTGCTAGGTATAAACCTGACATGACTGAAATGATCATGTAACGTGACATGGCTGAAGATGACCTGGAACATAACATGACTGAAAGAACTTAACTGGATTTATTGAAGGAAAAGTGATGAGAGGTCCGGATGGACTCCTCCATTCCAGGTGGGTTCCCGCTCGAAACGACTCCTTCAAAGGTCTAAACACAATGAAAAATCTTGGTCCTGATGACCCTGACCTGATGAATACTGAATAGTTTTTGGTTCCATACTTAAGATGGATTTTCTGAATATGATAGTGTGAACAAGTTATAGCATGTGGATACATGAAATGGTACGTATAAATATCCTAAAAGATAACATTTACATATCTGAGCAAGCTGCTGAAAATATATAGGGACGAACTACGTGAACAATTGTGAACATGCTATGTGAGCAATTGTGAGCGCGGTTCACGATCATTTGCTGAATGCTGGGCATGGAGTATATCATGAACGTACGCTGACTGAGGAAGATTGCCAAATGATACCACCCGAGACGTGAAACGTCTGTCTGGTTATGGAATAGCTGTCCTAAACTTGAGTCTAGTTTCTCAAGCTTTCTATAACCGTATTCGGTAATTAACTATGAAACGTGTATCGCCAAATGGCACACGAACTTGAACATGAACAATGTCATGAATGCGAATCGTGGCTTAAATCATGAGATATCATAAACATGAACTGAAACAGCATCGTGCTACAAATGAGGCGTAAATAGAAAATGAAAATAAACGTGAATGTAAAGTGAACTTTAAACGTACACGTGATCGTGAACATGAATTTCGTCTGATATAATGGTCGGTGGAATACTTCGAATTTGTAATGTTTACTATTAAATTTTCTGCATGTCCGCTACTACGTAATCCTTTCGGATAAAATAAGACGTACAGGCTGATTACATGGTCGACGATGACTTAGATAGTATCATACTTTTTCTGAGTCTATGGTAACTGATAACAATTTCATGGAATTTCGTCTCATTTATGTTCAGAAATTTCTAAGGGTTGTAGTAACTTACTAACATAACGGCGTTCTATCTTGAACCTGCGTTATGTCAGGCATCTAGATATGAACGTAGCTACATCAATGTGTGATACTACTTCCATCAAAATTCTGCCAGGGATTATGGAACATTCTGGTGGAAATCTAGTTGAATAGCCATTGAAATTTTTTTAGTGAGAACTGTCTCGAATTTCGGCTGTAGCAGTCAATTGAGTTATAAACAAATGTAATTCATTCTAGGCGTCGGTCAGGACCATCAGGTGATGGCCATCACCTTCGCAGGATTGTCTAAAATTTCTTTATTCTGAAATAGGGTGGTTCCGAATTGTCACTTTGTTCATCTGGGATATACATCTGGAAAACTTCTCATAAAATTTTCTCCTATCGGAAAATCTGCATGTCCGCGAGAAGATGATCTCGCCCTCTTCTTTAGGATTTAGTAGATCAGGATGTGATCAATGAATATACTGACGATTTATCTAAGAATTTATTGGAAAAATTTTATTCATAAATTTCATAATATAGCTAGAGCATTAGGGAGCCCAGAAGTATGATTCAAAATTTTTTAGAGACCATAGTATGTGCAACAACATTCTGGGAAACATCACGTTATTTCTCTCACCACCGATGGTAGTATGATCGGAAATTTTTTGTGAAAATAGTTCAAGGCATCGTAGCAGGTCAGATAAACCTTCTATACGTGGAATGAATATCAATTAATAAAGGTGAGCTGATAAATTTTTTTCGGTGGTCGATACATGATCTCATGTTACTGGCCTTATTCCTGGTGGACAGAAACGATCCACCTTCTGGTATGTGCTAGGGCGATTTAGCCTCGTTCCAGTAACTCTGGCAGCAATTGATACAACTCTTTTAACTTAGTTGTCACCTTGAAATAAAGAGTTTTGAAAACAAGTTCTGTTCTTGAGACAAGCTTTATGTTAAACCCTGTCCCGTGTTTAGGAAGGAAATTTCTGGAAACCTTCTGCAATGACCTTTGGAAAACTTTGGGATAATTTTTGGATCATGAATTTAAAGAGTTTTAGAAGTAACTTTATAACTGATAGTTATAAGTCTTCGTAGCTATGGACTGAGAATTCACGCACTTCAGGCAGAAAAATTTGTACTGATTTTCTGGCCGAAATATAAAGAATATATTTGGGATCTAGTAAGACGGATCTCGACGTTAACTAAACTGAAACCCTTCATAATTACGGTGTGTACTATGGATTCTTTTCTGGCTGTAAGGTAGATAATGTCTGATTTAGATAAAGCTGACATGTGAATAATTTAGCAAACATGGCAAATTTTGCTGAATATGTTTGTCTGTAATCTTACAGAATGAACTCTGCGTATTTAATCTGAATAATACTCTAGTAGTGGTAAATGAGTCTTTAATTATCTGATTTAGACGTGTATGACAAAAACGGTATATTTCCTTGGAGGGTACCCTGAATTTCTGAGAGCCTGATTTAGCAAACATACAGAGTTATGAGTTCTGACTCGTACTCTGAGAAGATATTCGTATGACGTGTACCATGACTGGTGTCCTGATATGTGTCTTCCGAAATGATACTTGAGACCTGTGTCTTGACATATGTTTTAGTAGACGAATCTGAATAAGGCTGAATTTTTTTTTGTAACTGCTAGGATTGACAGACCGGTAGGACTACTGATCTCTGTATTTCTGGTCACGTCCGTTTCGGAGTTCTGATATTTACGGATTGATTAATTATAAGCACGGTGGTTGTCACTACTGCTTTGTCTGTCAATTAATGACGGTCATTATCATGACCGTGATTCATGTAACTATTCTGCTGAGTGGTCGGCTGGGTTCCGGTTCCCACTCTTCTGAATGAAAGGTTAACTAAGTGAAGTGTGACATCTAACTGAGGAAGGTAAAAGTATGGAATAGAAGGGTAGTGTCTGATGGTTGAAATTTATTCTTGTCAGAAATTTCATATTTATAGTTTTCGTCCTTGTTCTGCAGAGTCTTCATAGTATGAACGACACCAGCGTCTTGAGAGATCTCCAAAGTATCAACAGCATCAGCATTTGTGAGGTCTTCAAAGTGTTAGCAGCATCAGCATCTGGTAAAATCTTCAACTCACGAGCAACATAAGCACCTGGTAGAATATCGACAAGTGGAAATGCCTGTGATGACTGAGGATCGATTAGAAATATCCATGGAGTAGGGTACCTGGTGTACACCTGGACTACTGTACATGAAGTACAAAATGAATACTGCACATGGAGCATATTTGAGACAATGTACGTGGAATACACATGAAATACTGTACATGAAGTATAACTGAGATACTGTACATGGGGTACATATGGAATACTGTACATTGCACTGGTGGAAATTTTATGGGATGATCGACACTGGTGTCACTTGTCTGACATGATCAAGCAAATAATTTGATTTAAACGGTAGTAAACTGATCTGAAATAGGTAACATGATAGGCTGACAATTTCTGCGTCGACTTACTGCTGGTTGTATCGAGGCTGAAGAGTATGATATAATCGAAGTCCCAACAGCGGTCAGCATGAAGCATGATCAATAAAGGCCAATCATGATTTATCATGAAAACGGTTTTACTGAAATTCTTTTTGTGTCTTAGCATGGAGACATTTATCATTCTGCTGAACATAAAACCCTCGCACGGAGACATGAAACTGAAACAGCGTGAAAGCGACATCAACTTAGGATTGTGCGAACTCGGTTGTTATAAAGACTATAAAAATATGATCAACTGAGGCTTAACATCAATTGATGTGGATAGCTATGGTTCAATCCACAGAATTTAAGGAACAATACATATGACTACGTATGGGCGATTCTGGTTCGATCCATGCTTGTCAATGTTTTCTGAGAACTGTCATGTATATAAATTTATAATATGGGACTAAATATGGTTGGCTGTAGTCCAGTCCATACTTGTCCAAATATATAAAATGTCCTGATATGACAAAGGTAAACAACTATGAATCGGTTCACAAAACAACCTTCGACTGAATAGCATGAAATTTGACCTGAACAATGGTGAACGTTTATGGCTGGTTCACCAAGTAATGCTTGATTGATAACATGAATCTGACATGAGTAAGGATGAACGCCTAGGGTCAGTTCATCAATACAAAATCTGAACGGGCAAGGGTGAACGCCTATGGGTCGGTTCACCAAAACAAAATTCGTAGAAAAGCACATGCGACTAAATATGGCCAGTCCTGTACCAACCTTTTACTTAGTCAAAAAAATATAAGAAAACCGACTGATAACTGAATAAAACTGACTGATAAATGCATGAGAAATATGAAAGATAACAACGCCAAAATCTGGAAAGTTCCTTGTGACTACCCACTAGTCACAGGTCAAGTTTTAGAGCCTACAGGTCGAACCAGGCTTTGATACCATAATTGTAACACCACACTTGGATAAGTGGACCGTTACGTGTATTTATGGCGTGTCATCAAAGCATAAGGTAAATGTCCTAAAACATTAACTGACCAAAAAGGAAATACCGGAATTAAACATCGGTAATCCGAACATAAGCTCAAAACATGAAAAGTAAAATACTGAAGGAAAGGACTAAACAATGTCCAAATAAGCAAAATAATGAAAGAAGTGCATAAAGTAAGAACCAGGCTTTGATACCATAATTGTAACACCACACTTGGATAAGTGGACCGTTACGTGTATTTATGGCGTGTCATCAAAGCATAAGGTAAATGTCCTAAAACATTAACTGACCAAAAAGGAAATACCGGAATTAAACATCGGTAATCCGAACATAAGCTCAAAACATGAAAAGTAAAATACTGAAGGAAAGGACTAAACAATGTCCAAATAAGCAAAATAATGAAAGAAGTGCATAAAGTAAGAAGTTCGGATAGCTTCCATTCAATGCACATGCTATCAGAATCCTAAGAGCGTCCTGGTGTACCTGCCATTAGAACATGAAAGAACTACGGCTGAGCATAACGCTCAGTGAACGGATATAAAGCATGATAAGGAATTACTGAAATGAAATAGATGATAAAATACTGGAGCTGTAAGACTGATAAGTAAGGTTGTAGCAGAAATCTATGTATAATCTGTAAAGTCTAATTTATAAATAATAAAGCTGAACAGTTATCTTTTAAATCTGAAAACATGCATAAACTGTATTATAATTGCCAGAGCTTATATAGGTCATGTGCTGTAACAACGGTGCATGAATAACTGGAGGGGTGACTTCGTCAGGCTGTAGAGGGGTGACCTCGTCATGCTGTAGAAGGGTGACATCTAAATACTGTGCTGGGTGGATGGATCTGCTCCAATGTGAAGGAGGTAGAGCATACACCACATTCACCTGATAACTGTAAACTGATAAGCCTAGGATGCATCCATACGCCCCACTAATAATACTGATAAAATGGCCAAGCTGAGCTGAGTGGGACGCTGCAGGATATCAGTCTCCTACAGGTGAGTCACGACACCGGTGCCTCAAGTTTCATGGTTACGGTACCTCCGTAACTAGTACAACTAACTGGTCATGCTTGTATATAAGGCTAAGGCAATATCTTTATTAAAATAATTTCTGATAATTTATAACATGTACGGGGGAAAACATTTGGCTGCAGACGGGGAATCCTAATCATGCATAGAAAGGAAGTCCTTACTTAAAGGACGGAAAATCCGTACCTCGTGTCCAGTAATCGACCGACATCAACTGACAGAAAGTCTACTCTGATTTCACACGAGCTACATGAATAAAGGACGCGTATAAGTTAACTGATATTCTTATATTTTATTTATCTCAACTGTACCTAGTTAATTTATTTATTCATGTATTACTGTTTGTACATGACTGATGAGTCTGAGTATTTTTAATACTTCTGATTAATGTATTCCTGTACTACCGATAACGATGTAATCTGTTAGCCCTATATTTATATAGTCGAACAAGAATGTAATAGGTCATCTTAGTTGTTAAAAGGTCTTGTATTGTAATAGGTTAGTCGGGAAAACCGGGCTTGGACTTTAAGCTAATATTGTATAAGTTAAGGGCGTAAGCCCAAAACAAAGCCAAGCCCGACCCAAGATGAAGCCCACAAAGGCCTTAGAGCCGTGGGGTATATAACCCTCTTTCACATGTGAAAGAGGGTGTTGGTTCATTTCATTAAACACATAGTTTTAGTGTAAACCTTCCACTTCTCTCTCTACTTTCTCTTTCTACTTTTCTTCTCTTTCTCTCTCTAAGAATCTTGTGTTATGGATTAAAAAGGAACAACATTTGGTATCAAGAGCCTATAGTGGATAGGTGATTGAAGATTCGTGTGTGGTGTTCTTGAATTTTCGTGGCCTTTTTGATCCATATCTCACGTCCCATATCTTTTTTTTTGTGTTTTTATGGTCTTTTCTTGATACAAATCATCTACATACTAGTAGTAGTGATTTAGGTATCTTGGTTTTGGCTAAAACACAAATTTTTTTGGATCAAAAGTTGCGAAATCTCTTGTTTTTCTTCATTCCGAAATTCTAGCAGAAACTTCCATCGGAAAGTACAAATTGTACTTGGGCTTCCATCGCAATAACCTTACCATCGGAAAGGGTTTGGTTCTACATTGCGATCGTGGGTTTTCATTACTTATTCCGATCTGGACATTCTGATCGTACTTTGCGATCTGGGATTCCGACAGGTATAAGGAAGTTTTTTAAGTCGTTACTCTGTCCAAATTGTCTCAGCCACATTCCGATCTGACATTGCGACAGCATATTGCGATCTGAACATTCCGACGGAACATTCCGATCTGGACATTGCGACAGTGCATTGCGATAGGACATTCCGATCTGAACATTGCGATAGAACATTCCGATCTGAACATTCCGATGGACATTCCGATGGATATTTTGTTTGAGTAATTTTTAGACTTAGCCACTATCTAGAATAGTTTCGGAACATAGTTTACACGAAGATTTAAAAAAAAAAAAAAAAAAAAAAAAAAAAAAAGATTTTTTTGGCGGGAAAACTCAAGAAAAATTTATTTTTTCCTAGACCATTTTTAGGCCATTTAAGCTTCAATTTCAAATTTTGGCGAAGCGAAAAATTTTTCGACCAAAAATTCGAATTTTCGGACCAAAATTCAAATTTTTAGGCCAATTTTAGGTTTTATTTTTGTCAAAATTTTCACTTTTCAAATTTTTTCCCTATTAGTTTTTGGCTATTTCTAACCCGATTTCAAAATTTAGTGATTCAAAATTTTTTCGGCTTACCGTTTTGTCGGACTGAGGAATTTATTGTCGGACTGTGAAAAAATCAGATTTTTCGGAATTTCAACCACAATCAAATCACAACACATCCACTAAGATCCGTAATCCATACACTTCATATTCTCTTCGAGACATCCGTTCAATGGACATCTTCGTGGATTCAACACCAACAACGTCCATGACTGAGATGAATAAAGAGAAGATGCAGAATCCAAAGGTTCAGACAAACATTGAGACTCCAATCAGTAAACCTACTAACAAGGATTCTACAACCAAAACCGTTCATGCAATCAAATACAAGATGTCGAAAGCAAAAGAAAGATGCATGGAACACATAAAGTTGCTTCAGTCACACCTTCAGGTTCTTTCAAGAGAAGACCTAAAAGGCACTCGTATTGAAATTGGATTCAAACGGGTATTCGTTCTACTATTTGGTCAAGATGTTGAGACATTCATCAAAATGATGCTATTTAATATGGACCATCTTCAACTTGAACTTAACGAAGATGATCTTCACGAGACTCTATCAATGGACATCCTTTTATCTCTCAACATTCAGTTCCAGCAATTCATTGACTCAAGTGGCTTATCCAACAACGATCGAGAGTTCACAAATACATACTTTACCAAATATACTCTCGTAGATCCTCAAACGTTTAAAGAGACACTTCGTCAACATTTGAGTACTCTAAAGAAGTCAATTGCTGATAGAATACGCCATCAAAGGAAATTTGAACGAAGGGTGAATCAAAGACTGACAGACAGCAACGTCGATAAAGATCAAGCATTGGATGCTTCATCGGTTGATACAGAGAGCAGCGCGACAGAATCAGAAACGCAGCATACCAGTACCAGCTCAGGAAATGATCAAACAACCAATGATGCGGATATCAGACCCATTTATGATGATCAGCCTATGGCTATGGTACATTTAAATGCTGAATACGATGTTCCTCAACATACTGAGCAATCTGAACCCATTCTTGACACGTATCTAGTGGAAACGGTTGATAGCAATACCACACCTGATTCATCAGATACGAGTACTAATGGAGGAGAGACTTCTCAGGATGTTGATTCTAAGATTCAAAAAAAAATAAAAATAAAAATAAAAAATAAAAAATAAAAAAAATTGTTAAATATGGATTCACTAATAACATGGGTTCGATCCGGAGGTCGGGGAGGATAGAAGTGTTGTTTAGCCATTTTAGTGAGAGAAACAAGAGAGAATAAAAGTGTGTTTTATTCTAGAGAGAGAAAGGTAAGACAAGAAATGAAAAGCCTCACCCCTTCCATGGAAGTATGGAGGGGTATATATAGCACGGGACTTGGACTATTACATATGACAATATTAGTCCCTGCAAGTCCCGACTATGAACTAATGTAATTCTGTTAGTCACACACATTTTAAGGCTAACATAATCTGTATTCTGATATTATAACATTACTATAATTAGTAACCCACTATAAATAGAATGTTCTCAATTAGAAATATTTTCATATTAGTTTTTCTTGAAGATTAAATCATGATAAAACACATGTTTTTAAGTGGTTAAAAAAATCGTTAAAAATCAATTAAATTATACTAATTAAATTATTACAACAAAACCACTTAATTAATGAATATATTAACACTAATTTATAAACGTGATTAATCATAAATAAATTTGAATCATGTATTTATTATTTCTCGTGACCCCGAAACCGAGTCAACTTAAGCCTACAGAGACTTCTAAAGTCCTTGTCGCACGACAAAGCATACAACAAAACAACAACCAACGCCCCTCTTTCTGACTTCTTTGTCCGAGATCTCACAACCTAGTGCTGTCCGAGATCTCAGACCTTCCCATGGCTACTGCCTGGGTAGCAGTTCCCCCTGCTGCTCATTTCGTTCCCACAGTTTGTGAAATATTCACACTGTTTGTGAAATGTTCCCTTTGTTTGTGAAATGTTCCCACTGTCTTGTTATTATTCCCACTGTCTGTTATGTTCCCATTGTTTATAAACCCAAACGCACCCTTATTGTCTGTAACTGCAGTTTTTGAACTAAAACACCCTTGGTGGACTGTTGGGGCAGCGAATCAAGGTAAACCCACCACACCTTGGTGGCCCATTGCTACTACCGTCACATACCAAACCAAACTACCTCTTGTGGGTCACGGTTGGCCACCATTAGGCACACCGAGGCCTGTTGGTCTCGGTTGTTCCCTTATTTCACCAAAAATTCTACCCCCTGCGTTTGTGCTTTGCATCTAACATCAAAAACCACCGCCGAGAGACCTTGACTCTCGGTTTTCCTGAAACCCACACAAACCTGACATTCCTGTTTGGATCGTGAATAAACAAACAAAAAGAAAGAATAATGAGATTGGAATTACCTTGGTTTGCGTGAAAGGAGATAAAATAAAAAATCAGACGACATCTTCTGTCTTTGTCTTTTTCTGTCGGCACTCACAAACCCTAAATCCTTTTCTTCTTTTTTTTTCTTACTATTTGGGACAAAAGGGTGGTTACCCCGTCCTTTTTTTTTTCTTCCTAAATGAATCGGGCCTAAAGCCCAAAGTTCTTTCTTTTTTTGTGTGTTTAGCTGCCACATATATCCACCCAAATACTACAATATTTATATTTTCCGTGTCGTGTTTAAATATTCGCGTGCGCGTTCGTATTTTTATACACTGACATGTATTAATTTTCTAAAAATAACTGTTTATGTAGTACTGAATAGTTAGTAGATAATTATTCATTAGTAATAATTATTTTTCTGAATTATTAACTACGTCATGATTTTAATTAAAACTAAGACTGTGCGAATTTTATATTCGTGGATTTTAAACATTGCTTCGTGCTCGTATATTAATCCTCATGAATATATTATGACGTTACTTATTTATTTCCTGAATAAATAATGTTTTCGTAATACTTGATTTAACACTGTTATTTATTATATGAATAAATAATTACGTAATGTTTAAACTAAATATATGATTGTCTGTAATTAACGTTCGAGGACTTTTAAAGCGAGTTTACAATTCTTCCCCTCTAAAAAAATAATTCGTCCTCGAATTAAGGATGACACAATGTTGTGGTTTTACAATTCTTCCCCTCTAAAAAGGAGAAATTCGTTCTCGAATTAAAGGTAATAAGCTTATGAAGTTTATGAGAACTGAAAGGACACGTAAACTGAAAAGACAAATAAGCTAAAAGATAATTTGTCTTCTAATTAAGACATAATGCTGCTGCTAGGTATAAACCTGACATGGCTGAAATGATCATGTAACGTGACATGGCTGAAGATGACCTGGAACGTAACCTGACTGAAAGAACTTAACTGGATTTATTGAAGGAAAAGTGATGATAGGTCCGGATGGACTCCTCCGTTCCAGGTGGGTTCTCGCTCGAAACAACTCCTTCAAAGGTATAAACACAATGAAAAATCTTGGTCCTGATGACCCTGACCTGATGAATACTGAATAATTTCTGGTTCCATACTTAAGATGGATTTTCTGAATATGATAGAATGAACAAGTTATAGCATGTGGATACATGAAACGGTACGTATAAATATCCTGAATGATAACATTTACATATCTGAGCAAGCTGCTGAAAAATATATAGGGACGAACTACGTGAACAATTGTGAACGTGCTATGTGAGCAATTGTAAGCGCGGTTCACGATCATCTGCTGAATGCTGGGCATGGAGTATATCATGAAAGTACGCTGACTGAGGAAGATTGCCAAACGATATCACCCGAGACGTGAAACGTCTGTCTGGTTATGGAATAGATGTCCTAAACTTGAGTCTAGTTTCTCAAGCTTTCTGTAACTGTATTCGGTAATTAACTATGAAACGTGTATCGCGAAATGGCACACGAACTTAAACGTGAACAATGTCATGAATGCGAATCGTGGCTTAAATCATGAGATATCATAAACATGAACTGAAACAGCATCGTGCTACGAATGAGGCGTAAACAAAAAATGAAAATAAATGTGAACGTAAAGTTAACTTTAAACGTATACGTGATCGTGAAAATGAATTATGTTTGATATGATGGTCGGTGGAATACTTAGAATTTGTAATGTTTACTACTAAATTTTCTGCATGTCCGCTACTACGTAATCCTTTCGGATAAAATAAGACGTACAGGCTGATTACATGGTCGACGATAACTTAGATAGTATCAAACTTTTTCTGAGTCTATGGTAACTGATGACAATTTCATGGAATTTCGTCTCATTTACGTTTAGAAATTTCTAAGGGTTGTAGTAACTTACTAACATGACAACATTCTATCTTGAACCTACATTATGTCAGGCATCTAGATATGAACGTAGCTACATCAATGTGTGATACTACTTCTATCAAAATTCTGCCACGGATTATGGAACATTCTGGTGGAAATCTAGTTGAATAGCCATGGAATTTGTTTTAGTGAGAACTGTCACCAATTTCTGCGGTAGCAGTCAGTTGAGTTCTAAACAAATGTACTTCATTCAAGGCGTCGGTCGGGACCATCAGGTGATGGCCATCACCTTCGCAGGATTGTCTGAAATTTATTTATGCTAAAATAGGGTGGTTCAGAATTGTCACTTTGTTCATCTGGGATATACATCTAGATAACTACTCATAAAATTTTCTCCTATCGAAAATCTGCTTGTCCGCGAGAAGATGATCTCGCGCTCTTCTTTAGGATTTAGTAGATCAGAATGTGATCAATGAATATACTGACGATTTGTCTAAGAATTCATTGGAAAAATTTTATTCATAAATTTCATAATATAGCTGGAGCATTAGGGAGCTCAGAAGTATGATTCAAATTTTTTGAGAGACCATAGTATGTGCAACAACATTCTGGGAAACATCACGTTATTTCTCTCACCACCGATGGTAGTATGATCGGAAATTTTTCTGGGAAAAATGTTCAAGGCATCGTAGCAGGTCAGATAAACCTTCTATACATGGAATGAATATCAATTAATAGTGGTGATCTGATAAATTTTTCGGTGGTCGATACATGATCTCATGTTACTGTCCTTCTTCCTGGTGGACAGAAACGATCCACCTTCTGGTATGTGCTAGGGCGATATAGCTTCGTTCCACTAACTCTGCCAGCAATTGCTACAAATCTTTTAACTTAGCTGACACCTTGAAATAAAGAGTTTTGAAAACAAGTTCTGTTCTTGAGACAAGCTTTATGTTAAACCCGGTCCCGTGGTTAGGAAGGAAATTTCTAGAAACCTTCTGCAATGACCTTTTGAAAACTTTGGGATAATTTGCTGATCATGAACTTAAAGAGTTTCAGAAGTAACTTTATAATTGATAGTTATAAGTCTTCGTAGCTATGGACTGAGAATTCATGCACTTAAGGAAGAAAAATTTGTACTGATTTTCTAGCCGAAACATAAAGAATAAATTTGGGATCTAGTAAGACGGATCTCGTCGTTAACTGAACTGACACCCTTCATAATTACGGTGTGTACTATGGATTCTTTTCTGGCTGTAAGGTAGATAATGTCTGATTTAGATAAAGCTGACATGTGAATAATTTAGCAAACATGGCAAATTTTGCTGAATATGTTTTTCTGTAATCTTACAGAATGATCTCTGCGTGTTTAATCTGAATAATACTCTAGTAGTGGTAACTGAGTCTTTAATTATCTGATTTAGGCGTGTCATGACAAAAGGTATACTCCCTTGGAGGGTACCCTGAATTTCTGAGAGCCTGATTTAGCAAACATACAGAGTTATAAGTTCTGACTCGTACTCTGAGAAGATATTCGTATGACGTGTACCATGACTGGTGTCCTGATATGTGTCTTCCGAAATGATACCTGAGACCTGTTTCTTGACATATGTTTTAGTAGAAGAATCTGAATAAGGCTGATTTTTTTTGTAATTGCTAGGATTGGCCTACCGGTTGGACTACTGACCTCTGTATTACTGGTCACTTCCGTTCCGGAGTTCTGATGTTTACGGACTGATTAATTATAAGCACAATGGTTGTCACTGCTGCTTTGTCTGTCAATTAATGACGGTCATTATCATGACCGTGATTCATGTAACTATTCTGCTGAGTGGTCGGCTGGGTTCCGGTTCCCACTCTTCTGAATGAAAGGTTAGCTAAGTGAAGTGTGACATCTAACTAAGGAAGGTAAAAGTATAGAATAGAAGGGTAGTGTCTGATGGTCAAAATTTATTCTTGTCAGAAATTTCAAATTTATAGTTTTCGTCCTTGTTCTGCAGAGTCTTCATAATATGAACGACACCAGCGTCTTGAGATATCTCTAAAGTATCAACAGCATCAACATTTATGAGGTCTTCAAAGTGTTAACAGCATCAGCATCTAGTAAAATCTTCAACTCACGAGCAGCATCAGCACCTGGTAGAATATCGACATGTGGAAACGCCTGTGATGACTGAGGATCAATTAGCTATATCCATGGTGTAGGGTACCTGGTGTACACCTGGACTACAATACATGAAGTCAAATGAATACTGCACATGGAGCATATCTGAGACAATGTACGTGGAATACACATGAACTACTATACATGAAGTATAACTGAGATACTGTACATGGGGTACATATGGAATACTATACATGGCACTGGTGGAAATTTTATGGGATGATCGACACTGGTGTTGCTTTTCTCAAATGATCAAGCAAATAATTTGATTTAAACGGTAGTAAACTGATCTGAAATAAGTAACATGAAAGGCTGACAATTCCTACGTCGACTTACTGCTGGTTGTATCGAGGCTGAAAAGTATGATATAATCGAAGTCCCAACAGTGGTCAACATGAAGCATGATCAATAAAGGCCAATCATGATTTATCACGAAAACGGTTTTACTGAAATTCTTTTTGTGTCTTAGGATGGAGACATTTATTATTCTGCTGAACATAAAACCCTCGCACGGAGACATGAAACTGAAACAGCGTGAAAGCGACATCAACTTGGGATTGTGCAAACTGGATTGTTATAAAGACTATAAAAATATGATCAACTGAGGTTTAACATCAATTAATGTGGATGGTTGTGGTTCAATCCACAGAATTCAAGGAACAAAAATATGACTAAGTATGGGCGATTCTGGTTCGATCCTTGCTTGTCAAAATTTTCTGAGAACTGTCACGTATTTAAATTTATAATATGGGACTAAATATGGTTGGCTGTAGTCCAGTCCATACTTGTCCAAATTTATGAAATGTCCTGATATGACAAAGGTGAACAACTATGAATCGGTTCACAAAACAACCTTCGACTGAATAGCATGAAATTTGACCTGAACAATGGTGAACGTTTATGGCTGGTTCACCAAGTAATGCTTGATTGATAACATGAATATGACATGAGTAAGGATGAACGCCTAGGGTCAGTTCATCAATACAAAATCTGAACGGGCAAGGGTGAACGCCTATGGGTCGGTTCACCAAAACAAAATTCGCAGAAAAGCACATGCGACTAAATATGGCCAGTCCTGTACCAACCTTTTACTTAGTCAAAAAATTTAAGAAAACTGACTGATAACTGAAGAAAACTAACTGATAAATGCATGAGAAACATGAAAGATAACAACGCCAAAATCTGGAAAGTTCCTGGTGACTACCCACTAGTCACAGGTCATGTTTTAGAGCCTACAGGTCGAACCAGGCTTTGATACCATAATTGTAACACCCCACTTGGATAAGTGGACCATTACGTGTATTTATGGCGTGTCATCAAAGCATAATGTAAATGTCCTAAAACATTAACTGACCATAAAGGAAATACCGGAATCAAACATCGGTAATCCAAACATAAGGTCAAAACATGAAAAGTAAAATACTGAAGGAAAGGACTAAACAATGTCCAAATAAGCAGAATAATGTAAGAAGTGCATAAAGTAAGAAGTTTGGATAGCTTCCATTCAATGCACATGCTATCAGAATCCTAAGAGCGTCCGGGTGTACCTGCCGTTAGAACATGAAAGAACTACTGTTGAGCATAACGCTCAGTGAACGGATATAAAGCATGATAAGGAATTACTGAAATGAAATAGATGATAAAATACTGGAGCTGTAAGACTGATAAGTAAAGTTGCAGCAGAAATCTGTGTATAATCTATAAAGTCTGATTTATAAATAATAAAGCTGAACTGATATCTGTTAAATCTGAAAACATGCATTTACTGTATTTTAATTGCCAGTGCTTATATAGGTCATGTGCTGTAACAACGGTGCATGAATAACTAGAGGGGTGACCTCGTCATGCTGTAGAGGGGTGACCTCTAAATGCTGTAGAGGGGTGACCTCTAAATGCTGTAGAGGGGTAACCTCTAAATACTATGCTGGGTGGAGGGATCAGCTCCAATGTGAAGGATGTAGAGCACACACCACATTCACCTGATAACTGTAAACTGATAAGCCTAGGATGCATCTATACGCTCCACTAATAATACTGATAAAATGGCCAAGCTGAGCTGAGTGGGACGCTGCAGGATATCACTCTCCTACAGGTGAGTAACGACACCGGTGCCTCAAGTGTCATGGTTACGGTACCTCCATAACTAGTACAACTAACTGGTCATGCTTATATATAAGGCTCAGGCAATATCTTTATTAAAATAATTTCTGATAATTTATAACATATACTGGGGAAAATATTTGGGTGCAGACGGGGAATCCTAATCATGCATATAAAGGAAGTCCTTACTTAAAGGACGGAAAATCCGTACCTCGTGTCCAGTAATCGACCGACATCAACTGACAGAAAGTCTACTCTGATTTCACACGAGCTACATGAACAAAGGATGCGTATAAGTTAACTGATATTCGTATATTTTATTTATCTCAACTGTACTTAGTTAATTTAATTATTCATGTATTACTGTTTGTACATGACTGATGAGTCTGAGTATTTTTAATAATTCTAATTAATGTATTCCTGTACCACCGATTACGATGTAATCTGTATTCTGATATTATAACATTACTATAATTAGTAACCCACTATAAATAGAATGTTCTCAATTAGAAAGATTTTCATATTAGTTTTTCTTGAAGATTAAATCATGATAAAACACATGTTTTTAAGTGGTTAAAAACATCGTTAAAAATCAATTAAATTTTACTAATTAAATTAGTACAACAAAACCACTTAATTAATTTATATATTAACACTAATTTATAAACGTAATTAATCATAAATAAATTTGAATCATGTATTTATTATTTCCCGTGACCTGGAAACCGAGTCAACTTAAGCCTACCGAGACTTCTAAAGTCCCGGTCGTACGACAAAACAAACAACAAAACAACAACCAACGCCCCTCTTTCTGCCCTCTTTGTCCGAGATCTCACAGCCTAGTGCTGTCCGAGATCTCATACCTTCCCATGGCTACTGCCTGGGCAGCAGTTCCCCCTACTGCTCATTTCGTTCCCACTGTTTGTGAAATGTTCCCACTGCTTGTGAAATGTTCACACTGTTTGTGAAATGTTCCCACTGTCTTGTTATTATTCCCACTGTCTGTTATGTTCCCACTGTTTATAAACCCAAACGCACCCTTATTGTCTGTACCTACAGTTTTCGAACTAAAACACCCTTGGTGGACTATTGGGGCTGCGAATCAAGGTAAACCCACCACACCTTGGTGGCCCATTGCTACTACCGTCACATACTGTTGTCCCATATATTTGTGATGATTAAGCAATGAAGAAAGAAAGAAAATAGATGAAGAAGAGATGAATTCCTAGAGAGAGAAAGTAGTGAGAGAAATTAGAGAGAGAGAGATGATTAACTTTGTGAATATTAGATTAGAGAAAAGAAGTTGTTACAAAAATGACCATCCACCCTCCTAACATGCTAGGAGGGTAGTATATATAGTCCACCCACATGCGGGCTTTAATGGACTATATATTGGGCCGGGCTTGTCTTTTGGACTTTAATTAGTTTAAATTCTAGCCCGTGAACCACGACTAAATAACTACCTATTACAACGTTCTAATAAATATTACAATAGAAACCTATGACCGAACATTCTTGTTTGACTAAATATTTTGAGGCTAACAATCTCCCCCAATGTGAGGTCATTCCTCTTTGATATTTGGATTCCAATGGAGATTTATGAATTTCGTCATAAATGTGTCTTGAACGTGTAACAGTAGTTTTGTTCCTTCATGCTATGATCTTTGAGCCTTTGTCGTTTTCTTTCGACTTTGTCTTTTAGTCTTGAGATCTTCAAGTCATCCTTGACTTGTCATTGCCATCTTGCGATCTTGTGTCTTTATCCACATGCTCACACTATCAATTGTTGGATAAGTCTTTGTGCATGAATATGTGGTTGTGAATCTTTGACTTTGCTGAGTACACCGTGACGCCACCTTCTCGAGACAAAACATAGACACGGACTAAATGGCTTTGACATTCATCCTAAATCGGTAGCGTTTTACCTCCTGTCGGTGAAGACCGTTATACGATATTAAATATCGTACCTGTGATCAGGTAGATTCAATTAAGAATCTCCTTGACAGGGTTTCGCGGCAGTACTAGCCGTTCTCTTTACTCGACCGTCTCAAAGCAAGACTGCGAACATAAAGAGTGAATCAATTGGATACATATCCGCTTGATTAAAGTCGTCAATTCAAGTTCCTGGAACAAGTTTGATTCATTAAGAATCTTACCTCTGTTGCTTTCCAGTTGACACAAGTTTGATTCATAAGAATCTCACAAGTCACCTACCGTAGTGCTGTTTGATGTTGACGCTAGAAGGATTTCCATTCGTCACTGTGAGTATTAATGAATATCACTCTGAATGTTCTGGCAAGACCATAAAGATATTGCGTAGAAACCTGAAGCGAGTTTGAATCAATTCAGAATCAAACCACTGTTGCTTTTCAGTTTTACATATGTTCAATTCATAAAGAATCTTGCATATGACCTACCGCAGTGCTGTTTGATGTTAACACTGGAAGGATTTCCACTCATCATTGTGAATACTAAGTAGTATCACTCTGAGTGTTCTAGCAATATCACAAGGATATAGCGTAGGACTCTCTTGATCTTCATCCGTGTGTCCTAACGAGATTTTATTGATCTCTTGACTCTAGACTCGATTTGTGCACTTTTAGTGGTCGGAGGCTGGAGCAGATGCCACCTATTCAATATCAACAATCTTGGAGTGAGAAAGTCAATAGAAGTCGTGTTGATCTCCGTGACAATAAAACAAACTTCTTTTGAGAGAAGTCTGAGTAGCTAGGAAAGGGTTGTGCTTCACATCACTGGGTCCATGATGGGTTTGTCTTCATGATGAGTTGACCCGGTTTCTACCTAAGTTGTATGGAGGGCTTCTTTCTTTACACCCTTTATCCTTACATTTCTTTTTCATTCTTCAACCCCTTCAATGCTTACCAAGAAATCATTACTAACACCTTGTTGTGATTGTTCCAGTGCTAGCATCAGTACTTAGTCCGCATTCAGCAACGTTTACATTCTACTCCATCTTTCCTAAGGACTTCTAATAATCTATTGGATTGTCCCTGGGAAGATCCCTCCGGTTCTGGTTGGATCATAGGACTTAAACCTAACCACCCTTTTGACACCAATAACGTCGTGAATTAAAGATGTTGTGGGTATTTGATCGTAACCATGAAAACCACTCTAAATTCTAAGAAAGTGTTTGAAAAACATTTAACACCTTGCTAGTTTTGTCGTTTCAGAAATGCTCCCCCTTCACATGTGCATCGATAATCGAAAGTGTTTCGCACATGTAGGTAAGAGTTAAAGTGCTTGAGTCTTATATAAGATCACATTTTAATCACATTTTCTCCCCCTATCTCTAATATATAAAATCTTTTTGATATTAGAGATACCAAATTTGATTAAAATATATTTTGAAAAATAGTCTTGAAAATCTTCGGGAGAAAGATGTGTTATTCTTTTGCATGAAGTTGAATTGCTCCCCCTCAAAAATTGATCCAATGGAATTGTCATTACGAGGATTTGATCCACATTAAACTTTTGAGGATAGGAGTTGTTGAACACACAATTCTTGAAAGATTTTGAATTTCATTGAGAAATTCTTGAAAAAATTGTGTTCAACGCTTTTTGAAAAATCAATTCTTTTTGACGAAAAGGTTTTTCTAAAGCATAAACTTGAGTTCATTGACTTTGAATGTCTTGACGAATCCACTCAAGTGTAAGAAGATTTAACTTCTTTTGCTAAGGGTAAGAGTACAAAAGCGTACACTCCCCCGTGAATTTAGATCTGGGTTGCAATCTGAAAGTGATTACAAGCCATTGTGTTGAGCTCAAAACGTTGAATGTTTTGTGACAAGCTCAACCCAAGATAGATTGCTCTACCCGTTGTTGGAAATATTGTCCAAAATAGACAATTTCCTTTTGAAAAGATAGAAATGACATGTTTTGAAAAATATTTACAACTTTTCTAACTAGATACGCAAACCTCTCTTTCGAAAGACCTTTTGTAAACAAGTCAGCTAATTGGTAATCAGTTCCAACAAAGTATAATTCAACAATACCTCTTTCAACTTGTTCCTTAATGAAGTGATATCGGACATCAATGTGCTTCGTGCGGGAATGCTGAACCGGATTGCAGGAGATGGCTATGTCCGACTTTGAGTCACAGTACATAGGTACTTTATCAAAATGGAAGCCATAATCCGTGAGTTATGTTCTCATCCAAAGAACTTGAGCACAACACGCAGATAGAGACACATACTCCGCTTCGGCTGATGAAAGTGACGTGTAATCCTGCTTCTTGGAAGACCATCCCACAAGCTTTTCTTGACATAGAAATTGTGCACCACCAGAAGTACTTTTACGTGTATCAAGACACCCTGCATGATCAGAATCTGAATAGGCCGTTAGAAAGAAACCGGTTTCCCTCGGATACCAGAGTCCTATGTGAATGGTATTCTTAAGGTACCGAAAGATCCGTTTAACCTCCTTGAGGTGCTTTTCAGTGGGTCGTGCTTGATATCGTGCACAATAACACGTAGCATGATGAATATCAGGTCTGCTCGCTGTCAAGTACACGAGGGACCCGATCATGGAACGATATCTCGTTTGATCTATGGGTAATCCCTCCAAATCAGCATCTAGGGATGTGGTTGATAAAGGTGTCCCAACGGGGTCACATGATGTCATACCATGCTTTTTGATTATCTCTTGACAATACTTAGCTTGGTTAATGAAGATACCACTTGGGGATTGGTGAACTTGAAATCCTAGAAAGAATTTTAGTTCGCCCATCATAGACATTTCAAATCTGCTGTGCATTACTTTTTCAAACCATTTTGAAAGTTTTGGGTTTGTAGACCCGAAAATAATGTCATCAACATAAATTTGCACAAGAAAAATGTCATCCCCATATTTATAAGTGAACAAAGTTAAATCAATGGAACCTTTTGAGAAACCTTTGGAGACCAGAAATTTCGAGAGCTCGTCGTACCACGCCCTTGGAGCTTGCTTGAGTCCATAAAGTGCTTTGTGGAGACAATACACCTTGTCAGGATAATGAGGATTGACAAATCCTTCCGGCTGCGTGACATAATCTTCTTCCTTCATAGGACCGTTAAGGAACGCCGTCTTTACGTCCATTTGATAAACGATGAATCCCTTATGTGCAACATAAGCAAGGAAAATCCTGACCGCTTCCATTCGAGCTACTGGTGCAAATGATTCTTCAAAATCAATACCCTCTTTCTGTCCATACCCTTTAGCCACTAGCCTAGATTTATTCTTGATGATCCTGTTTTCTTCATCCATCTTGCTTTTCCAGATCCATCGAAGATTTAATGGTGTTACATCGTATGGTCTGTCAACAAGTTCCCAGACTTTAAGTCTTTCAAATTGTTGAAGTTCATCCGTCATCGATTCAATCCAAGCATGATCAGCTAATGCTTCTTTGATGTTTTTCGGTTCAGCTGAACTCACGGCGAGTGCGAACATACAAACATCGGCATCGGTGTTAAGCTGTCGTCTTGTGCGAACGGGCTGTGAAGGGTTTCCAATGACATGAACCAAAGGATGATCTCGGGTCCAATGATGTGTTGAAGGATGTATTTGGTAGAACATGTGCATATTTGACGGATCAACATGGCGAGTAGAAGACTCTCCAGCTTCGTGTACCGGTGTACCGAATGGGTTGATAAATTCGTCTTCGTCAGATAATGCATTGTCTGCTTGATTTGTGTTCTCTGGAGCAATGACAGTAGTTGTGGATATTTTCACGTTTTGCCCAGTCTCTTTCAATAATAGATTTAACATTATCTATGTGGTGTTTAAGAATACCTAATGTTTTCCTACTCTTGCTTTTAGATTCATCTAGAGGGAGGTAGTTTATGTATTTGTAAACATTAGATTTCTTAGGGGCAAATGCTTTCTTCCATTGAATTCTCTTTTGTTTGCATTCTAAGAACACTTCCTCACGAGTTTTCTGAGTTTGTTTGTTGAACAGGCCGTAAAGACTATTCTCATAAGCATAATTATAAGGTTTCACAAACTCCTTATTAACAAGTGGTTGACTATCAGCATCCCAAAGGGCAGTCTCTTCACTATTGGCACTAACAGGCATGCAATCAAGATCTGTCCTTTCAGTCTCATCAAGATAAAGATGCGGGTTCACAGCTTGAGCTTTGGCAAGGTACTCAGGACTTGCAAAGCTAGCTTGACCCTTAAACATCGAAGGAGGTGCTAGCATTCTTACGGATTGAATAGAATCATGCGTTTTATAAACAACGTTCTTCAAAAAGTCGACTTGTGCTTCTAGTTTCGTAACTTTTTTGGTTTCTTTATCATATCTACTTTTGAAGTCTTGTTTTAACGCATCTACCTCTTGTTTCTTATCCTCTAGAATTTTAGCAGAATCGGTAATGGTCATAGAGAGCTTTTGTTCAAGTTCATTAACTTTGGTATTGGCAAGGTACGTTTTTTGACGTTCATCCATTAAGAAAACATTATATTGACGCTTCTCTTTAGCTAATAACTCAAGAGTTGTATTATATTTGTTTTCAAAATCGTCCTTTTGACTTTTTAACGCACTTCCCTTGTACCCCTCAAGCTCTTTGGTTTTCTGAAGGAGCTCATCTCTATAGCTTTCAGTCATCTCAGTAGATTTTATAAGAGCAGCTTTACATTCTTCAAAACTTTGAGTGAGCGTAGCGTTTGCCTTCTTTAATTGCTTTTGACTCTTTTTATTTTTAGTGACATCTTTTTGTAAAGTAGCAATTAAATTAGCAAGCGCAATACGTTCCTCTTCATCATACTCATTTGCATGTTGATCATCCTCAGACTCATTATTGCACATGTCTGATGAATCGGGTGTGGTATTGCTATCAACCATTTCCATCATACACGTGTCATTAATGGCATTGGGTAGATCACTATGCTCAGGATTATCACCAAACACATTATATTCATCAGTAGTGTGTACCTTATCGATTGGCTCAGTGTCAAAGATAGGACCATTGTCATCTTCAGTGACTTTGAGAACTTCTTCAACCTTTGCCATGTACGAGTAATGTGCATCAAGCTCTTGATCAGAATCTTCATCATCAGTATCATCAAGCATGGCTCCTTCCTCGGCTGACAATTTAACCCCTACTTCCATCTTTTTGCATAGCAACATCTTTTCCTTGTGATAGCTGGAGTCTCTAACCCTTTTTGGCTTCCTGCATTCCTTTGCCATATGCCCATAACCTTGGCAATTAAAACATTGAATCCCGCTTTGCTGAACCACTTGACTTCCAACCGTTTCCTATTCCCAGTAGCTGCAGCAATCCTCTGAGTATCATACTTTGCAGTTTGTCGATCATATCTTGCAGAACCCTCAAAATGCGTTGGATTATGTCGATCATACCTAGAAGGACTTTCACCACGTCGACGTGTGTCATACCTTGGAGGACTCTCAACATATCGGTTCTTTGTGTTAGATGATGTGCGAAGATTTTTGTTGGTGGGTTTGTAGATTTTCTTGTAAGTCTTCATTATGTAAGCAATTTGTTGTTTCATCTCTCGGTCTTTTGAGCTTGGTCTTCATCACTATCTTCTTCAGATGATGACTCAGATGGTGGTGATGGTGCTCTTGGTGCTTTACCTCGAGATTTTGTGGAAGATGAAGACTTAGATGATGTGGAATATCATGGTGAAGATGATGTATTGGAGTATGGCTTGGGAGCACGAGAGTGAGGATCTTGAACATGGTGAGTGGTAGTCACTAAAGCAAGTGGATTAGCCGTCTTGGCAACACGTTCAGTTCGAATCTCATTTGCTTCATTCTGAAATTGCTTCAAGATGTCAAAGAGTCGATGATATGAGACCTCGTCTAACTTTTCTTGTTGTTTCACCAAAGTGACGAATCGTGTCCACTCGGGTTGAAGTTGTTGAAGAAATTGAACATTGACTTGCATGGTGGAGACTTGCAGGTTATTTCTTGTCATGTCATTCATCATCTTATAAAACCTGGAGTAGTAAGAGTCAATTGATTCTCCATCCCTTGAAGTAAACTTGCCAAAATTCCAAAACAAGTTTGTTTTTACATCTTGTTTGTTGAGTGATTCTCCTTGTTGCAAGCGTTCAATAGCAGTCCACATTTCATGTGCTGTCGGGCATGCATCAACCGTGGAGTAAATATCATCTCCAATCCCACTTAAAACCATATAGATGGCTTCCTTCTCCGCATCATGCCAAGCACAATTTTCAGGTGTGAGATCATCTCTTGTTTCATCACGTTCACTTGCAGGTATTGGATCAGTAGTATCTGTGGCTGCTCTTGGAGGAATTGAGATCTTCTTGAATATATATGGTCCATGAGTAATACATTTCCTCAAGGCATCACCATTAGGTCTTGTGTCAAGGTATCGTATGAAACGTGATTGCCATTGAGCATACCGACCAGATACAAGCATTGGTGGTCTCTCTTTGTTACCCGCCACCATTATGTTGTTGTTCGTCACACGATATTCGGCAGTAGAATCCATCTCAATATTCTCTGAAATGGTGAATATGGATTTTAAGTAGATTTGTTGTGATTGTTGTTGTGGTTTAAATTCCGAAAATTGCAATTTTTCTCCAGCCCGACAATAAATTCTCCAGTCCGACAAAAACGGTAGACCAAAAAATTTTGTATCGCCAAATTTTGAAATTGAGCTAGAAATGTCCTAAAACTAGTATGGAAAAAATTTGAATTTACTTGACGGAAAAATTTTAACTCTTATTTTTGATCTTCGTGTAAACGATATTCCGAAACTAGTCTAGATGGTGGCTAAGTCTAAAAATACTCAAACAAAAATTAGCAAAACATGTCATCGGAATCACTTCGTCGGAATGTCTAATCGGAATGTCCAATCAGAATGTCTAATCGGAATGTCTGATCGGAATGTCTAATCGGAATCCCTTCGTCGGAATGTCTAATCGGAATAATGATCGGAACGGCCTTGTCGGAATACCAAATCGGAATGATGATCGGAAAGACCTTGTCGGAATACCAAATCGGAATGATGATCGGAAAGACCTTGTCGGAATACCAAATCGGAATGATTAAACCCTTTTCCGATTTGAGTAATCGGAATCACTAATCCCTTTTCCGATTGCACTGATCGGAATATATCCCACTTTTCTCGGACAAAACTCAACCAATACGTGATTTTAAGCCAAAAAATGATCAAAACACCCAAAAATTTTGTGTTTTTAGCCAAAGTAAATATACCAAATCACTACTACAACTATGTAGAAGATGTAGATGAAGAAGTAGAGCACGGAAAACACAAAAAATTTTTGAATCCGAGATGATTTATGGATTAAATCATTCGAATCAACTAATATCAACAACGAATCACAAATCTACCCCATGGCGATTGATACCAAATGTTGTCCCATATATTTGTGATGATTAAGCAATGAAGAAAGAAAGAAAATAGATGAAGAAGAGATGAATTCCTAGAGAGAGAAAGTAGTGAGAGAAAGTAAAGAGAGAGATGATTAACTTTGTGAATATTATATTAGAGAAAAGAAGTTGTTACAAATGACCATCCACCCTCCTAACATGCTAGGAGGGTAGTATATATTGTTCACCCACATGCGGGCTTTAATGGACTATATATTGGGCCGGGCTTGTCTTTTGGACTTTAATTAGTTTAAATTCAAGCCCGTGAACCACGACTAAATAACTACCTATTACAACGTTCTAATAAATATTACTATAGAAACCTATGACCGAACATTCTTGTTTGACTCAATATTTTGAGGCTAACAATCTCCCCCAATGTGAGGTCATTCCTCTTTGATATTTGGATTCCAATGGAGATTTATGAATTTCGTCATAAATGAGTCTTGAACGTGTAACAGTAGTTTTGTTCCTTCATGCTATGATCTTTGAGCCTTTGTCGTCTTCTTTCGACTTTGTCTTTTAGTCTTGAGATCTTCAAATCATCCTTGACTTGTCATTGCCATCTTGCAATCTTGTGTCTTTATCCACATGCTCACACTATCAATTGTTGGATAAGTCTTTGTGCAAGAATATGTGGTTGTGAATCTTTGACTTTGCTGAGTACACCGTGACGCCACCTTCTCGAGACAAAACATAGACACAAACTAAATGGCATTGACATTCGTCCTAAATCGGTAGCGTTTTACCTCCGATCGGTGAAGACCGTTATACGATATTAAATATCGTACCTGTGATCAGGTAGATTCAATTAAGAATCTCCTTGACAGGGTTTCGCGGCAGTACTAGCCGTTCTCTTTACTCGACCGTCTCAAAGCAAGACTGCGAACATAAAGAGTGAATCAATTGGATAAATATCCGCTTGATTAAAGTCGTCAATTCAAGTTCCTGGAACAAGTTTCATTCATTAAGAATCTTACCATTGTTGCTTTCCAGTTGACACAAGTTTGATTCATAAAAATCTCACAAGTCACCTACCGTAGCGCTGTTTGATGTTGACGCTAGAAGGATTTCCATTCGTCATTGTGAGTATTAATGAATATCACTCTGAATGTTCTGGCAAGACCATAAAGATATTGCGTAGAAACCTGAAACGAGTTTGAATCAATTCAGAATCAAACCACTGTTGCTTTTCAGTTTTACATATGTTCAATTCATAAAGAATCTTGCATATGACCTACCGCAGTGCTGTTTGATGTTAACACTGGAAGGATTTCCACTCATCATTGTGAATACTAAGTAGTATCACTCTGAGTGTTCTAGCAATATCACAAGGATATAGCGTAGGACTCTCTTGATCTTCATCCGTGTGTCCTAACGAGATTTTATTGATCTCTTGACTCTAGACTCGATTTGTGCACTTTTAGTGGTCGGAGGCTGGAGCAGATGCCACCTATTCAATATCAACAATCTCGGAGTGAGAAAGTCAATAGAAGTCGTGTTGATCTCCGTGACAATAAAACAAACTTCTTTTGAGAGGAGTCTGAGTAGCTAGGAAAGGGTTGTGCTTCACATCACTGGGTCCATGATGAGTTTGTCTTCATGATGAGTTGACCCGGTTTCTGCCTAAGTTGTATGGAGGGCTTCTTTCTTTACACCCTTTATCCTTACATTTCTTTTTCATTCTTCAACCCCTTCAATGCTTATCAAGACATCATTACTAACACCTTGTTGTGATTGTTCCAGTGCTAGCATCAGTACTTAGTCAGCATTCAGCTACGCTCACATTCTACTACATCTTTCCTAAGGACTTCTAATAATCTATTGGATTGTCCCTGGGAAGATCCCTCCGGTTCTGGTTGGATCATAGGACTTAAACCTAACCACCCTTTTGACACCAATAATGTCGTGAATTAAAGATGTTGTGGGTATTTGATCGTAACCATGAAAACCACTTTAAATGATAACAAAGTGTTTGAAAAACATTTAACACCTTGCTAGTTTTGTCGTTTCAGAAATGCTCCCCCTTCACATGTGCATCGATAATCGAAAGTGTTTTGCACATGTAGGTAAGAGTTAAAGTTCTTGAGTCTTATATAAGATCACATTTTAATCACATTTGGTATCTCTAAAATGTTGTCCCATATATTTGTGATGATTAAGCAATGAAGAAAGAAAGAAAATAGATGAAGAAGAGATGAATTCCTAGAGAGAGAACGTAGTGACAGAAAGTATAGAGAGAGATGATTAACTTTGTGAATATTAGATTAGAGAAAAGAAGTTGTTACAAAAATGACCATCCACCCTCCTAACATGCTAGGAGGGTAGTATATATAGTCCACCCACATGCGGGCTTTAATGGACTATATATTGGGTCGGGCTTGTCTTTTGGACTTTAATTAGTTTAAATTCAAGCCCGTGAACCACGACTAAATAACTACCTATTACAACGTTCTAATAAATATTACAATAGAAACCTATGACCGAACATTCTTGTTTGACTCAATATTTTGAGGCTAACACATACCAAACCAAACTGCCCCTTGTGGGTCACGGCTGGCCACCATAAGGCACACCGAGGCCTGTTGGTCTCGGTTGTTCCCTGATTTCACAAAAAATTCGACCCCCTGCGTTTTTGGTTTGCGTCTAACATCAAAAACCACCCTTGAGAGTCCTTGACCCTCTATTTTCCTGAAACCCACACAAACCCGACACCCCTGTTTGGATCGTGAATAAACAAACAGAAAGAAAGAAATAGCGATTGGGATTACCTTGGTTAGCGTGAAAGGAGAGAAAAAAAAATCAGATGACATCTTCTGTCTTTGTCTTTTTCTATCGGCACTCACAAACCCTAATTCATTTTCTTCCTTTTTTTTCTTACGGTTTGGGACAAAAGGGTGGTTACCCCGTCCTTTTTTTCTTTCTAAATGAATCGGGCCTAAAGCCCAAAGTTCTTTTCCTTTTTTTTGTGTGTTTAGCTGCCACATATATCCCCCAAATACTACCATATTTATATTTTCCGTGTCGTGTTTAAATATTCGCGTGCGCATTCGTATTTTTATATACTGACATGTATTAATTTTCTGAAAATATCTGTTTATGTAGTACTAAATAATTAGTAGATAATTATTCATTAGTAATAATTATTTTTATGAATTATTAACTACGTCATAATTTTAATTAAAACTAAGACTGTGCGAATTTTATATTCGTGGATTTTAAACATTGCTTCATGCTCGTATATTAATCCTCATGAATATATTCTGACGTGACTTATTTATTTCCTGAACAAATAATGTTTTCGTAATACTTGATTTAACACTGTTATTTATTATCTGAATAAATAATTACGTAACGTTTAAATTAAATATATGATTATTTGTAATTAACGTTCGAGGACTTTTAAAGCGGGTTTTACATGGGATCGTACACTCTAAGCGTACGTGCATATGGATTGGAAGCTTTCTAGCCTTCATTATTTTATGCATTTCATCATACATTTTGCTACTTATTTCTATGGACATTGTTTAGTCCTTTTCCTTTACAGTACTTATGTTTGTGTGTGATGAGCTTATGCTTTGGGGTGCCGATGTTTGTTTCTGGTATTTCCTTTATGGTCATGTAGTGTTTAACACATTTTTCTTGTATGCTTTGATGACCCGCCATAATCACGTGTGACATTGCATTTACCAAAATGGGGTGTTACAATTATGGTATCAGAGCCCAAGGCTTCGAGCTGTAGGCTCTCAAAACACGACCTGTGATTAGTGGGTAGTCACTATGATCTTCCTTGAACTGACAGTCGGTTTTCATGCATTCATTGTTTTCATGCATACATATATATGTCATTGTCGCAGGTTTATGACTAAGTAATGGTTGGTACAGGTCTGACCCTATTTAGTCGCATGTGCTTTTATCGAAACTTTTAACTTTGGGACCGACCCATTGGCGTCCCCTCGCCATGTCTTTTGTTTTGGGTAAACTGACCATAGGCGTTCACTCTCGTTCATATAAAAGTTTTCATAAAACTGCATGATGCATTCATGTACTAGTTTTCCTCCATAAATTTTTTTTTCATGATTTATTGGTATAAATTTTTTTTCATGTATATATTTTATATTTTGATTCAGTTTAATCATGTATTTTTATGTTATGCTGTCAGATGGTTCTCACACGCGAGCAAGAACAAATCAATGCAGTAGTCGAAGATGCGATGCAAGCTTTGCTTCCTCAGCTGAGGAATGAAATCAGGGTTGAGGTGCAGGATGCTAACAATCAGCAACAACACCCAGTACCTCCTCCTCCTCCTCCTCCAACAACAACACTGGTCACATGGCTGGAGAGATTAAACAAGCAACATCCTCGGTCCTTCGAGAGAACAGATAGCCCCAGTGAAGCTGAAAGCTGGTTGGCTCATATTGAGAAGATATTCGATGCAATGGGCTGTGACCCCGACTTAAATTCTAGGTTGGCATGTTACAAGTTCGAAGGTGATGTGCTAGGATGGTGGAAGGCAGTCAAGCAGTTTGAGGGAGGTGACAATTGGGTGGCTGGTTTGACTTGGGCTCAGTTCAGGGAGTTAGTGATGGGACAGTTCTTTCCCAAGGCTGAGCAAGATAAACTGAAGAGGGACTACCACGGAATGAGGCAGAGTGTTGGGAGAACAGCAACGAGTTCATGCAACACTTTCTTCGTTTGGTTGTTTTTCTTGGCGCAGCAGCGGGTACTGTCGAAGAGCAAGCATACCACTTCCGGTGGGCTCTTCATACATCGGTCGCCAACAACTTGGTGTGTGCTACTTTCAACACGGTGGCACAAGTTGCCGATGCAGCACGCAAGCTGGAGATGCTGCAAGAAAGAGGATAGTTCAGGGAAGCAGAGAGACCCGAGAAGAGGTAAATTTACGTTATTCAGTGGTGACCATTCTGAATTCTTTCAGTAATTATCCAATATTTATATCTCTCTTTAAACTGCGTCTTTCAGGCAGAAGACTGGGGACCGGTCTCAGCCGGCTACTCAGCAACAACCTACTCAGCGCAAGGTAAACAGTCAGACTCAAGACCGTTCTGCTACGGATAGGCGTGGCGGTAATGATGATTGCCGTAACAACGCTGGAAATTCCAACAACAGCAGGTCCTTACACTTACTCATTTCCTTATGTTACATGCAATATTTCATAATTCTGACACATTAGCAATCTTCTATCAGGAATAATGGTAACGGGAGGGACCAGAACCAAAGAGGTTCACAGCCTAACCGTCCAGCTATCACTGGTATTACATCTTACGATTTTCCGCATTGTCTTTTTGTACCTATAAACCATGTCTCATGTATATTGTTCTTAACAGGCTCCCAGCCAGCAAGGGCACCTGCTGGAGGGTATACTCACCCTCTTTTCACTACCTACGACCGTAGGCACCCAGGGTCATGTCGCCGCGACAACGACGCATTCTACAAGTGTGGCCTTACTGGTCATCGCATGAAGGACTGCCGCAAGGGCGAGATGAAGGGCACATCTGGACATGCTGATTCCAAGTCGCCTCCTACTAGTGGACACGTTTACACGACTTCTTGCGACTAGGCCAACAAGTCTACAGGTACCATCACTAGAATCTTGTATATGTATGGTCAAGCTACATGTGTTTTATTTGACACGGGTGCTACTCATTCGGTCATCTCTACTACTTATGCTAAGAATGTTAGGATATCCCCTACGCCATTAGAGAATGTACTAAACATTTCCACGCCTTTAAGAGACTCTGTACGCATAACCCATTTGTACAAGAGCCTTCCCTTATAGTTTGACGACAAGATTCGTCCTGTTGACGCACTTCCGCTGGACATGAGTGATTTCGACATGATATTTGGGCATGGACTGGCTATCCAATCATCATGCCACCATAGAATGCCATACATATCGGGTTATCTTCGGTGATGTAAATGCACCAGAGTACATCCACAACGGGTTCATACCCGGAAGGTCTGTACAAATAATCTCGACTTTGCAAGCACGTGCATTACTTTAACATGGTTGTGAGGGCTATCTAGCTACTATTCATGACATGGATGCTGAATATCCATCAATTCAGAATCAGCCAATAGTGTCAGAATTTCCTGATGTGTTTCTAGAAGAACTTTCGGGCATACCACCTGCACGTGAAGTAGAGTTTTATATCGAGCTCATCCTAGGAGCTCATCCGATTTCAAAGGCTCCTTATCGCATGGCTCCCATTGAGCTGAAGGAGTTGAAGGATCAATTGCAAGAACTTTTGGAACGAGGCTTCATTCGACCTAGCGCATCTCCATGAGGCGCACCGGTCTTATTCGTGAAAAAGAAGGATGGCAGTATGCGTCTTTGCATAGATTATCGCGAGCTCAACAAGATCACCATCAAGAATAAATATCCTTTACCACGCATTGACGATCTGTTTGACCAACTCCAAGGGGCCAAACATTTCTCCAAAATTGATCTGAGGTCGGCTATCATCAGCTATGGGTTAAAGAGCAGGACATCGCCAAGACTGCTTTTCGTACACGTTATGGGCACTACGAATTCGTAGTCATGCCATTTGGCCTTACCAATGCTCTAGATGTTTTCATAGATTTGATGAACAGAATCTTCCATGAAATTCTGGACAAGTTCGTCATTGTCTTTATTGACGACATCTTTATTTTCTCTAAGTCCAAGGAGGAACACGAAGACCATCTTCGTACAGTACTACAAATTCTTCGCCAGAAGCAGCTGTATGCGAAATTCTCCAAGTGTGAGTTATGGTTAGACAAGGTGGCGTCCTTAGATCAGATTTTATCAGCAGAAGGAATCAGCATGGACCCAACAAAGGTTTAGGCTATTACCAAGTGGCCAAGACCGACATCAGCGACTGAAGTTCGTAGTTTACTAGGCTTAGCTGGTTACTACCGTAGGTTCGTAGAGAACTTTTCCCGTTTAGCATTGCCATTGACCAAACTGATGCGAAAAGGGGAGAAATTCGTCTGGACTTAAGAAAGAGAGAAGAGCTTTGAAGACCTTAAGCAGAAGTTAATATCTGCACCAATTCTTACTCTCCCATCTAGTACAGATGGATTCAAATCTACAGTGATGCGTCAGGGAAAGGACTTGGCTGTGTTCTTATGCAACATGGGAAAGTGATTGTGTACGCTTCACGGCAGCTTAAGCCTTATGAGGAAAATTACCCTACGCATGACTTGGAACTTGCAACAGTCGTGTTTCCATTGAAGATATGGAGGCACTACTTGTATGGAGAATCATGTAACATCTTCATAGACCACAAGAGCCTAAAGTACATCTTCACTCAACGTGAGCTGAATATGAGACAAAGGAGATGGTTAGAGGTGTTGAAGGATTATGACATTAATCTGCAGTATCATCCCGGCAAGGCGAATGTGGTGGCAGATGCACTTAGTAGAAAGTCCTAATGATAAACGACATTGAAATTAAGGAGGAAATTATAAGAGACTTAGAGCGACTAGACAACGAGATCATGGAATGTGGACAACACGGTTACTGGGCTAACCTTAGAGTGGAACCTGAGTTACTCTCTAGGATCAAGGAAGCTCAGAAGGATGATGGTGAAATCTGGGCGATAATTCAGAACATGGAGAAGCAGACAGAATTTCGTGTAGACGAAGACGGTATCTTATGGCAGGGCACGAGACTTTGTGTTCCTGATGATCAAGAACTCCGAGAAGCATTGTTAGCTGAAGATCATAGCTCCCTATTCTCCGTTCATCCTGGGTCAACCATATATAATACTTAGGTTAAAATATGTATTAATATTTATATTAATATAACCTAAGTCATGAAAATTAATTATATGTCATGTATTAATAATTAATTAATTACTATAGTCTAATTTACATAAATAAATACTTAGGTTAAAATCATGTATTATTAAATATTAATAATAAACATAAGTCCATGTTTTAATTAAATTAATTATATGCCATGTTAAATTAATTTAATTAACTTGTAAAATAAATATACTTGTAAAACAATTAAACGTGTAAAAATAATAAACCGAACCCATATATTATTTTTATTAAAACATGTCGTGAACCGGCCCTCAAACCCGTGAACCAACCGAACCAAACCCACCCAAAAACAGTGGCAAACCGGCCTAACCCAGTTGCCCCTGCTCTCGGCAAACAGCCACCTGCTGTTGACGTTGGTCTTGTCCTCTCGGTCCAGCCACTGACACCACCAGGGTTCCCACCGGTAGTTGCCGGTGGCCCCTGCTGCCTTCGGTGGTTCCCCCCTGCTTGCCTAAAATAGCCACTGACTTAAGCCGGTGGTGGGGCTGTGGCTGTCGAGATCTCCCAAAACCATAAGGCACCCCCTACGTAAGTCGGGGTGTCTTGTCCCTGATGTTGACCGAGCCAAACACCACCCAGACCTTGGTCTCGGTTGGTGTTATGAACCAAACGGCGCCAAGAGTCATAGGACTCTCGGTTTGTGTGGCGGCCAAACAACCAAACCCGAAAACATCCTAATTATTAGTCCCCACCATGATTATTAGCATGTTATTGATCTTGTTTTTAAATCCCCATGATCATATGTGAAAACATAAAAAGAATTGAAAAGCAAGGTTTTCGGATTACCAAAACACGTGGAATAAGTAGAGGATGAATACACGAACACGTTCTTATGATTTGTTAAATCAAAATCAACCAATCACCCTTGAGTGGTGATGTAGCTGTCGGCCAAGAGAGAGCAAGGAGAAAGATTAGGGTTTTTGTTTTTCTAAAAATCTTCTGTGAATGATTAATGTTTTTCATTATTTTTTTATTTAGTAAAAACAAATGGGCTGGGCCCCCTTTCTCCTTGTTGCCGCGGCTTGTAGGGTCCACCAAGGGAAACCCGTAGTTTTTCCGTGTTCTAATTATTTACTGTTCGTGTGCTCGTATATTATTAAATATTCGTGTTATTATAAATACTTGTACGTAATCGTAATAATAATATACGTAAATACATAATTATATTTTCGTAATTCTTACGTTCATGATTTCATGTTAGTGATTTTAATTATTATTGATAATGATTATCGTGCATTAATACGTACTTAATACTTATTGTGTGATGACACGTACGTAGTTCTTGTACTTTATATCCATGAAATGTATTCATGTTATAAAAGGAAAGTTTTAATCTTGTACGTACGATACGAAGGGTACTATTCATGGTAAAAGCATACGGGTTTTACAAGGACCTATACCATGTGTAGTGTGTGTATTTGAGCTCGTCTCTAAGATCATTGAATAATGATCTGAGATAACAAATTACATCATATGATGTACTTAGGACACTACACATCTGGAATTAAAATATTCCAAGGATATTGTCATTGTATCTCATAACAATGCTCTAAATCCGATCAACGGGGAGAGAAAGTGAATCTATATCTTTGCTCATCTTTTGTAAAAGTTTAAGACATTTTTTTTAAGATTTCTTAATCTATAAAACAAAAAGAGCTTAGTATTGTTCATTACCAAAGCCGTTTCGTCTTACACCAGAAAGGCACGTCATGAACCACTATATATGACACAAGCTCTTCGTCTCAACTACATAAAGATCGTCATTCATATCTTGAGCATTGATACTTGACCTTGATTCTATCATCTTTGATTCTCTCTTCCCTATCTTCGTTCAAGAGTATTTGTTTTTCATTTCGATATTTTTTTTGTCTTGATTTCACTTGTAATCCTTCATTAAGGCATTATAATCTAGTGCTCAAGTGGTCCAACGATTTTCAAAAGGCTTAAAATATGTTTTAACTATTTTAAGAAAAATTGCTTTGAAAACATTTCTTTCATTCATGAGCTTAGCATGGACTCTGTCCGTGGCTCAATAAATATTGATGTGTAACACGCGGTTCCTTATCGATAATGAATCGCAGGTCTACCAAACATAAAATAAGTGAGTTTTTATTATTTTACAATTTTTCAAAACAAACCGCTCCTTCCTTGCTGCTGGTGCTTAACGGGAAACCACAAAAACCACCATCAACACTTTTCAAAATCCTTCAAAATCACTCAAATTAGTTGGTTCAAAGACAAGGTTTCATCAATCCTTCATCTACCATCAATTAATTGTAAGTATTTACATTCAGATTCATTTAATTCGTTTTTGGGTTCTTAATTTCATAATGGGGGTTTTTCAAAATTAAAATGAATTATAACCAAATTAGGAATATGGGTATCCATAGTTTAATTGCTATGATTCCATTAGGTTCATATTCCTTGTAATTCCATGAAACTCAATTATAGAACAAATTTGAAATTAACTAAATCAGTTTAATTTAATTTTGAAATTGATATGAACCCTCGAATGGATTGGTAATTGTATTGTTAATGCTTACCTAAAAACAATTTTTGAAAAATAATGTTCAAATTCACGATTGATGTGTATAATTCATATGCATTCGTCAATGGTGAAATTGTTATATTATGAAAATAGAAATGATAAGGAATCATCCTTTCGTTAGTCAAGTAATTGATTAAGCACATTCCTATGGTTTTGAAAATTACTAATTACTATGTAACATAGAGTGATCTTTATATATATCTTTTGTTGTTTAATATAGGTACCAAAATGTATTCGAAGTTTTAAATGACCATGAGAAAACTATATAGTTAATAAGTGTGAAAATACTTATCCTTTTACCACTTAAAACAAGGAAAAACCAAACCAAACGTGTATTTATAAACGTAAATGTCGGAATTACGCATGGTTTTGTGGTTTATTGTGTTTTAGGTACAAAAGATGAAAAATGAAGAAAACACGCGATTTCACGGGAATTTATCGAAGAAAAATACTAAGAATAAAGAAAAGGATCAAAAGTGCAAAAAGAATGAAGTTTGGAGGGCTTATAATGAAGATTTTATGAAGATTAAGGCTGAATAACAAAGAAAGAAAAAGACAAGGGCTGGAAATGACAACTGCGTCAAGTTTCTTATACCTTCAACACATGGACGAATTAAGAGCACAAATTTACTAAGCAAACAGTTTCGCCCTTGCCACGTAACTCGTTTCGGTTTGCATTTCGCATATTATACTATTTTATTTCTAATTTTAACATTTTATTAATCTTAGTAAAAATTAAATAAATAAAAGTTATTTATTTTATAATAGTTAGTTTAGTATTGAATTAACTAATTTTGATTTTAAATATTTTTAGTTTTAGTAGTTTTATTATTATATATTTTATTTATTTTTAAACTAACACAAAAATATTAAAAAGAAATAAAATAGCATGTGTTTTTCTTTTGTGAGTAATTAGGTGCATGATTCTAGAAGAATAAAGATTATGGAGTTGATTAAAGAAAGCTTAATTAAGGGCCATTGGATGAAAAATAATCAAAGGTGAAGATAGGTGATCTATGTGAAGTGCTCTCATTGGTCTATCTAAAAAGAATCTTTACTCCTATTGGTGGAAACACATCATCACCTATCAAATGACCAAGATGTCCTCAAGTTAAAGAAGAGAAGGTAGTTAGAAGCTTAAAAAGACTAATCTACCCCAAACACCTTGACTTCAACTATAAATAGCACCTCATTTTTCTTCATTATGTATGTAGATTTTAGGTAGCTAAATGATGTCAAATTTATTTCATGCTTATTGTAATTCATTTTTATACTTTAATAAACAAGTTATTTTAGATTATTGTTAATCTCTTTAGCTTATTCTCATTCTACATTTCTCAATTTTTCAATAATCTAGCTTAGTATTTGGGATTAGTTTTTATAACTTTTTCCAAACAAGTTAGATTTATATAAAAGTTCGAAATAAGTGTTATTTTATTTCTAGCTTATTGTGGGCTTATATTTTGAGATCTATCTTATTGTGGGTGAATTTGTTCAATTAGTTTTTTAAGCTTTTTGAATCACATAAGTTTTAAGCTTAGGCTTATAACTTATTAATAAGCTAGCCTTTTAATTAATTACTTTTAGTGTAGATCTATTAGTTTTTTATGAATTAGTGTAGATCTATTAGTTTTTAGTTTAAAAATCAAAATACTTTTATAAACCTAAAAAATAGTGTAGATCTATTAGTTTTTTTTATAAACTAGTGTAGGTTTATTAGTTTTTAGTTTAAAAATTAAAATATTTTTATAAAACCTAAAAATATTGTTTAGATCAATTAGTAATCAACATAATCAAATATTAATTGTTGCTTATCATCCTAACCTCTTGTGTTCTTTTGATCTCGGTGTATCGATTCATCACTTTTAGTGAGGAGCTTACGGGTTTAATAGATTTAGTTAATAGGTGGAATTACTTACAGCGTTTGGTTGGCAAAAGTTGTGAAGTATCGGTTTAGTAATTGTGCGGTTTGAGTTTGATTTGAGAGGCCGTGCACTTTACTGGCCGGGTTTCGCTTTTGATTATTTGATTTGAGAGGTCGTGTACTTTACGGGCCATATTTGTTGGTTATGATAGGTCGTGTACTTTACGGGCCATATTTTGTTGGTTGTGTTGATTGTTTTTAGATCGTTTTTCTTCGGACCACGAGTACTAAAGTTCTCTCCTTTTTCAATATCTAGCTTAAAGTTTATTCTCCTCTAAATCATTTTTTTTAATTAATTAGATTAATATAGTTTAAATTTTTTAAAAAATATCTCTTTTATAAAAATTGTTTTAATTAGTTTTAAAAAATTAATGTTGTTTTAAAAAATGAATTTAAAATTATAAAAATTAGTTTTTATTTAGATAAGCTTACTTTGAGTATAAAGTTTACACATTTTTGTGATTATTAAGCTTATTAGTATATAAAACTTCAAGCTTTATCATCTAAAAAGATTAATAAGCTATAAATGTTAAACCTTTACGCTTTAATCTTAAGTTTATCTTTTTGATTTAATTTTTGTCATCTTACTTGTTATTACGTACTTGCATTTCGTTTATGAATAATTTTTTTAATTATAGTATAATTTTGTTGCATCTTAGATTTAATAAGTTTCATCAAGATTTTAAATTGTAGTATAATTGTATTGCATTTTAGAGTAATTTTATGTGAACTATTTGCGCTTTTATTTATATATTACCTAAGTCTATAATAGTATCCCCATTTAAATTTAATTATACATAAATACCAAACAAGTATTATTAAACAAAAACGATAAGTCTTTTGATAAATTTGATATCATTTCGAGTCGAGTCGAAGAAACAAACATTAATCTCTTACACAAATTGGCTATATTAAATTTCCTATATTAAGAGTATTTACCTATTCTTTCCGCTTCTTTTCTTTCCCGAACTCTTAGAAATACCTTTCTCTCTCTTGAACATCGATGTTTTCATGAAGGTCGTTTCGTCTCCTCGAATCTCAATGGTTATGAACTTATTTGATTCATGTTCAAATCCATTGGCTTTGTTTGTTTACTTGACATTGATGAGCCGATATTTCCTTTTTTTCTTCTCGAGTTCTTTAGTTCTTATTCTCTAATGTGCATCAATAATGGACTGTCTATAAGATTTTCCATTATGTGCAAGACTATCATATGCTCCCTTTCCGAATCCGGTCAAATTCTCAAGGTACCGTATGATGGTCAATGTAGGTTCATCGATGCTTGGAGATTGATTCTTTGGAATCGGCCTCTATTGATGTGCATTATGTCACTGAAATTCCTTCGACTTCTTTTATTGCCCGAGCTAGTTCTAAATCTCATAAGCATCCAATTCTTGGTGAATTCCAAGGAGCCGTTCGTGCTATAACTCCATGGGAATTACTAACTAGCGAACTTAATGAGTTCATGGTTCCTTGGGCCGAAATTATTAGGGAAAACACAATGTGTATTGGTGGTGATCGCAATCACATACCCGAATGTCTTGCACATATGTTGTATTGTGTTGCTACCACCACCATACAACCTTGCGTATTACATTGCTAGTAGAATTAGCGTCGATCTTTTCAAATCTAATTCTTGTCTTCCTTTTGCGATGCTTCTAACTCGCCTTCTGTGAAAGGGTTGATTATGACTTTCCTTGTTTCAAAGTATCATCCTACATCTCCGTCAATCGTATAATGCTTCCCATTCAAAATAACTTTTCACAAGAGACTAGAAATGACATTTTTGATGAAATAAATGATTTTCCGGAAGCAACCTATGATGTTGGGTATGATGGAACCTCATCTATTCATTATGATGATATAGAAGTTGATATCGGCATGGGTCCCGAGTAATTCTTCACCATCAATGTATAGTTACATTAATGATCATTCATATGAGCATCATCCTTGTTCTTCATCACATATCTCTTTTGTTGCTCCACGAGACATATCTATTTTCAAAATCTTTGAATCCAATAGGAAACAAGAGGTGGATTCAAAACCATTGAATAAATTTTTAAGAGTTGGTAGAAGAAATGATTCATCTTGGATGCCACATTGAGAGTGTCTACTTCTTTTAGACTCCTTTTTAGTTTATGCTTTTTATTTTGTATGAACTAACTTATTTGGATTACCTTTATTTTAATCCTAACTATGTGTTTCATGTGTTTGAACTTTCAAATTACATTATTATGTGCATTTAACTTGTTTCTTAACTATTTAGATTTTGGTTGGTTATCTATATTGGCTTGATTATAAAACTATAAATTCTGGGATTTTGAAAGATTCTGGGAAAACCATTTTTGTAACCTTCTGTCTGCGGATCAATAAATCCTCGTAGTGCAATATCGATATTCAGCCGCATGTGTATTTAAGGAACCGCGGGTTGATTTTTCGAACATAATCTTTCCTTTACATTATTCTTTCTAATTCTTTGTAAAGATGGATAAAACATTTGCTAAACATCTAATTTTTACAAAAGAGGTTTGACAAGCTTCATTGTTTACCAAAAATATTTTTAACCCATTACCCTTTGGATCACCCTTTCTCTTTTTAAACATTCTTACTTCATCATTTCAGCACTTCTAAGCCTTTCTAAACTTTAACCTTTCAACCATGGTGTCCACAAGATCATCATCTTTCACCAAAAACTCTTCCGCAAGAAAAAGCCTCAAAATCAAGATTAAGATACCCAAATTGGGTTCTTCTTCTTTGCCACCCCTAGAAATGAGACAACTCCTTCACCAATTCTCATTTCCTCATCACCTTCACCACCTCTTGAACCAAGCAAGACTTCTTCAATCGATGGTACTAACGATTCACATGGTTCTATCTCATCTTCATTCCAATCTAGAATGAATGATGGTCATCACCTTTCACTCCAAGTCTATTCTTAGGTGAGAACCCTCAACCACTTCAAAGAATTCCCTTTGAGGATGACTTTGTTGTGCCTTCTCCCATATCACCTTTGGACACCATGCTTCCTCTCCTCTTATGGTTGTTCCTATTTACCATCCCTTGGGTGATCCATACCTTTTTACCTTTCTTGAGGCACATGGTGCTAATTGTCTATGTGGTCTTTACAACAACTATCTCATCTAATCTCTTAGAATGAAGATGCATTGACTTCATGCAAGATTGTAAAACCTTGTGTTATCCTTCCTTTCTCATCCTCCTCCTCCATATATGGGATGAGATGATTATATTTTTCAAAAGTTGTTTTTTTAAATATCATACCAAGCCATGAAGATCCACCAATCAAGATTAGAATAGATAGCTTAAGTTGTTTAGTTAGTTGTTTCATCTTTTGTATATTTCTTTTACTAAATATATTTTTCATGTATATGTTTTATGGATTTAGTTTTATGTGTTATATCTTTCTTGTTTACAGATTAATCAACTTCAATTTATATTTAAAACTGAACCGGAATCTATTGTCACCTCTAAACTTGACTAAAATTGGATCAAAATGTTATCTAATATTTTATCACTCTTTGTCAAGATACTCTTGTGAGTATGTTACTTTATATGAAACCTTAGCCTAACCTAATGCTAATAGAGGTAAAAATCCAAGATTTGCTAAAATTTGAAAAAGCCCTTGTCTTTTCTCAAAATTTCAGAAAATCGTATTTTGGCAGCCTTTGTCGGTGGATCATTATTTTTAATGACTCGGGACCCTACTTAACAAACCGTGGCCAGTGAGCCATGTTTTTGTTCGTTTTTGGTCCTTCACCTTTGTAGAAACTAGAAGGGGGGGGGGGTCGAATAGTTTCTCTTAGGTTTATGCGCTAATTAAAATTTCTTTCAACTAGGTTTGTCTCAAAACTACCTTTTACTTGAAAGCTAGTTTCATATTGATTAGGTTTAATTATAATGCATTAAATATGACAAGTAGATGTGTATGATGTGATAATAAGAGTAAGTAAAGAGTAAGGAGAGAAACGACCTAATAGGAAGACACCAAGATTTATAGTGGTTCGGCAACGAAGCTCTATCTTTGTTCCTACTCTACTCCTCGAGTACACCTTACTCGAGATTTCCAGTATATACACTAGCTCCCTTCTTGGCGGAGAAAACCTTACAACGTCGCTTACATTATTTTTCGACACTAAGCTAAATATCGAGACCTAATCATAGCTAGGACTAATCTACACAACGTCGCCCACTTCACCATTTTACGACACAAGGCTAGATGCCGAGTTCTAATCGAAATATAGAACCAATCTTCAGAACGTTGCCTACTTCACCATTTTACGACACAAGGCTAGATGTCGAGTTCTAATCGAAAGGTAGAACCAATCTTCACAAAGTTTCCTACTTCACCATTTTACGACACAAGGCAAGATGTCGAGTTCTAATCGAAAGGTAGAACCAATCTTCACGACTCTTTACTTTGAAGCTAAGTGAGAACATCACAAGACACAACTACACATCACTTTATAGTTTAGTGAGAACTCACAAGACACAACCACATCACTTTATAGTTTAGTAAGAACTCACAACTATTACAACTCAATAAAACACATATCCAAGTATACACGTGTAACTTGGATCTATACAACACAAATCCAAGTATACACATATACGATAGATTTACACAAGACTAGATCAAAGTATTCACAAATATATTGGATACACAAGACTCAAATAAAACAAATGATGAACATGACTAGATCTTTAGGAGAGAATGATCTTCATCAAGAATTCATCTTTAATCACATCACAAGTGTGTGAGTGATCTTCTCTTTGGACAAGGTAAAGAAGGAGATCAAGGGGATACTCATAAGTAAACATACTTAACACATTAAGTGATCATTAAAAATGATTAGGAATTAGAAAGGAGAAGGATAACAGAAAGAGTGTCCAAAAAGGGTAATGGAAAATGCAGATTTGATCCACTATTTATAAGAGACAAAAGCCAACGGCTCGCTGAGCGCGGTTCCTTAATTATCATGCGGTTCCTTATCACCAAGGAACCGCATAGGTATTTAAGGATCCATGTTCGTAGACTCCACTCGTTTTTGTCCTTTAGTGGGGGAGTAATATCTGAGGTAAGTTTTTACCTTCAAAGAATGTTCCTATGGCATTTGGAATATGCCATACTCAAATTTATATTTTCAATTTTAATAAAAAAATTTCTTAAAAATAAAGTTTATTAAAAAAATATTTTGTCACATTTGACAGAATGTAAGTTTAGGGCTAATCACTTTTAGGATCACTAATCATGATTAAGATATGTTAGTGCAATACTTAATTGATTAGTACCTTGATGATAGTGTTTGTTAGATAATTCGTCTTATGATTGTCTTTGATGATAAATGTCTTTTTAATTTGTCATGATCAAAACTAAGAAAGATTAGTTAACACTAATTATGTTTTTAGGTATTACTTTGAATTAACAATCCCCTTTTTGATTACGACAAACTATAAACTCATTTATGTAAAGTACAAATTTATTTGAATTATTAACGAGTTTATCACTATCATTTCTCCCCCTTTGTTGTAGCAAAAAGGTTAGCACAAGTCGTTGAGGAAGAGAAGAAACGACTTTGCTAGAAAATCCCCCTTGGTGTTTACTCCCCCTTGCTTGGGGAACCAAGTGAATGAGCTAAGGTGACATGCTACACAAAGTTTAGTAGAGAGAAAAGAAACACCAATGTATATATAGTCACTACCTAATTAGGAGTAAGTGTTTGCTAAGTATGTCCAAAGAGGGTGTTTTGATAAAATCAAAGTTCAATTGGTGGAATAGAGGTAGAAAAGAAACATCCATACCAATTCAAGTTATAATATCCAAGGGTTAGAAACTTAGAATTATTGGAATCACCCAAAAGAAATTGTTAGTTTTAACCATGATCTAGTCTAAACAATGTGCGAAAAAGAATTGATGGGAAAGGGAGTAACACACATAACATTAATATTACAAAAATATTAAATAACATACAAGGGAAATATTCATACACACAATATGAATATTTAACACAACAAATAAGGAAAATAAACAACAAAAGCATAAACTACTCTATTAGTGATAATCCTCCAAGATGTTTAAGTTGACTCAAACAACTAAAACATAAAGCATGCTTTAATTGGAAAAATAAGACGACGAGACATCATTCGAAGATTTCTTCATGGGAACAAATACTTTGAGAGGAGGTCGAGTGAGAAGAAATTCAAGAAAATTTAGCTTCTCATACACATAAGCAAGTTCAATCTGTTGAAATCGACAACAAGCACACGAGCTTCCATGATGCAAAACAAAGTCGTTAGATGGGGGAGGACGATAAAGATGAGAAGGTGGTGGTGGAGAGGGAGATAATTGATAAGAAATGGTTTTAGGTCATTGAGAGGAGGTATGTTGCAAGGTTTAGGTGGTGGTGGAAGAACTCCATTTTCTCCGGTAATTGGATCGATTGAGAAAGTCTCATTCTAATACGCAATGGGAGAGAAAGAAGTCTTGCAAGGTTTTGAAAAAGAGGAATCATAATGATCCTTGTTCTTCTTGACCCAAATAGGTCGAACTGACATTTTCGGTTTCTTGGAAAGATTAGAAGAAGAAGCTTTAGGTTTAGAAGATTGTGACAAAGAGATGTCAAGGTTAAGATTAGATTGGTTAGACATTGTGAGGGATGAGAATAAGAACTCCCAAAAGAAGAGAATTTAAAGAAAACAGACAAGGCAAAGATTTGAAATGAAAACAAAAGTTATCAAGGAATGTTTAGCCAAAAATAGCAAACAAGGAATCTTGAAAAAGACCGTGGTAAAAGAAGAAGACCAAAAACGAACTTTAAGGATCCACATACATTGGACATGAAAATGCTATTTTATAAGGTTTTGAGAAAAAAATAAGACTTTTTCAAAAAATTGCAAATCTTGGATTTTTACCTCTTTTAGCACTAGATTATGCTTTGGTTGCACAAAAGGTAATACACTCACAAAGGGTGTCAAGACAAAGGGTGACAAAATATTTAGATAACATTTTGATCTAATTTTAGTCAAATTTTAAGAGGTTGTGATAAATTAAGGTTCAATTGTAAATAAAATTAAAGTTGATTAGTGTGAGAACATAGGTTAAAACATACAAATATTAAATCCATAAAACATCTTCATGAAAACTCATGAAGGAAAGGAAATACAAGAAATGAAACAACAACTAACTATTAAAAAGTTAGCTAAACTAGTTATTGATCGATAGTATTCCTTGGCTTGATTTTCTTTGTAACACCCCAATTTCAGGTCATATGCGGAAGCTCATATGGGGTGCTACTTCATAATACAATAGCTCAAGTAATAGAAAACGACTCGAAAAGAATCGTTTTAAAAATAAACTTTCAATTGAAATAGATTTTGATAAATCGTTCACAACATGGTCCCAAACATGTAACTAACATGTTACACAACATTTTTCATTTATAAAAATCATTGAAGGATTATTTCCAAAATGGTGAGCTTTAAACATATTTATTATTAAACAGCAAGCATCGAAATCCCTCCTTTGCCATTACCTTCAAGGACCTGAGACAAAACATGCTAAAACTTGTCAACAAAGGTTGAGTGAATCTATAGAGTTTATAAATAAACATTACCGAACACTAATATGTTTTAAAGCCATCAACCATAGCAGTGTGGATCAAACAAAGTTATGAATATTTATTATAAGCCTCATGAAATTGATACGTTTCCATATTATTTTCCCACCATACACCTCGCTAAGTGTATATCAAACTCTCACGCATGTATCCCCCTTGGGCCTCAATCGTGCCCTAACGATAGCTAGTCGTTATAGGACGGGAGGAGGTCGGTCCTCCCGAATAGTACTATTCCATGTATAAGCGCCTACCATAACTCGGTAACTAACAATTCATGATATAATTAGGACTTTTATATAGAGAAATAACAAACTTATAATAATAATAACCATGGCATTAAACCTTTTCTTTTGTTCTAAATTTTAACAAACATGGGTTTTCCACAACTTATAGTTGTACCCTTAATTTTTAATAAATTATTTTCCAATAAATAGGGTTCTCACAACTTCTAGTTGCACCCATTAATGGGTTTGCCGCAACCTATAGTTGTACCCTTCAGAATTTAATAAAAAATTTGCATGTTATCCCCCTCGCAAGTACTAAAACAATTTAAGAATTTAAAAGCGAGGCTATAGCCTAACCTTAGTACGAGTGTAGTAGTACGATGATCGCCGACGATTAGTGATGCCCGTTTAAACACGAAAACCGCAACCTCCCAAATAAGGCGCGTTCGTTAATAATCGATTTAAGTATAAATAATACTTAAAAAATATAAAAATCAAAATTACAAAGTCACGGCAATCCCAAAAAATTAACAATACAAGTGATATTACTATACCCTTTTACATGTTAACTTTATTAACTATATCCTCGATAAAAATTTGCCGGTACATACCAAATATACAAGCTCGTTTACCTTACTTATACTATTCCGTTTTCGACGAAACTTGGTAACAAACTCACACATAATATGAATAAGACTCAGCTTAAGTTTCATTCAAAAATATTACTTCTAAGACCTTTTGCCTGACACATCTTTGCGTTATAAAAACCGGACAGATTTACGTCTTTAACTCGTAAAACCATTTTGACATATCTAATCAATTTCGTTTACAAAACCGACACTCGGTTTTGAAAATAGACTCATGACCTGAGGTTTAGCAACTTACATCAGCCCTTGACTATTTCTAAAACTCATTCTATAGTCCCCGAGATTCGATCCAAATATTGACAACAATTTTTCGGATCGTGTCAACACTCGTTTCCCGGTACACGAAAATCAAATCATCATAACTTCTCGCTTGTTTGGAGCTAGAAGCTCTACTTTATATCAAATCTAAGCTTAGGAAAATCTCTACAACAATATCTGATCAAATCAACCTATTACCGGACTTAAGATATCCGAAAATAGCTTCAAACCCATTGATGTAAAATACCCATTTAAAAATCACACCAAAACCTATTTTGACCCATTTTTATCATCATAAACACTTCAAATCACCTATACCAATCATCCATAACAACACCTAACACCTCTATATCACTTGCATGTCACATGTATGTTACAAAAAATAAATAAACTCTTGCATGCAATCATTAAAAATAAATATAATAACAATAACAAGTAATTGGAACCTTACAATTATTTTAGGAGATCAAATGATCAAGAACACCATAAAGCCCCAAATGTTTGTGGCTCTTATGGTAAAAAACACCAAGATAAAATCTCCAGCTTGTTTGATTGATTATAATTGATCCTAACACTTGCATGTTGATGAAAACAAAAATCAAAGATTAAATAAACTTTTTAGATTAAAATAACATGATCTTTACTAGATCATTACATGCATATAATAAAAATACCTTCAATAATTTCTTGTTTTTATCAATTTTCAAAACTTGTTGCATGTGTATAAAAATTACACCATTAGAATCTCCTTGAAGTTTTAGAGATGGGATATTGATTTGTTTTTGCTTGATCATAATCAAAATCAAGAAAATTTGATGGATTGAGGGTGTTGGGGTCACGACTTAAAAAGAAAAAGAAAGAGAAAGATGAAGTTTTTGGGTGGTGATGATTTCTATCTGTTTTTATGAGTGGAAAATCCTTTTATAGTAGGGATGGAGGGATAGTTTTGCCAATTTGTGATAGTTTTGGTCCAAAATACAATTAAATAGTTGTAAGGGTAGAAAATGTAAATTTTCAATTTTTAAAATATTTACGAGACTCGGGTTTCTTAAAAAAAACTTTTCAAAATTTAAAACGTACACGAAATATAATAATATACTTCCGACACGACTTAATACTCAATAAAAATAAAAACGTCAAAAATATAAAAAATCAAATCAATCGATAATAAACGTTAAATTTCGGGCATCCGTCGATATCGCGATCACTAGTAGTCCTCGTTACTCGTTAAAACGTAAAAATAATACGTTCAACATCGGTTTTAACTTAAACAGTCAAACATAATAGATTCAAACTCACTAAAAATTCAAAATATTCGTTAAATATAACTAAATAATGACCTGAAATTTATAGATTGTCACAGCATTCCCATCTAACAGGGATCTTCGTCCCGAAGATCAATTCGCCTTATGGTCCGGTTTCAGGTTGAAATTGAACAAATGCGGATATTTCTTCCACATTTGATCTTCTCTTTCTTAAGTAAACTCCGGTCCACGACTTGAGTTCCATCGGACCTTGACAATAGGGATCCAGCTTTGCTTCAATTGCTTCACCTCCCTATCCATGATCTCGACGGGTTCCTCGATGAAGTGCAACTTGTCATCAATCTTAACTTTATCCATTAGGATAATAAGTTATTCGTCGGACAAACACTTCTTTGGGTTCGACACATGATAAGTATTGTGGACTTCCTTGCAGCTCTTGAGGTAATCCAAGTGTATATGCTTCCGGACCCACCCTTGATAAAATCTCAAAAGGTCCAATATAACGGGGACGTAATTTCCCATACTTTACAAAGCGTATACCGCCTTTCCATTGAAATACTTTTAGCATAACCTTGTCACCTACCTCGAATTTCAAAGGTTTTCGTCTCACATCGACATACTTTTCTGTTTACTACGAGCGGCTAAAGCGATTTTTTATTTGTACAATCATCTCAGTAGTCATACGAACCAATTCCGGCTCGGTGAGATAGGCATCCCTAACATCACTCCACCATACTGGTGATCGACATTTCCTTCCATAAAGAGTATCTAAAGGTGCGACTTAAATACTAGTGTGATAACTATTATTGTAGGATAATTCCTCCAATGGTAAGTGCTTATCCCAAGTACTACCAAAATCAATCACACAAGTGGGCAACATGTTATCCAATTTTGACTTATCGTTTCATTTTGATCATCGGTTTGAGGATGATGAGTTGTGCTCATATCCAAAATTATCCCCAATGATTCTTGAAGGGATCTCCAGAAATTTGATGCGAACGATTGTCATAGAGTAAATAAGAGTAAGTCTCTCCAACTTGAACTTTTCATTTGTCAGAATAAAGTGGGCTAATTTGGTCAATCGATCCACAATCACCCAAATAGAATCAAAATTGGATGGAGTTCTTGGACCTTAGAAATGAAGTCCATGGTAATACGCTCCCATTTCCAAATAGGAACTTTGGGTTGTTGAAGCAGTCAGGATGGCTTTTGGTATTCAGCCTTGACCTTAGCACATGTCAAGCACTTGCTAACATATGTTGCAATATCCGCCTTCTTGTTTGGCCACCAGTACAACTTCTTCAAATCATGATACATTTTATCCGACCCGGGGTGAATAGAATACTTGGACTTGTGAGATTCCAACATAATTAGATCTCTCAATCCTCCAAAAAATGGTAACCATACTCGTCCCTTTAGACATTTTGTACCATCAGATCTAGTTTCAAAAGGTTCACCTTCACCGCGAAAGTTTTCAGATTTAATATTTTCAGATTTCATAGCTTCAGCTTGTGCTTTTCGAATCTGCTCTGGTAGATTGTTATGTATCGTTACTACCAAAGGACGCACTCGGAGAGGTTTGTCCCTTTCCTTCCAGCTTAACGCATCAGCTACCACGTTTGCTTTTCCCGCGTGATAACGAATTGAACAATCATAATCACTCAAAAGCTCGATCCATCTATGTTGCCTCATATTCAGCTCTTTTTGATCCATAATATACTGTAGACTCGTATGATCGGTGAATACCGTACACTTAGTTCCGTACAGATAATGTCTCCAAAGGCGAATAGCAAAAACCACCGCGCCCAATTCTAAGTCATGACTGGTGTAGTTTTCCTTGTTCTTCCTAAGTTGCCTAGAAGCATATGCAGTAACTTTTTATCGCTGCAACAAAATAGTTCGAAATCCTTTAAGAGACGCATCACAATAGACAACGAAATCGTCGCCGCCCTTAGGTAATGACAAGATTGGCTCACAACACTATTTAAGCTTCAACGATTAAAAGGCTTCTTCTTTATACTTAGAATAAATCAGAATATCATCGATGAACACAATCACAAATTTGTCAAGATACGGCTTGCACACACGGTTCACTAAATCCATAAACACAGCCGGTGCATTGGTCAAACCGAAAGACATAGCCAGAAACACACAATGACTATAACGAGTCCTAAAGGCCGTAATAGGAATATCTCCCTCGCGTATGCGAAGTTGATGATAACCAAAACGAAAATCAATCTTGGATAAAACACGAGAATCTTGAAGAAAACACGAGAGTTTTGAAGTTGATCAAATAGATCATCAATTCTTGGAAATGGGTAACGATTCTTGATCATTAGCCTATTAATCGATGCACATACGAAACGAACCATCTTTCTTCTTAACGAATAGAATATGAGTTCTACAAACTGACTAGCTCAGTCGAATAAAACTTCTATCAGATAGTTCTGAAAGCTGCACGATTAATTTCTTCAGTTCGGACGATGCTAATTGATATGGCACACGCACGACATTTGCAGCACCAGGAATTATATCAATTTAAAATTCTATTTGTCTTGGAGGCGAAAAATCTGGAAAAATCTCCCAGAACACTTTGGAACAGTTACAAATGACATGAGTAATTCTACTTACTTCTGTTACGATTCCTTCTACGATACTAAAGCCAGGAATAATCCATAACCTATTTCGATATACTTACGAGCTCTAATGCACGAAAAGAATTTTATATTTTGAAATATTTTTCCCCTTCAGTAACCTCATCGGCCTTTCGTTGAATTATGGGTCACATGAGCCAATAAGCCATGCAGACGACTTCACAAATCACCGCATATATTCTTGGTCATCCGTGAATATACTGCTTGAGCTTGACGGTTCGGGTTCCATAATTCTTGGACATAAAGGAGTCAACTTATGGAAACACTTGATATATCTACCAATGTTGGTTCCCTTTAGTTTCAGATTGTACAACACTTGCTAAATACTTTAGAAATACTTTGAGGGAAAACTCCTCAGTTAACCGCTTCCTCACCCTAGTCCATGGTGTCCCATAAGTAACGATACCTATGGAAGCAAATCTGCCATCCCACCAAATTAATGCACGAACTTGGAGAGTAGCGATTTCAAAACTCACCTTATCCTCTTGATTAGGGTCACTGATTTTGAAAGACTGACACCAGCTTTTCAACAACTGACACAATCCTCCATCATCTTTAGTACCCTTAATAGTCTATGGTTTGCATTAGATGAATGAAGTGTAGTTATAGCCTCTAATTTCGGGCACATTGGTTCCATCTGTAAAACCCGCGTGCTTATACCATGAATAGTGCCCTTAAGATCGTACGTCCTAGATTAAAACTTACCTTATTCAGTATTGATCACATTCATGTGCTAATAATCAAGCAAGTGCATACGTGTATGACATGACAAGTATCGATTACGTACGAACTCATGATAAACAGTAATAAATATATCACGTGAACATAATTAAATCATGATCACCATTTAAAATACTAATTATAATAATTACGTAAATACTCATAATATATTTACGAGCGTTGAGTTTACGATAAACGACACGTTTGGTGAAACAGAAACACCTTAAACACGAGCACGTTTAACCACGAACGAACACGAAACATCGGGACACGAGAAAGGTACGGGTACCCCATGTGGGGCCCCCATACCCACGGCTCATATACAAGAAATGGGCTTAGCCCATGGACTTTACAAGTAAAGGGGGGTAAAGAGTAAAACATGTTTTCACTTTTCATTTTCAAGAAAATAAACAAAAACCCTAAAAGAGTTTTTCTCATCTCCTTTTTGCTCTCTTGGTGCCGCCACCTTTACACCACCATAAGGGGGTGTTTGTTTGATTTTGATCTTAAAAACAAGTGTTAGTAACCGGGTTTGTTCATCCTTTTCCAAGCTACATAGTGGTATACCTTTCTAACCCTTCTTTTTAATTCTTTTTTAATTCTTTTGATCTTTGATTATTTTCATGAACATGTTATTATTTTTCTTATTAAAACAAGGTAATTAATCATTGATCTAACATGTTTTGGTATTAAATAAAATCAAGGAATGATTTAAAGGGGTGTTTGTTTCTAGCCGCCTAGCAAAACAAACCCGAGGGGGGGTTTGGTTTGTTATTGCCGCCACCACCAAGACCACTTTTGGTCTTGGTTGGCTCATGTGGGACCTACGGCAGCAAGGAGGCACGTGTGCCCCGGGTTTGGCCCGGGGTACGGTGTCGAATTCATGCCCGATTCATGGTTCGTTGGTTAAATCATGATCTTTGTTACATGTTAATTTTTATGAATCATGAACTTAGGATATAATTAATTAATAACATGAAATATTAATTAAATCATGACTTAGGTTATTTTAATTATTAGTTTAACATGACATTAATTTAACCTAAGTATTTTATGTTATAAGTTATAATTAATTAATTATTAAAACATGCCTATAATTAATTAATTTAGACATGACTTAGGTTATATTATTAATGATAATAATACATGTTTTAACCTAAGTATTTTCATTTCATTTTAATTAAAACATGTTATACTTTAATTAAAATACTTAACCTATAGTTTAATTAAAATACATGAAATAATAATTAAACTATACACTATATCATATGACTTAAGAATAAGCTTATAACACTTAGACTTATATGTTAGCTTATGGAATCAGCTTAATTCTAATTATGGAAACTTCTATTTATAGAAACTTAATTAAATAAGGCAACTAATCTAATTTGGACACCTTCTATATATGGAAATCAATCTATTTCAGGCAGCTAATCTAATCATGGAAACCTTCTATATATGGAAACTTATTTAATTAAGGCAGCTGATCTATTTTTGGAAACTTTCTATTTTTAGAAACTAATCTATTTTAAGCAGTAAATTCTATTTTTGGAAACTTTCGATTTTTGGAAACTTTCTATTTTTGGTAACTTTCTATTTTTGGAAACTTTTTATTTTTGGAAACCTGCTATTTTTGGAAAGTTACTTATTATTATACAGTAAGTATATTAATACATGAATCACCAGTAATACTTAATCAGATAAATCAGAATACAAGATAAACACAGTTTAAGGCTTTAAACAGTGAACCATGACCTAAAACATACCAAATCAGCTATAATGTGACACAAAACCCAGTACGTAATCAGTGAATCGATACTTATACACGTGTGTATTCATGTAGCGTTAGTGATCCAGAAGTAGGAGTCTTTCTTCCGTTCATTCACTGGACTTGAGGTACGGATTCCCGTCCTTTCAGTATGGACATTCCTTCCTTATTAGGATTTCCCCGTATGCAGCCAACTGTTTTCCCCAGCATTTGTTTTATTGTTTTGAACTGCTTATGTTAATTTAGCATAAACTATAGCCATATACAAGCATGACCAGTTTCACCTAGTTATGGAGGTACCATAACCATAGCATTGGAGGCACCGATGTTATGACTTCCCCACGGCGGAGTGATTGCTCGTGGCGTCCCTTTTCAGTTTGGCCATATTATTATATCAGTTGGGGCGTATGGGTGCATCCTAGTTACATGTTTTATTCAGTTTATCATGGTGAATGTGGTGTGTGCCTTGCACCCTTCACAAGGAGCTGATCCCTCCTACCCAAACCAGTATATTGATTAGAGGCATCCCCTCTAATCAGCATGATGAGGTCACCCCTCCAAGTATTCATGCACGTGACCTTTTCATGACCTATATGGGCTATGGTATTTATATGTTAAAACAGTTTTCACAAGTTAAACATAAGGCTTTTCAAACTATAAAACCAGTTTTCTTGATACTTAACCAGTTACTCAGAATTTAGTCTTCCGCTGTTATATGTTACATGCTTATCCTATTTCATGCTTTATTGTACATCCGTGCACTGAGCGTCTTGCTCAGCCGTTACTTTCCTTTCCATGTCCCAAAACGGCAGGTACCCAAGACTCGAGCATTTGGAGGACGCACATAGGATGGAAGTTGCCAGAGACTTCTTTTCCTTTTTGCCTTCATATAGTTATGCTTGTTTAGTCTTTATTCAGTTCATTTCCTTTATTTATGTTTTGGGCTTATGTTTGGGAACCGATGTTTGATTCCGGTTTTCCCTATGGTCATGTATGTTTTACTACATATCACCTTGCATGCTTTGATGACACGCCATAATCACGCGTGACATTCCATTTATCAAAATGGGGTGTTACAATTATGGTATCAGAGCCAAGGCTTCGACCTGTAGGCTCTAAAACTCGACCTGTGACTAGTGGGTAGTCACCAGGAGCTTCCTAAGCCAACGATTGTTATTCCACGTATTGATGTTTCAGCGCGTTGTTGTTTTAACCATTATGTTTTCAGCACCTTTTGTTTTAGCCATGACGTTTTCAGCACCTTGTTGTTCTCACCATGATGTTTTCACCAGTATCGTCTTACTAATATGGAATGAACAACCGTCATCCATACTTAGTTATGTGTCAGTGTCTATGCATGATGTTCCTAGTGAACTGTGATTATGTGAACTGAACCCCAGTAGTTCATAATTTTCACATAAAATTTTTCTGTTAAGTTTTGACAATGACTTTTAATTATTATGTTCCATGCATTCATGCACTTATATCATATGTCATCTGTTGCAGGAATTTTGACTAAGTAATGGTTGGTACAGGACTGGCCCTATTTAGTCGCATGTGCTTTTATTGAAACTTTTAACTTTGGGACCGACCCATAGGCGTCCCCTCGCCATGTCTTTTGTTTTGGAACCGACCCATAGGCGTTCCCTCGCACATATAAGGTTTTATAAACTACATTACGCATTCATGCACTGTTTTCTTGCATAAAATTTTTTTCATGATTTAAATTGGCATAAATTTTTTTTTCATGTCCCATCATAAGTTATTATGTCTTTATGTCAAGTATGCCTTCATACTGTCATGGTTAACTTTAGTTTCATGCTGATTATGTTATACACTTCTTCGTTATAGATGGTTTCATGTTTCCTCGTGATAATTCCGTCTTCATGTTGATTATGTTTCATGCCTCTTTTATTATTTACGTTGTCCTGCAAGACATTGTTAGATTTCTTTAATCATGCTTTCATGATAGTCATGGTTGGTTTTCATTGATCATGCTGTCAGGCAAATCATCGTTGAATTTTGTGTAACCACACTTTAGCGTTTCTCTATGCAACCAGAATGATGTCTATGCTAATACTGCCAGGTTATCATGATGGTTTTCCTAACCGTTTAACCGGTTTACTTTCCTTAAATCAGGACAAATGATCGAACCCATACCGATCATTTCATGTGTATTCCATGTGTACTCCACGTACCGTATTTCATGTGTATTACATGTACCTTAATCCATGTGTATTCCACTTGCAATACTTCACGAGTATTCGCTAGTCGATTCTAAATCATCTCAGGCGTATGTTCACTTACTGATATTCTACAAGACTGTCGATGCCGCTCATAGCTTGGAGATGTCACTGAAGGTTGATGCTGCTGATGTTGGGAGACGCTACGAGATGCTGATGCTGATGCTGTTCACAACCTGGAGATTCTAAAAGACGAAGACAAAGGCGTCGGAGCAAAGCAATTGGACGAGAAGATGCTTCACCATCAGACAATTCCCATTAATCATTGTCCCAAATTCATAATTACATGTCACACGTCGTTCGGCTGTCATGTCAGCCATATGAGTGCAAACCAGTACCAGCCAGCCACTCAGCTAAATAGTTACATGAGTCACGGTCATGAGAATGACCGTCATGGAACCTACAGACAAGACGATAGTAACCACTACCATGACAGAAAATATCCTAGAAATCGCAACCGAGGCTCTGGCCGCGGACGTGATCAGACATACAAATGATCAGTAGTCCAACCGATCCGCCAATTCTGGCATATTAACCTAATATTTGTGGTTCTAATTGTTTCACATCTCGAGACACATGTCAAGACATCAGTCAAGACACTTGTCTCACGTATACTTTCTGAGGACACATGTCAAGATACCAGTCAAGGCATATGTCACACTCACATTTCTCAAGACACGAGTCAAGACACATGACTCACGTCTATTTATGGAACATTTCTAAGAAATTCAGGGTACCCTCCAGGGGTATATCCATTTTGTTGTGCCATGTATTAATCAGGCCACAAGAATTTCAATACCATTACCGGCGCATAAGTGAGAACTGTCACGTTGCCGATGTCACTTTCATTTCTTTCACCATATTTCATGTATTCATGACCATGAAGGACGCCTTTCGTATTCCCACGCATACGAAGGTTTTCCTTCAGCTTAATGATAAGACCCAAGCTGCTAACGCATTTTCCTCGGACAGACACGAGATAAATTTTATCCTAATTATGTACAGTAATGTTCAGGCTCCTGAATACTTTCAGCTTGATTTTCCATCAGGAAAATCTGTACAAGTTATCTATGCTTTTCAAGCACGTGCTTTGTTAGCCATATTGCTAAAATTTTCTAGCTATTAGTAACACACGACTACTAAGGTCCTTTTACGCATAACCAACGGATTATTCCAAAATTGTTCCTTACACTCTAGAAGAACCTTCAAGGAGAAGGATGGTACCATGAGATTATGTGTCGATTACCGTCGACTTAAACAAATCACCATTCATGACCGTTATTCTCCTCCACATATGGACAACATGTCCAATCAACCGTATAGTGTTAATCACTTTTCCAACATCGAACTCACAATCATGCTGCCAACAGTGACGAGTGAAAAAGCAGGACATGTCCATGACTGCTATTCGTGCACGACTCGGTCATGCCAGATTTATGATTTTGAATTAGTCTCATCAATGCTCCAACCGCATTATGAACTTAATAAATTGAGTTTCCATGAACTCCTAAACAAATTCATCAGCGTTTTCATTGAGGATAACCTGATTTCCTCTAAGCCTAGAGAAGAACAGGAAGACCATATCTGCACTACGTTGCAAATTCTATGACAAGAGAAATTTTACCCTGGAATTCTTTCCGATATCAATTCTGTTTGATTTCAGTGACACGCTGAATCACATGGCATTCTACGGTTAATCTTACCATGACTCAGCTTGTGAGTAAAGAAGAGAACCCGACACTACATTAGGTGTTCTATAAAATTCTACGCTAGGAGAAGTCTAGATTCAGAGACTCAGAGTTTCGCAACCTTCCATGTATCAAGTTTCTACGAAGCAGGATACAGTTACGTTCATATCTTCATACCTGTTATACAAACAGGCTAAGATAGGACACCAACAGACGGGTATGTTTTCATCATATGAAATTGTGAATCGAAAAGGGACAAGATCTCCATGGATTTTAGTTACCAGATTTCAGCAAACTCAGAAGAAGCATGATGCTATCTGGGTTATTGTCAACAGTTTGATCAAGTCTGCAGAATCCTTACATCCGTACGGATTTCAGAACCAACAGATTGAACGAACATGTTCCAGCCAAGGCTCATCCGACCACTTGGTAATCCCGCAGCTATCGAGTCAGACAAAGATTCCCAATTGTACTCCTAAATTACTTCACGTCTTCATTCTAATTCCACGACTTGCTTTCGCGCTCACGTTCATGACACTATTCACGTTCATTATCGTATTTTGACTTACGATTTTACGTTCATTTCTTTTCTCATTCTGGGAAGTTTGCAAGAACTTGTGAGACCAGACCCAAGTTTAGTATAACCCTCCATCATCAGATAGACGTTTCACGCCATATTCCACGTCTCACCTGGTAGCGTTTGGCGTTACCGCCATTATATTCTATGATCACGATATGTCTCACATGTCATGTTCATGCCACGTTCCTCATATCATGATCAAAATATGTTACACGTATCATGGATCACGATATGTTTACTCATACTACACTCGCCATATCTCCACGTAGCACGTTCAAAATTTTTCACGTATCACGTTCAAAATGTTTCACGTACTACGTTTCTTTATGTCTCGCGCATCGTTTCAAATTATCAGTTAAGTCAGATGGTCTTGCATCGTAACGTTTCAGTACCCTTGCACGTTAACTCTTATTTCCTCGATCGAATTTAGGGGATCTACCTTCCGTTGATAACCAAGAATTTCTTCGTATTCCAAGTCAAGGTCAGGAAGACCAAGATTTATCATTAGTGTCAGGATCTTCTGAAGGAACCGTTCCAAGAGGGAGGCCACTTGGAAACGGACAAGTTCATCCGGACTTCTTATCCATTTTTCTCTTATCGATTAGATATGTCCTTTCAGTCACGTCACGTTCCATGTCTTTTCAAGACATGTCATGTTCCACGTTCCCTTCTACCATGTCACCTTCATTTCCGTTATTTTGCATACCTTTCCAGTTTGATTCGGGTATGTTTCGCTTTCAGTTACTTTATCTATAATTCGGGGACGAATTATTCTTTTTAGGGGGGAAGAATTGTAAAACCCGCGTGCTTTTACCATGAATAGTGCCCTTAAGATCGTACGTCCTAGATTAAAACTTACCTTATTCAGTATTGATCACATTCATGTGCTAATAATCAAGCAAGTGCATACGTGTATGACATGACAAGTATCGATTACGTACGAACTCATGATAAACAGTAATAAATATATCACGTGAACATAATTAAATCATGATCACCATTTAAAATACTAATTATAATAATTACGTAAATACTCATAATATATTTACGAGCGTTGAGTTTACGATAAACGACACGTTTGGTGAAACAGAAACACCTTAAACACGAGCACGTTTAACCACGAACGAACACGAAACATCGGGACACGAGAAAGGTACGGGTACCCCATGTGGGGCCCCCATACCCACGGCTCATATACAAGAAATGGGCTTAGCCCATGGACTTTACAAGTAAAGGGGGGTAAAGAGTAAAACATGTTTTCACTTTTCATTTTCAAGAAAATAAACAAAAACCCTAAAAGAGTTTTTCTCCTCTCCTTTTTGCTCTCTTGGTGCCGCCACCTTTACACCACCATAAGGGGGTGTTTGTTTGATTTTGATCTTAAAAACAAGTGTTAGTAACCGGGTTTGTTCATCCTTTTCCAAGCTACATAGTGGTATACCTTTCTAACCCTTCTTTTTAATTCTTTTTAATTCTTTTTAATTCTTTTTAATTCTTTTGATCTTTGATTATTTTCATGAACATGTTATTATTTTTCTTATTAAAACAAGGTAATTAATTATTGATCTAACATGTTTTGGTACTAAATAAAATCAAGGAATGATTTAAAGGGGTGTTTGTTTCTAGCCGCCTAGCAAAACAAACCCGAGGGGGGTTTGGTTTGTTATTGCCGCCACCACCAAGACCACTTTTGGTCTTGGTTGGCTCATGTGGGACCCACGGCAGCAAGGAGGCACGTGTGCCCCGGGTTTGGCCCGGGGTACGGTGTCGAATTCATGCCCGATTCATGGTTCGTTGGTTAAATCATGATCTTTGTTACATGTTAATTTTTATGAATCATGAACTTAGGATATAATTAATTAATAACAAGAAATATTAATTAAATCATGACTTAGGTTATTTTAATTATTAGTTTAACATGACATTAATTTAACCTAAGTATTTTATGTTATAAGTTATAATTAATTAATTATTAAAACATGCCTATAATTAATTAATTTAGACATGACTTAGGTTATATTATTAATGATAATAATACATGTTTTAACCTAAGTATTTTCATTTCATTTTAATTAAAACATGTTATACTTTAATTAAAATACTTAACCTATAGTTTAATTAAAATACATGAAATAATAATTAAACTATACACTATATCATATGACTTAAGAATAAGCTTATAACACTTAGACTTATATGTTAGCTTATGGAATCAGCTTAATTCTAATTATGGAAACTTCTATTTATAGAAACTTAATTAAATAAGGCAACTAATCTAATTTGGAAACCTTCTATATATGGAAATCAATCTATTTCAGGCAGCTAATCTAATCATGGAAACCTTCTATATATGGAAACTTATTTAATTAAGGCAGCTGATCTATTTTTGGAAACTTTCTATTTTTAGAAACTAATCTATTTTAAGCAGTAAATTCTATTTTTGGAAACTTTCTATTTTTGGAAACTTTCTATTTTTGGTAACTTTCTATTTTTGGAAACTTTCTATTTTTGGAAACCTGCTATTTTTGGAAAGTTACTTATTATTATACAGTAAGTATATTAATACATGAATCACCAGTAATACTTAATCAGATAAATCAGAATACAAGATAAACACAGTTTAAGGCTTTAAACAGTGAACCATGACCTAAAACATACCAAATCAGCTATAATGTGACACAAAACCCAGTACGTAATCAGTGAATCGATACTTATACACGTGTGTATTCATGTAGCGTTAGTGATCCAGAAGTAGGAGTCTTTCTTCCGTTCATTCACTGGACTTGAGGTACGGATTCCCGTCCTTTCAGTATGGACATTCCTTCCTTATTAGGATTTCCCCGTATGCAGCCAACTGTTTTCCCCAGCATTTGTTTTATTGTTTTGAACTGCTTATGTTAATTTAGCATAAACTATAGCCATATACAAGCATGACCAGTTTCACCTAGTTATGGAGGTACCATAACCATAGCATTGGAGGCACCGATGTTATGACTTCCCCACGGCGGAGTGATTGCTCGTGGCGTCCCTTTTCAGTTTGGCCATATTATTATATCAGTTGGGGCGTATGGGTGCATCCTAGTTACATGTTTTATTCAGTTTATCATGGTGAATGTGGTGTGTGCCTTGCACCCTTCACAAGGAGCTGATCCCTCCTACCCAAACCAGTATATTGATTAGAGGCATCCCCTCTAATCAGCATGATGAGGTCACCCCTCCAAGTATTCATGCACGTGACCTTTTCATGACCTATATGGGCTATGGTATTTATATGTTAAAACAGTTTTCACAAGTTAAACATAAGGCTTTTCAAACTATAAAACCAGTTTTCTTGATACTTAACCAGTTACTCAGAATTTAGTCTTCCGCTGTTATATGTTACATGCTTATCCTATTTCATGCTTTATTGTACATCCGTGCACTGAGCGTCTTGCTCAGCCGTTACTTTCCTTTCCATGTCCCAAAACGGCAGGTACCCAAGACTCGAGCATTTGGAGGACGCACATAGGATGGAAGCTGCCAGAGACTTCTTTTCCTTTTTGCCTTCATATAGTTATGCTTGTTTAGTCTTTATTCAGTTCATTTCCTTTATTTATGTTTTGGGCTTATGTTTGGGAACCGATGTTTGATTCCGGTTTTCCCTATGGTCATGTATGTTTTACTACATATCACCTTGCATGCTTTGATGACACGCCATAATCACGCGTGACATTCCATTTATCAAAATGGGGTGTTACACCATCAATACCACGAACATTACTGGCTCCAGCTTCAGCTCCACTGGTTCTAGTTTCACCAGCCCCAGTTTCGCCATTCATGTTGGCATGAATTCAGCTAAAGATACAGCAACTTATTTACTAATAACTTGGCACATTCGTGCTTCAGTCTTAGGTTTCATTGACTGCATGATTCTTGTGCAACACAAATCAAATCATAATGAGTATTCATTCAATGATTGTGTTATACCTCATGAGTTTAAAAGAGAAAAGCAAGGAAAGATAACGATAGAACGATATAGAATTAGGAATCAAAAGATAGTCATTCCATTGATCACAAACTAGTACAAGTTGATTGTCAAACATTATAGATAATCATCGTCTAATGCCATACAACTTAAATGACTAGTTCTATTAACTGTTGTCACAATTTAGTAAGTGATTAACAAATGACACTAAAGATGAAAAGATGATCTACCAAGAGTTTATAAGTGATCTATGTAGCTAGGAAGACTCATCGGTCCCATTAGAAGAATATTTCTTCAATGTTTTTCCGGGATGCTGGACATCCTCCTAAATTGGCGGCTTTGGCACAACCCCAAAATGAACCATCACACAATTATATAATAAGAGGAACAAGACAAAGAATAAGTCAAGAAACAAATCCATTCGTGCAAACTCCTTATGCTTAAGCCCACACATTTATAAGCCTTTATTTCAATGGGTCGACCAAACCTATGCAAATAAGTTTTTATAAATAAATAGTTCAATAATTTATAATTTCTTTGTTCAAATAAATGGTCAATTTATTTCCGCAAGATAATGATAAATTAATTTATTTGAGCATCTTCGTTTAACACAAAAGATCAAGATTAAATACAACAAATGATATAACGAAATTCTAGTGACATGGTATGGCATTTTAGTAGGCATGTAAATACCGTACCAATCAGTACAAATTCCTTACGAACAACAAGTATAATTTCAGAAAACAGGTTTCCAAAAATGATAAAGAATCGAGGATCAATGAGATCGAAGATTAAATCTACTAAAGAAGATGGATAGATCAATAATTCAAGAATAAGAATCATGGAATCAAAAATTTTTAAACCAAATATTGATCATTGGGAATATTACCCATTTAGTTAGGATCATAAAGATCCACAACTTAGTTAAACACCTGAAGAATGGAATTTAGTTTGGAAATGGCTTCGTGAGAATGTACGTCATAATAATACCTCATATTAATATAAAATTAACATTTATAATTAAATAAATGAATACATGACTTGTAATTTACAAGTACAAATAATCCAAAACTAAAACATATATATCCCATATATATATATAAATATTCTCTTTCTGGTCCGATCGGTAATTCGGAGATTTCGCTTACGACAGTTATAGTTAAAAGATTTCAAAACTTTTTATTTTTGGAAAATCTTTTGTTCTCTATAACTTAAGCTCTGATACCAATCTATAACACCCCCAATTTCGGGTCATATGCGGAAGCTCATATGGGGTGCTATTTCATAATTCAACAGCTCAAGTAATAGAAAACGACTCGAAAAGAATCGTTTTAAAAATAAACTTTCAATTGAAATAGCTTTTGATAAATCGTTCACAACATGGTCCCAAACATGTAACTAACATGTTACATAACATTTTTCATTTATAAAAATCATTGAACGATTATTTCCAAAATGGTGAGCTTTAAACATCTTTAATATTAAACCGCAAGCATCAAAATCCCTCCTTTGCGATTACCTTCAAGGACCTGAGATAAAACATGCTAAAACTTGTCAACAAAAGTTGAGTGAATCTATAGAGTTTATAAATAAACATTACCGAACACTAATATGTTTTAAAGCCATCAACCATAACAATGTGGATCAAACAAAGTTATGAATATTTATTATAAGCCTCATGAAATTGATACGTTTCCATAATATTTGCCCACCATACACCTCGCTAAGTGTATATCAAACTCTCACGCATGTATCCCCCTTGGGCCTCAATCGTGCCCTAACGATAGCTAGTCGTTATCGGACGGGAGGAGATCGGTCCTCCCGAATAGTACTATACCATGTATAAGCGCCTACCATAACTCGGTAGCTAACAATCCATGATATAATTGGGACTTTTATATAGCGAAATAACAAACTTATAATAATAATAACCATGGAATTAAACATTTCATTTTGTTCTAAATTTTAACAAACATGGGTTTTCTACAACTTATAGTTGTACCCTTCATTTTTAATAAATTATTTTCCAATAAATAGGGTTCTCACAACTTCTAGTTGCACCCATTAATGGGTTTACCGCAACCTATAGTTGTATCCTTTAGTTTTTAATAAAACAATTTGCATGTTATCCCCCTCGCAAGTTCTAAAACAATTAAAGAATTTAAAAGCGAGGCTATAGACTCAACTTAGTACGAGTGTAGTAGTACGACGATCGCAGACGATTAGTGATGCCCGTTTAAACACGAAAACCGCAACATACCAAATAAGGCGCGTTCATTAATAATCGATTTAAGCATAAATAATACTTAAATAATTTAAAAATCAAAATTACAAAACCACGACAATCCCAAAAAATTAACAATACAAGTGATATTACTATACCCTTTTACATGTTAACTTTATTAACTATATCCTCGATAAAAATCTGCCGGTACATACCAAATATACAAGCTCGTTTACCTTACTTATACTATTCCATTTTCGACGAAACTTGGTGAAAAACTCAAACATAATATGAATAAGACTCAGTTTAAGTTTCATTTAAAAATATTCCTTCTAAGACCTTCTGCATGACACATCTTTGTGTTATAAAAACCGGACAGATTTACGTCTTCAACTCGTAAAACCATTTTGACATATCTAAACAATTTCGTTTACAAAACCGACACTCGGGTTTGAAAATAGACTCATGACCTGAGGTTTAGCAACTTACATCAGCCCTTGACTATTTCTAAAACTCATTCTATAGTCTCCGAGATTCGATCAAAATATTGACAACAATTTTCGGATTGTGTCAACACTCGTTTCCTGGTACACGAAAATCAAATCATCATAACTTCTCGCTCGTTTGGAGCTAGAAGCTCTACTTTATATCAAATCAAAACTTAGGAAAATCTCTACAACAATATCTCGTCAAATCAACCTATTACCAGACTTAAGATATCCGAAAATAGCTTCAAACCCACTGATGTAAAATACCCATTTAAAAATCGCACCAAAACCTATTTTGACCCATTTTTATCATCATCAACACTTCAAATAACCTATAACAATCATACATAACAACACCTAACACCTCTAAATCACTTGCATGTCACATGCATGTTACCAAAAATAAATAAACTCTTGCATGCAATCATTAAAAATAAATATAATAACAATAACAAGTAATTGGAACCTTACAATTATTTTAGAAGATCAAATGATCAAGAACACCATAAAGCCCCAAATGTTTGTGGCTCTTATGGTCAAAAAACACTAAGATAAAATCTTTTCCAAGCTTGTTTGATTGATTAGAATTGATCATAACACTTGCATGTTGATCAAAACGAAAATCAAAGATTAAAAATCAAACTTTTTAGATGAAATAACATGATCTTTAATAGATCATTACATGCATATAATAAAAATACCTTCAACAATTTCTTGTTTTTATCAATTTTCAAAACTTGTTGCATGTGTATAAAAATTACACCATTAGAATCTCCTTGAAATTTTAGAGATGGGATATTGATTTGTTTTTGCTTGATCATAATCGAAATCAAGAAAATTTGATGGATTGAGGGTGTTGGGGTCACGACTTAAAGAGAAAAAGAAAGAGAAAGATGAATTTTTTGGGTGGTGATGATTTCTATGTGTTTTTATGAGTGGAAAATCCTTTTATAGTGGGGATGGAGGGCTAGTTTTGCCAATTTGTGATTGTTTTGGTCCAAAATGCAATTAAATAGTTGTAAGGGTAGAAAATGGGAATTTTCAATTTTAAAATATTTACGAGACTCGGGTTTCATAAAAATAATTTTGAAAATTTAAAACGCACACGAAATATAATAATATAGTTCCGACACGACTTATAACTCAATAAAAATAAAAAGGTCAAAAATATTAAGCATCGAATCAATTGATAATAAACGTTAAATTTTGGGCAAGTCGATACCGCGATCACTAGTAGTCCTCGTTACTCGTTAAAACGTAAAAATAATACGTTCAACATTGGTTTTAACTTAAACCGTCAAACATAATAGATTCAAACTCATTAAAAATTCAAAATATTCGTTAAATATAACTAAATAATGACCTGAAATTTCCAGATTGTCACATTCTTTAAAAAAAATATTTTTAGAAAATCATCATTCATCTCCAAAGAGGTGGAGGAATGGAGAACAAGGTAAGAAAGAAGTCTTGCCACCTCCTATGAAGTCCAAACATTTCCATTATAAGGTTTTGAATGATGTAGTTGTTATAGAGGCAACATGCAAAATTAGCACCATGAGCTTATAGAAAATCAAAGAAGTATGGATCACCCCTAAAGTAGGAAATGGGAACACCTAAAAGTGGAGTGTTTGAGGGAGGAGGAGGAGGAGCTATGGTGTCCAAAGGTGAGATAGGTGAATTTGGTGGGGTGAAAGGTGTGGTAACCAATAGATCAACAATGTCATTCACAATGAGAATGCTTTGGAGAGGTTGAGGGTTCACATCCAAGAGAGGATAAGGAGTGAATGGTGAGGACAACTCATTCATCCTAGATTGGAACGAAGAGGAGGTAGAACCATGAGAATGGTTAGTACCATGAGTTGAGCTTGTCTTGCATAGTGCAAGAGATGGTGAGGGTGATGAAGAGATGAGAATGGGACAAATCTCACTATTGGGAGTATGAAAATATGAAGTTTAGGAAACTTGATTTTGATCTTAAGTATTCTTTTGGATGAGGATTATTTGGAAGAATTTTATGATCTTGTGGACACCATGGTTGTGTGTCTAGGTTTAGAGGAGGGTTTGAAGGATGGAGAAGAAGATTAAACAAGAGAGATTTAAGGTTTGAAGGATGGGTTAAAAATCATTTTGATGAACAATGAAATTAGGTAGGCTAATTTGGGAAAAAGCTGGTCTTTTAGCAAAAATTTTATCAATGTTTACAAAGATTTAGAGAAAACAGTATAAAGCAAAGATTATGTCAAAATTGGAGCCTACGGTTCCTTAAATAGGACTGCGGTTCTTTATCACTAAGGAACCACCAGTCTTTAACCCGTGGACCGTGGTCTCAGAAAAAGGATTTTCCAGCAATTTTCAAAAGCCCAGATTTTTTCACAATGATTTATCAAGCCAATGTAGACTTAACCAAAATCTAGAAAGCTAACTAACACAAAAAATGCACAAAGTCATGCACATTGAAAGATCTATTGCATGAACGAATTAGGATTAAAAATAGCTAGTAATCCAAACACAAAGTATTAGATAGAAAACACTGAATCCTAAGAGCAAGAAACATAGATAAGTTTAAGAAAAACACGTGGTAACAACCATGAGCAATGTTTCACCACACTTTCATTCAAGAACATTTCTCCATTTTCTTGATCCATTCATTACATCTTCTAGAAGGTGATGCTTAAGATAGAATTCATAGTCGGAATCAATTTCTAGAGATGACAATTGAGAGATGGTAGAAAACAAAGTGTCATTAGAGTTGAAAGGAGGGACATCAAAGATGTGAGAATTCTCTTTAAGGACATTTCCATCTTCATTTGAATCATGCTTGGGTTCAAGTGAGAGGTTACCTTCAACGAGAAGCATACCACGATCAACAAAGCAAAATGATGATGCATTTAAAGGTGGAAAGTCTAGAAGAGTTTTTCTAAAAAGGCGTGAGAGAATCTTGCCAAAAGGGAGACTAGAATGAGACCCGACTAGAACAAATTTAATTCTTCTAGCTACGAAATATGCAAGGTTATATGGGGTAGAGGTTGCAACACAATACAACATCTTGCCAAAAGGGAGACTAGAATGAGACCCGACTAGAACAAATTTACACCATTGTCGTGTCCCAACGCAATGCTAGAATTAGGTATCGTAGCACTTCCAAAATTCATTTTTATGAGATATTTATTGAAGACGTAAACATAAATAAACTACTACACGTGTTTTAGACATAATGTATCGTTTTCATCACTATCAAGTGACTTTTAGGGTCAAAGAATAAGAACACGTGAATGCCTCATAGAGATAAGTTTGTCATCCTTGATTTTCAATCAATTCCATGCTAAGCGTGTAACGAGATCATTGTCATTATAAGTTATCAACACAATCATTACTCATGAGTGTTATGTACGTACTTAGACTCCCTTATTCCTAATTGGTATCTCTTATATTTTATTTTTGTCTTAATGATCACGAGGATACATTTTTTGACTTATTTTGATATTTTATTAAGGCCGAAAATAAAGTAGCACGATTTAATTGACAGTTAGCCGAAGGACACGATCTTTTAAAACGATTTCTCGTAATCTCCTTAAGTTCATATCTTGGCATAACTCGTTTCAAGATTTGAGACCTTTTTCGGACCGATATTTGGCATGTGTTTCGAACTTCAAATCTTGGAAGATGTTCTTGAAATAATGGTCTTCTCTTCATATATGGAATTTCTTCAAACTTGGACCACGAATTCATCATTTTTCTCTAATCTTTTTCGGGATTTTGATATACAACGACCCACCTCCTTTTCGGACTTGGATATATTTATCCTCATACCTTTCTAGGGTCTTTTTGGATAGACTTCTCCATGATCTTTAGGGGAGTATATTGCTTCTCGTCGTGTATCTCGATCCTTCATATTGATTTTGGAATAATGATACTTCACATCATCTTGGATCTTTAGCAACAAAATGGAGTTCCTCATGCCTTGTTAGGGCCTTTTTAGAACTTACCAATCTTCGCATCCCGCTTCAAGAAGTTTGCCTTGGCTGTGAACTCTATTCGAACACGAGAAAATTTTAAACGATCTTGGGCTAGAAGCTAAGTAACCTTTTAAATCGTACGACCTTACTTATTGCATTTATTTAAACAAAAGTGTGGGGAGAATAAGCTAATAATTACTACACATGAGATCGTAAAACATTACGTAACCTATAATTAACTCTATCATTTCCCGTCCTCATTTAAGAGACTTAGCCTAAAAAGTTAAGGAATCGAAGCTAGTGCTCAACACGTACGATCGAGTCAAAAATTACTCTTATTCTCACCATCAGAAAACCTACATTCATGTCTTAAACACTTATGAAAAACAAGAAAATTTTTAAAATTTGGCCATTTTTAGCCTTATTTTGCAACATAACGATATAAAAAAAGATGAATATTGGATTGCGTGGTGACGTAAGCAAGGTGAAGTATCTACTCACCCCCCCCCACTAAAACTAAACATTATCCTCAATATTTCGAGTCTAGGGGTGAAAACACCCCCATACTAGAGACGTAGTCGAATGCTTAATCTCGAGCATGGAAAGGGCAAAACGAATAACCTAAAAGCCGTTTATGAATCATGCTAATAAGATAAACGTTTGAACATAAAAGGATATCATCGGATATCGGAATCTCCAAAGGCAACGATTGAAGCTCGAGTGATCCATAAAACGAACACGAGAGGATTCAATGATGATGATGAACCTAATAAATCACAATCACAAACAACCACGGAAGAAAGGTTGGAAGAGCACAAGTCCCCTCGTTACACTATTAGAAAGCGATAATATTTACAAGGATAAGCATGAGAATCCCCCACAAGGCACCCTGTTTTTGATAACCGAGTCAAAAGCTCGACTTGAATCCCCCTAAATGTGATCATTTAGGGATAATCCTGGTATGGTCATTTTTGATTGGGCTTACATGATAAACAATGCCCAAAACTACAAGGAGTACTTTAAAAACCCGATAAACGTATATCGGGGTCAAAGATAGCGTCCTCATTTTCGGATGAAAGATGAAACAACACTACTTCAACACGAACCCCAATGGGGTATAAGAAAAGAGATGAGAAGGAGGAAGGTGGGGCAATGGGTGGGGCAAACTTATGAGCTACTCGAGGTAGACTCACGCCAAGCATATGAATATAATTTCTATTTTCTGCATCGGTGGAAGACCGAGATTTCCCTTTACAAGCAATTCTGGGATCGAATATCTCGTCCTCGGTGGAAAAATGTGAGGGAACATAAGGGGCTTCCCCCACACTAAAACCACACCAACCGTAGTCAAAAGGAGTAGCCGAAGTGGTAGTACTCATAACACGATGTGATGACGGAGTTAAACTTGTAGAAAAATCTTTTAAATCATATTTAAAATCCTTTCCTTTTTCATCGTTCAAAAACTCTTTATGAAAACCCGATTTGATAATGTCGAAAATATTTGGCGTTTCAAATTCAAAATTAGTCGCGCTAAAAATCCTCACAATTAAGTTGCGGTGAGGGGGTGGTAGATTGAATAAGTTCTTAAAACGTCGATAAACAAAAACACCGCCCCCTCGGGGTCAACATATTCGTCATCCTCAAGAGCATGCATCTCATCGATTTCTTCTTCATAGATAGGCTTGTCAAACCACGGTTTGTCATTCCCCTCTTTGATGATTTTAGAAACTCTCTCGAAGAGATCACGATCAAGCATGAAACCATCATTCTTTTGTGGGGATCGTTTATAAGTTCGATCCTCACGAATGTGGTAAACGTCATTCTCAAATGAGGAGTGTTTATAAGGTAACTCCTCGAGAATGGGACTTGTGTCTATAGTGACAAATTCATCGATATTCTTAAAGAATTCTCCATCCTCACAATTTTAAAACGAAGGAGGATCGATGATCTGGTCATCAACGTTCTCGAATTCATCATCAAAAATGGGATTATGATGAAAAATTGGTTCGTATACGAAATTCGAGTACGTTGTGAAAGTGTCGTCATTCTCATTATCATAAGAAATTTTCGACATGAGACCGTCTTCTTTATTTGAAGATTTATCAAAGGGTAAATCCTTATAGGTGGATGGCGGGTTAGCAAGTATATGCTCGATCTCAGCAAAATCACCATCGTCATCAAAGAAAGTGTCGATGTGAGCAAGTTCTCGAGCGGATTTCTCAAGAGTCACAACCATGGTCTTTCAATACCTTGGGCTATGCTTAGGTGATATTTCTATGATGGACGAGATTGCATTAGGTTGGGCCACTTCCTTAGCCTTAATGGGCTTGGGGCTAGGAATGGGAGGCAATTCAATGGGTTTAGAAGTATGGGCCTCAATGTAATGGTCCTTCAAAGGTGGTGAAGATGAGCACATATTGGTCATTATCGTGATGGCACTAACGTCGCCCTTCGTAATTGGTTGCTCACTTTGTTCATCGAATATATCCCAAAATGATTTTTCATCCATAAATTTACGAATACCCTTTTGAATTAAGTAAACTTATTCTTTATCATTAAAATCCTCATCTTTAAAACCGTTCATTTTCATCCTTTCAAAACATGCATCTAATCTCATTTTTTCCGCTGAAGTATTAGCTTTGATATTGTTAAATTTTGAAATATCGGGTTTTAAAACCTCGGTTTTATCATGATCATTTGAAACTTGGGATTTATTCATGAAAAAGTCCATTTTCTCCTCCCCATATCTCATAGTGAGTCTCACCTCGTGGACGTCGATTACGGATCGAGCCGTCGATAAAAATGGTCGACCTAAAATAATGGGACATTTAGGGTCACACTCATAATCGGAAATGACGAAATACATGGGAAAAACAAACTTTCCAATCCTAACTTAGACATCCTCGGCTATTCCAATTGGTATAAGTGGTGTACAATTTGCAAGCTCGATTGTCATGTTCATGGGGGTAAGTGAAGGCAATCTCATCAATTTCCAAAGAGAATGAGGCATGAGATTGATGCTAGCACCTAAATCGGCAAGGGCTAAACATCCCTCAATCTCGGAAAAATCACAAGGTAGTAGAAATTGACCCGGATCCTCTTCCTTTCTCGGAATTTGCCTTTTGGGTTTTTTAAGAAGGTCGAAGCACAAGTTTCTTCAAGGGTTACTTTGGTAAGGTCGATAAAGCTATCTTTTTGAACCGTGGATGGAATTCGAGGTACACGAGGGTGTGCACTCTTTTCCTTGGTCACCACGTTCACCCCCTCGATTCTAGAACATGAAGGCGTTCAAGAAGTCGAGGGTTGAGAAGAAGGAACAACTCTAAATCCATCAAGGTTAGGGGTAATCACACTACTTTTTCCAATAGACGAGGTGGTGACTTTAACGCGTTCTTTCGGATTAGGTACTGTGTTACTTGGTAACGTACTTGAAGACGAACTCGCTTGATTTCTCATGATTGTCGAAAACATCTTTTTAATCTCACTTTGACCTTGTTCAATTTTATTATTTTGACCATTTAAAGTGTTGGAAAATTCGTTTTTCAAAGTACCAACTTGTCCCTCTAAACGTCTCATATTAGCTTCATTCGTTTTCATATATTCTTGAAAATCGTTTGACGAACTATTTTGATTAGAATTAAAGTTCCCTTGGTTTTGATTGTTTCTTTGAAAATTCCCTTGATTACGACTCGAAAAATTGTTTCCTTGATTAGCGTTGTTTTGAAAGCTCGAGTTTTGATTGTTGTTGTTAAAATCTCGATTTTGCTAATTCAAATTCCGACCTTGATTATAATCACCTCCATTTCCTTGTTGATTTTGATTGTTTCCACGATTATAATTATTGCCTTGATAATTTCCTTGTGATGGACCCGCGTTATTTTGATTTTTAAAATTGTTGTTTCCATTTAACGCGTTTACACTCGACGTTTGGCCATCCGTAGCCGCACACTCGTAATAATTATGAGGTCCACCAGACAACGTACACGAAACCTCAACCGCTTTCACCGTAGCGGGAGCGTCTTTCTCTTGCATCTCGATTAAGAACGACGTAAACAGATTCGCCAACTTATCGACTTTCGCATCAACTCTCTCAATGTCGCGATTAGAATTACTAACATTGTTGACATTGGCAACACTCGGTGCGTAGCGGAGTTGTTAAACCTTGGATCTATTCTCGATAATCATTAAAGCGTCTTTTGGAGTTTTACACAAAAAGTTACCACCAGCGGCGGAATTCAACGAATCTTGTTCTTGAAAACTAAGACCGTTATAAAACATGTCAATTTGGTGCAACTCGGGAAATTGAGGACATTGCCTAAGCAATTCCTTAAAACGATCCCACGCGTCTTGATGAGACTGCAATTATACATAGTCTCATCGTCCAAATCGGGCTTAAAATGCTTAAAATATCATCAAAATACCCCAAAATATGGTTATGTTTGTTCATTGTGTATTTTAGGTACGGATATCCTGAAATTAACAAAAGATCACAAGAATTAAGCAAAAGCAAACACAGGAAATGAAGTCGCACAAACAACCAGACCCGAATCATGAATTTTCATTGAAGTCCTTGAAGTTTGATGATTTGGCACGATTGGTCCTTCATCTTTTGAAGACTTGGCAATTTATACCCTTGTAAAACTCATTAATTGCATTTGGGTCCCTAAATTATCAATATATTACATTGATGGCCCTTGAAGAATTCACATATTACATTAAAAGCCCTTGGAACAAGCTTATACAACTTTTGGTGGCCAAAGTATAAAAATGAGAACTTCTTTATAAACGGAAATGCAATTTGAGGCTATGAAACTTGGTGTAGGGAGTTTAAGGGAATTGAGGGACTCATTTTGTCAAACATCAAAACCACACCCCACCACTCACCAGCCGACACATCATCACCCCACCCAATCAAACTCTTCCAACTCACCCCCTCCTTCCACGTTACAATCTACCCACCAGCTTTATTAAAACAGATTTATTTAAATCTGTTTAAAAACAGATATAGAGGTAAACATATTATTAATCCCTAACCAAGATTAAACAATCCTATTCATCACCTCCTAAACCACACGAACCCTAATCTAAATCGAAACCTAATCAAAGGGTTTTTACTAATTGCTTCCAGATTAGCAATTTACCTCTTTCTCACCAAAACCCACTAACAAAAACCCTCACTAGCTCATCACATGACCTACCCTATTGGTCCCCTGCCATCACTTTCATCCCAAACCCAACACCCCGACAACCCACAAGTTTTCCTTGGTCCCAAAGGCTACTAATAAACGTTCAAGATCAAAAGATTGCAGCTGTCATCACATGTGAGCCATTTGACCACGAGTTTGACTAAGACTTCAAGGGAAACATTGGTTTTTTAGTAATTAGGGTTTCTTAATTGTAATTTTTTATTTCAGATTCTAGATAGTTCTCTTATGTAGTATAAAATGGGTGGTTTGTACCGATTTTCTCTTTTGTTCCAGTTTTTATAACATTTTTAAACTATTAATGAAAATGAAACTTTAATACTTGTGCAAAACTGAGTTCCAAATTACTTTTTTTTAAAGTAGTGTAATCATTTACTTTTATTTGCAAAAAGATAGTTTTAAGATTATCAAAAGTTTTATTCAAGAAAATTTTTTGACAAAAACTTTTTGAGACCCACAATATGATTTCAAGAACAAATGAAGTGAAAGTGGAGTTTGTTCATTGGAGTTAGATTCGTGTTACTTTCTGTTGGTTTGTGTTTCAAAGTTTGTGATTTCAAAGATTTTTTCAAAATCTTTTTCATTCTATTTTTTATTTTATTGTTACTGCTTACTGTAGCAAAAGCTCTTGAAGTGCTCTTGTTACTTGAAGTGTTCTTGTGGTTTGCTGTGTTGTGCAGGGATCAAGAAGAACTAAACAAGTCCTCTCCATTTTCTTTTCATTTTCACTTTGAAGATATTTTAACCCTTGGTCTGTTGTAGACCATCAACAGGGTCTGTCTACACACTTTGCTTAAGCTCCCTTAAGCTTAAAAACCCCCAAAAGAAGGCATCAGCCAGGTAAGAAGGCTTTGAACCCCTTTTGCATGTTTTATGCCCTTTTTAAGTGCTTATGTGATTTTGTGTGATTTGGTGTTTCATGTTAGTTTAAATGGTTGTTTATGCTTGTATGATGTTCTTATACATGATAGAGTAAGCTTGCATCTGATTTAAGTGTTTTTGTTTGAAATTTCTTGGTTAATCTTTAAAATCTGTTAGTTAAAGGGTGTTTGGGTCTGCATAATAAGCTTAGTTGGTGACAACTTTTTGGTTAAAAATCATGTTGGGAATGAAATAAAGCCAAGACAATTAGACGCTGACAAGAGGAAATCAGACGTTGATAGGAAGAAATCAAGCGTTGTCAGATCAAGCGTTGACAAGAAGAAGTCAAGCGTTGATGAGAAGAAGTCAAGCACTGATAGGATACTTAGTCTACACATTTTATGGTTCTAGTAAAGATATGTTCGACAATGTATTTCTTATGTTTATCTTTACCTAAAATAGTTGATACGTAGACTCTTGTACAAGGTTCCTTAATCTATAAAAGTGAAAGGTTAGTTTATTCTGTTTGTGTGTTCTTGTTTAAGTATTAGTTCCGCATAATACTTAGATTGTTTCATATACTACAAAGTTTCTCTAAGTGTTTAACTTGATTCATTCTCGTTTACACAAGCTAAATAGATCTAAGTTTGGATCAACAAGTGGTATTAGAGCTTGTTGAGGAACTTTGATCTAAAGAACTCAAAACCCTAAAAACCCTAAATCGCCAAAAAAACCTACTTTTTCAAGAAACCCTAAAAACCAAACAAAATGTCTACTCCAGAGTTGACCTCCTCCTCAAGCCATAACCTAAAAATCCCCATGCTAGACCTAGACAACTTTGAGCTATGGAAGTTCAATTTTGAGCAGTACCTTCAAATCCATGACCACACCCTATGGGAAATTATTGAATATGGAGACACATTCTATAAGGCTACCAAGATGCAAGCTGCTATTACTTTAAGATCAACTCTAGGCTCAAGTGAAGCTGATCGAAAAGAACAACCTACAGATAGGAGAGGTGTCTCAACCGAGGATATTGCAAAGAGAAGGAACGACATGAAAACTCTAAGCATCCTCAAACTTTCTTTGGGACCAGCCAATCAGCACAAGTATAGAGGTTCTGAGTCTGCCAAAGAGCTTTGGGCAAACCCTTCAAGTCACTTATGGTGGTAATGATGATACTGCCTCAGAGAAAAAGAAGCAACTCTTGCATGAGTACGCTGTTTAAAGCTCTTCCCAGTGAAAAGCTAAGTGGAGAGAGAAGCAGACTTCTTGACATCACAAGCAAATTGTCATTCATGGGAACAGTGCATGATGATGCTGATATCATTAGCACTTTCCTTAAAAGTCTTGGTGATGCATGGAAGATTGAAGCAAGGTCTATAATTGCTACTAATGCTCACAAAAGTTCCACCTTTGATGACGTCTACAATAAACTGGAGATTATAGAGAATGAGATCCTTTTGGATCAAGGAAGCAAATCTACCAATGGAAACATGGCCTTCTTCTCACATAGTGAAGGTCAATTTGATTAAAGGGAATCATATGTGCACCCCGTTACTGGATCACCTTGGGTCAACGTTGGATCAAGCTTTATCAGCGCCCCACATTCAGATGCTGACACATACAATGTTGACTCACCAAGGATTAAGCCTCCTGGTATTGATCTAGATACAGTGTGTGCATACATTGCTTCATTGCCTAATGGTTCAGTGATTACATATGAGGACCTTGAGGAAATTAGTGATGAACATTTGGAGGAGATGGACATAAAGTGGAATATGGCACTTGCAAGCATAAGGGCCAATAGATGGAATAGAAGATTCAGGAAGAAGATGACCTTTAATGCTAAAGACACTGCTAGGTTTGATAAATCCAAGGATGAGTGTTACAATTGCCACAAAATGGGTCACTTTATGAGAGAATGCAGATCTCTAAGAAGATCTGATGCTGGAAAGCCTTCAAGCCAAATCATCAAGATTGAAGATACAAAAGCTATGGTTGCCATGCAAGAGATTGATGGTTTTTGTGACAATCCGTCAATTTATGGTTGATATTTTATTCTCAGATATTATTTAACAACATTATTTTAATGTTATATTATGAACTCACTTATTTTTGGGAAGAAATTTGGATTTACGTCTTGAAGTAGCATCGACTACGTCTAAACCGGAGGATTCTACGTTACGTGCTTACGTTTACACACACCGTTTTGGTGACAGTCTGACATTTCAGGAAATAAATTTATCCGTGAATATTATTTTGGGATTTTAATTTTGAGTTGGTTAATAAACTCACAAATTTACGAGAAGAGATTAGGACTTACGATTTTAATTTAATGTCCTTTACGACTAAACCGGAAACCTTAGGATTACGTATTTACGTTTTTGAACTCCGTTTTTGATGAGACAATTTTTATTAGATTCGTTTTGTGCCGTTGATTCATAATTTATAAAAACGTTTTTCATAAAACGACCCGAGGGCACGCAAATCGAGGAAACTAGAATCGAGGAATACTTGTAAATTAGCGGGATGGGACAAAACAAATTTATCCCACCCCACTAATATGGGACGGCCCAAGCATACTACACCTCACCCATTATGTGTCCAAGCTTCACTAGGAAGCCAAGACACTTGTAACTAGCTTAACACTTAAGCTAAACAAGCTAACTAACTTGTCAAAACCACTAGCCTTAAACCATTGTTCATTTCCTCCATGCAAAACAACTCAACTCTCCTCCCTCTCTCTATGTGTGCCATCCCACCACCACCATCAAACACCCCATTCATACAAAATTTTAACCACAAACATTTGTTATAATTAACATATTTTAATCTACATTCAAAGAGATGAAGATTGGTGCAAGTTATAACATCCAAAGAGGAGTTTCTATGGAGTCTTAGGGCTGATTTTCCACAAGGATTTCTTGAAGATTGGTGGACTTGAAGATGATATTGGTTTATCACAAGTTTTGCCATCAAAATCCAAGCCTTGATCATAAACTATACAACCTTGGTCGTATAAAGATTGTTCTTCCTATCCTTTTCTTATTTTGATTATGTAATCTTGTAATTTCTTTATTTATGTATATGTATATGATGATTATATGATGATAAAAGTATTGTGTGGTGTTGATAAATATGGTTAAAAAGATGGAAAACCATAAGTAACAAGGTTAAAGTCTTGCATAAATTGTTTGCTGTATAAAAACAGTAACTAACCACAAGTTAAACTGATAAAATGGCAAAGTGGAATCAATATACAGTAAGTATAAGGTGTCATACACATGTGAGAGTTGGCCATACAATGGAATCATTATAATGAGTGAGATATGATCAAAACAAGTTTAGAGTACCAATCTGAATAGTCAGTTTTGGATGGACTGTTAAGGATATTTAGAGTTGGATTGAGCAGTAGCTATAACTAAGTTAATTGTATCACATATCATATAGTTTATGGTGTCCAAAGATGAGCTTCGATCTCCTTGTAGAACTCAAGATATGGTAAAAATGGTGAATGTGAATGTAAAAATCAGATTTTGGGAAATTAAAGTATAATAGTATTATATAAGCACTCAAATAAAAATAGTATAAAATGTGAATTAAAACCCACTAACTTATATAATACATTTATATAAATATGTATAATGATAAATAAATGGTACATTTTATAAAAATAGTAATTTGATAAGTTTTATAAGTTATAAAACTATAAACATGATTTTTACGTCTTTTCGGTTAATACCGTAAAATTAACGTTTTTGTCAAATAAAAATTAGACGGTCGGACCCTTCTAATGTAAAATTTTATTAACTCACATACTGATATATAAACTTATATAACAAGTAAAAACCGATAAAACCCGAGCTTTACAACATGTAAACATTAACGGGCCAAAGTAGCCTTATTGGACTACAAACCCGACTAGTTAGTAAAACACTTATAAATTTACTTATTGGGCTTAACCCACTTGGGCCCCACATGTAAAGTATAATACTGATAATAAAAGTATAATTGGGCTTGTAATAGGCGCATTGGACTTCAAAATGTAAACAAGTTGAACTAGTGTAACTAGTCTTGAAAATTACCAACACATAACACTAAAATAAGTAAATGAGAATATATAAACCCACTTGATAATCATAAATATAAGATCATCATATGTATACATAATTATTATTTTTATAAAGTCATTGGACAAGAGTCTAAGACGAGTATTATTTGTCTAGGTTTATGTGATTGAAGCACGTACCGTACATCCAAATCTCCGATAACCGCCTTCCCACATCAACGTGAGTTCATAGCCTCGTAATCTTTTAAATGTTTTTATAAAATGTTTTATAAACCCGCGAGGGAGATAACATGTTAGTTTTTATGAAATAGGACACTAGTTGTCCCGATTGTTTGTTTATTGATTTGGACCGTAATGATTGTATGACCCGATGAATGATTAAATGACCCGATAGATGAAATGAAATGGATTATTAAAGTTAGGTTATGTCACTAAAAGTCCCATTAGCATGAATTGTGAACTACCGGGATTTGGTAGACGCTTATGCATATAATAGTACTATTTGGGGACGAGCACCCCAGTTCGCGCCTTGACGGTTGATCCCCGTCGTGCCACATTGATTGGTAAGCGGATTTATGTATGAGAAGATTTACACAAGCGTGATTATTGTGACAACACGCTAATTTAGATTGGCAAATTGAGTTTCGGGCTAGCTATCCGTTGTTTGTTGTAGTAAGGTAACAATGTCATGCGGCTTATAATAATCCGATTAACGAAATACTGCTATATGCACCGAATTACGATATATTGCCTGACTAGCAATACGGGGTCTTATTCTTGATATTATATTCGTGTTTTGGTTTTACATAACCATATTCATATAACGGTTTTTATTTAACTCTATACAACGTTATAAAACGTATTGTATGATGTTTTTAACGACAATGGTTCGTATAATGATTTTGAAGGCGAAAGCCTATATTATGATTTTGATAAGGATTTGTATAAAATAACTTTGGCTATTTTATGGCCTATTACAATGATATGTACAAACTGATTTTCGGTAATAATTTTATACCGATTTTATATTGATCGATTTTATTAAACTCTATGAATTCACTCGGCGTTATCGCAGACCTTTTCTTTTAACATGTTTTATCTCAGGTACTTGAAGGTATTTCTCGGGAAGACAACAAGAATTCATGGCCCGTACTTAAATAATAATTTCCATTCAAATACTTTATAAAACTTGTATGATATACAATGACTTGGGACCTATGTTAATTTGATATTTATGAATGGAAATGCTTTATTATTAAACGACGTGATTTTTATTCGTTGTCTATGATGTGAGTAATGTGCTATCTCGTAACACCAACGAGTCTTCCGCTGTATTGAGTTGTATAAATTTGGGGGTGTTACAGTTTGGTACCAGAGCTCTCGTTATAGAGAAAGAAAGATTTTTAAAACCAAGGTTTTGAATAAAACATTTCAAAATCTTTTAACTATTAACATTTTTCTAAAAATGTATAAAAATCTTTTGACTATAACGGTGCCGAAGAATTCCCGAGTTACCGACAAGGCCAGACTGAGAAGTGTTATTTTAATATATATATATATATAACTTGGATTATATATATATATATATGATGTAAATTGATTACATGATTGTTTGATGATTATTTTAATATTTATACGAGGTATTTATACGACGTAGATTGTCACAAGGAACCCTAAATCCCCTAGTAAATTAATCGAAGCTATTCTCGTAGGAATTCTTGCTATCCTAGATCTAAATCAAGTTGTGGATATTTATGATCCCAACAAATGGTTGATATTCGTAGAAATGTTGATATTAGTTGATTGTGATATTGAAGAAGAATTGGCGAGATTAAAACTGATATCGATGTCATGACGATCTTTCCTTATAGAGTGGAGTTTGACAAAACGTTACCACCTGGAAAGGTTTCATCTGATTCGTTGTCACCCAATTCTTAAATTTAAAATCGAAAGGGTGAATGTTGCACTTGAGGCTGTCATTGGAACCATTACCCAAAAGCCTCATGCCACTAGTACCTTCCCGAGAAGTATAATTGAATGTGTGGGTGATAAGTGTGAAAACACTCATCAATAATGATCCAAATACCACTTAAAACACAGTCAAATACCTTATTTTAGCTTTAAAATATCAGAATTACGCGTGTATTTGTGTTTCATGTGTTTTCAGGTAACAAGATACAATTTTGAAGCAAAGATGCGTTTTCAAGGGATTTATATCACAAAAGATGAAGAAAAGGACGAAAGAGCTTCTAAGGACTTTATTTGCCAATATTATCAAAGATCGAGGGCTTAGCTTGCAATTTTCTACGAGACGAAGGATTAAAAGAAACTTGATTTCAAAGTTATATACATTTGATGAAAGAAGGAAAGAGAAAGGACCAAAATGCAAAATAAGGAAAAGATTGAAAGTAAAGTGTTATTTACTTATTTTGGTCAATTGACCAAGACCGGTCAAAACACATTAAACATAATACGCGTCTTCTTCTCCAACGCAAGAGAGAGAAAGAGACGGTTGCATCTTTTCCATATCAAAACCTGCAAATCAATCTCAAGGTCGATCCAGGAAGATTCAGCCGAAGCTTTCAACAGCAAAAGTGTTTATCTTTTTCTCCTTAACATAATGGTACCACTTAATTCGATCAAGTCTCAAAGGATAAGAAAGCCCCAAATGTGATGAAGAAGAAGGACGAGTGTAAACCTCGTATTAAACACGTGTCAATCAATCATTGGATTAACCACGTCACAACTCCCCACTCGATGGCTATAAAAGGAAGATGAAGGCTTCATTTTTCAGGGTTAGCTTAGGTGTAGGTTTCACATAGTTAGTTAGATTAGAGTAGTTAGTTAGCTAAACTTGTTAGTTTTTTTTCTTTCAAATCTGTTTCTTTTCAGTTTAATCAGTTGTAACCGTTTCTTTACTTTCACCATTAATGAAATCTCAGAGTTTTTCCTCAAGCTTTGTTCTTACTTTCTGTTATATAAGCCTTTCATGATTTCTCTTATAAGCTTTAACTTTCTCTTTTACATGATTTCTGTTTACTATTCACGTGTCACTATTTTGTCGTTCAGATTCTGTTAAGATAGTAGATATATGAATTTTGTTTTCTTCCATTAATAAGGGATTAAGCTTTCATACTTTTCTTTGATGATTTTGTTTTACGATCATCTTTGTTTTCATAAGCTGGTTCGATAATAAGCTTTGATGAGCTTATTAATTGCTGTAAATCGTCTAAATAGATGTTCTTCTGAATTTTCTTACCAAATCAGTTGTAGGTTGTTAATGATCTGTTAAACTCTGTTATGTTTGAAGTGGGATTTTGCCATGAATGATTTCTGTTAGAGTTAGTGTTAGTTCAGATAGAATTAGATTTTCAAGTCGGTAGCCTAAGTGTAAGGAATTTTGTAATTGCTGATATATAGGTAGTGACTGATAGATATTTCTGTAGTTAAATAGGATAAATCTGGTATCTTGTGTTTGCTTGATTTTGGATCAGTAGGAATTTAGGCTTGCGAGTATTCAGTTCTGCAAGATTTTCGTAGCAGCAACATATGTGTGCAGAATACTCTATATAGATCAGTTGATAATGTTTCGGATTCAGAGGTCTCGTTTGGTTTTTCTTTGCTTGTTCTCGTTAGTTTTGCAGGACTGATTAGGCAGGTTATCAGATAGACAGTTAGAGATTAGGCGTGGTTGGTTTTAAGCCGGCTCAGCGCCGCGCTTCTCGACATCAAAGGGCTGGCTTGGATGTGGCAGGTCATGTTCTTTTCAATTTTCTTCATTCTTTAGTTTAACTAACTGATGTTTTGTGGTTCGATATTTGCTTGTAATATGGACTTTATGCATTATTAGACTAAGTTTGCTACTTGCTTTAGCCCAATTTTATAATAGTTCTGCTCGTAGTTAGCTAGTGTAAACTTACCGATGTTCGCTTAATCTACCAAGTTGTTTACTGTTTGAAATTTTTTCTAGTGCCTTTATGATGTCACATATGTCATCTTTAAAATTACTTGTTAAATAGCTTAAAAGTAGTGTTTGAAAGAGATAGGAGATTTGTTTGATAGTGGTAAGAATAGAATCTGCATAATGATCCATTTTAGAATTGTGTAAGTTTCGTAAAGATTCAATGTTAGTACCTGAATATTAAATTTGTAATTCCAATTTTAGAAGTTTCGATGGGTTAATAAGGATACTTGGGCCGTCAGTTTAGTAATTGGGCTTCATTCTTTTAATTTTGAATTCGTTGAATTCATAAAGTTAGGAAACGTAATCTCATTTTGTGTTGGATGTCAAAATTTCATTTTATAAAATTTGTATTTTAGATATTATAAAAAGTAGGTCTTTAATAAAAAAAAATTTATTTTTCATAGAAATTAGTTTTTGTGAATTTTGTATTTTTAATTTTTTTATTTTGTATTTTAGCAATCTAATATTTTGCGTGCATTAGATAATTGTACCATTAGTTTATTTGATTGTACTTTGTGCATTTTGATTGGTAATTGCAATATGATTTTAGGTTAGTACGTATACATAGTCTTATAGATATTTTTACATTTCTAATTGCTTTTTGCCAAGTAGAAATAGAATACCAAACAAGTTTTTACTACCAAAAACAATTAAGTCTTTGCTAGAAAACGTTATATCAATTCAAATAACTTTGGCTATTTTATGGCCTATTACAATGATATGTACAAACTGATTTTCGGTAATAATTTTATACCGATTTTATATTGATGGATTTTATTAAACTCTATGAATTCACTCGGCGTTATCGCAGACCTTTTCTTTTAACATGTTTTATCTCAGGTACTTGAAGGTATTTCTCGGGAAGACAACAAGAATTCATGGCCCGTACTTAAATAATAATTTCCATTCAAATACTTTATAAAACTTGTATGATATACAATGACTTGGGACCTATGTTAATTTGATATTTATGAATGGAAATGCTTTATTATTAAACGACGTGATTTTTATTCGTTGTCTATGATGTGAGTAATGTGCTATCTCGTAACACCAACGAGTCTTCCGCTGTATTGAGTTGTATAAATTTGGGGGTGTTACAGTTTGGTACCAGAGCTCTCGTTATAGAGAAAGAAAGATTTTTAAAACCAAGGTTTTGAATAAAACATTTCAAAATCTTTTAACTATTAACATTTTTCTAAAAATGTCTAAAAATCTTTTGACTATAACGGTGCCGAAGAATTCCCGAGTTACCGACAAGGCCAGACTGAGAAGTGTTATTTTAATATATATATATAACTTGGATTATATATATATATATATGATGTAAATTGATTACATGATTGTTTGATGATTATTTTAATATTTATACGAGGTATTTATACGACGTAGATTGTCACAAGGAACCCTAAATCCCCTAGTAAATTAATCGAAGCTATTCTCGTAGGAATTCTTGCTATCCTAGATCTAAATCAAGTTGTGGATATTTATGATCCCAACAAATGGTTGATATTCGTAGAAATGTTGATATTAGTTGATTGTGATATTGAAGAAGAATTGGCGAGATTAAAACTGATATCGATGTCATGACGATCTTTCCTTATAGAGTGGAGTTTGACAAAACGTTACCACCTGGAAAGGTTTCATCTGATTCGTTGTCACCCAATTCTTAAATTTAAAATCGAAAGGGTGAATGTTGCACTTGAGGCTGTCATTGGAACCATTACCCAAAAGCCTCATGCCACTAGTACCTTCCCGAGAAGTATAATTGAATGTGTGGGTGATAAGTGTGAAAACACTCATCAATAATGATCCAAATACCACTTAAAACACAGTCAAATACCTTATTTTAGCTTTAAAATATCAGAATTACGCGTGTATTTGTGTTTCATGTGTTTTCGGGTAACAAGATACAATTTTGAAGCAAAGATGCGTTTTCAAGGGATTTATATCACAAAAGATGAAGAAAAGGACGAAAGAGCTTCTAAGGACTTTATTTGCCAATATTATCAAAGATCGAGGGCTTAGCTTGCAATTTTCTACGAGACGAAGGATTAAAAGAAACTTGATTTCAAAGTTATATACATTTGATGAAAGAAGGAAAGAGAAAGGACCAAAATGAAAAATAAGGAAAAGATTGAAAGTAAAGTGTTATTTACTTATTTTGGTCAATTGACCAAGACCGGTCAAAACACATTAAACATAATACGCGTCTTCTTCTCCAACGCAAGAGAGAGAAAGAGACGGTTGCATCTTTTCCATATCAAAACCTGCAAATCAATCTCAAGGTCGATCCAGGAAGATTCAGCCGAAGCTTTCAACAGCAAAAGTGTTTATCTTTTTCTCCTTAACATAATGGTACCACTTAATTCGATCAAGTCTCAAAGGATAAGAAAGCCCCAAATGTGATGAAGAAGAAGGACGAGTGTAAACCTCGTATTAAACACGTGTCAATCAATCATTGGATTAACCATGTCACAACTCCCCACTCGATGGCTATAAAAGGAAGATGAAGGCTTCATTTTTAAGGGTTAGCTTAGGTGTAGGTTTCACATAGTTAGTTAGATTAGAGTAGTTAGTTAGCTAAACTTGTTAGTTTTTTTTCTTTCAAATCTGTTTCTTTTCAGTTTAATCAGTTGTAACCGTTTCTTTACTTTCACCATTAATGAAATCTCAGAGTTTTTCCTCAAGCTTTGTTCTTACTTTCTGTTATATAAGCCTTTCATGATTTCTCTTATAAGCTTTAACTTTCTCTTTTACATGATTTCTGTTTACTATTCACGTGTCACTATTTTGTCGTTCAGATTCTGTTAAGATAGTAGATATATGAATTTTGTTTTCTTCCATTAATAAGGGATTAAGCTTTCATACTTTTCTTTGATGATTTTGTTTTACGATCATCTTTGTTTTCATAAGCTGGTTCGATAATAAGCTTTGATGAGCTTATTAATTGCTGTAAATCGTCTAAATAGATGTTCTTCTGAATTTTCTTACCAAATCAGTTGTAGGTTGTTAATGATCTGTTAAACTCTGTTATGTTTGAAGTGGGATTTTGCCATGAATGATTTCTGTTAGAGTTAGTGTTAGTTCAGATAGAATTAGATTTTCAAGTCGGTAGCCTAAGTGTAAGGAATTTTGTAATTGCTGATATATAGGTAGTGACTGATAGATATTTCTGTAGTTAAATAGGATAAATCTGGTATCTTGTGTTTGCTTGATTTTGGATCAGTAGGAATTTAGGCTTGCGAGTATTCAGTTCTGCAAGATTTTCGTAGCAGCAACATATGTGTGCAGAATACTCTATATAGATCAGTTGATAATGTTTCGGATTCAGAGGTCTCGTTTGGTTTTTCTTTGCTTGTTCTCGTTAGTTTTGCAGGACTGATTAGGCAGGTTATCAGATAGACAGTTAGAGATTAGGCGTGGTTGGTTTTAAGCCGGCTCAGCGCCGCGCTTCTCGACATCAAAGGGCTGGCTTGGATGTGGCAGGTCATGTTCTTTTCAATTTTCTTCATTCTTTAGTTTAACTAACTGATGTTTTGTGGTTCGATATTTGCTTGTAATATGGACTTTATGCATTATTAGACTAAGTTTGCTACTTGCTTTAGCCCAATTTTATAATAGTTCTGCTCGTAGTTAGCTAGTGTAAACTTACCGATGTTCGCTTAATCTACCAAGTTGTTTACTGTTTGAAATTTTTTCTAGTGCCTTTATGATGTCACATATGTCATCTTTAAAATTACTTGTTAAATAGCTTAAAAGTAGTGTTTGAAAGAGATAGGAGATTTGTTTGATAGTGGTAAGAATAGAATCTGCATAATGATCCATTTTAGAATTGTGTAAGTTTCGTAAAGATTCAATGTTAGTACCTGAATATTAAATTTGTAATTCCAATTTTAGAAGTTTCGATGGGTTAATAAGGATACTTGGGCCGTCAGTTTAGTAATTGGGCTTCATTCTTTTAATTTTGAATTCGTTGAATTCATAAAGTTAGGAAACGTAATCTCATTTTGTGTTGGATGTCAAAATTTCATTTTATAAAATTTGTATTTTAGATATTATAAAAAGTAGGTCTTTAATAAAAATTTTTTTATTTTTCATAGAAATTAGTTTTTGTGAATTTTGTATTTTCAATTTTTTTATTTTGTATTTTAGCAATCTAATATTTTGCGTGCATTAGATAATTGTACCATTAGTTTATTTGATTGTACTTTGTGCATTTTGATTGGTAATTGCAATATGATTTTAGGTTAGTACATATACATAGTCTTATAGATATTTTTACATTTCTAATTGCTTTTTGCCAAGTAGAAATAGAATACCAAACAAGTTTTTACTACCAAAAACAATTAAGTCTTTGCTAGAAAACGTTATATCAATTCGAATCGAGCTGAGAAGACAACTACACTAAAAACGAAATATTAAATGGCGCCGCTGCCGGTTCTTTTCGTGAAGATTAACGATTTCGAGTGAGACGATTGGATTTTGGGATCCGTTCACTTTGTGAACGTTATTTTTACGTATTATAAATCAAAAAGATAAAAAAAAATCAAAAAGATAAAAATACAAAAAAATAAAAATCACAAAATCAATTCTTTTCCTAAAGAATTGAACCAAAAAAATCAAAAAACCAAAAAGTAATCTTTTTCCTAAAAGATTACACCCAAAAATATGTATTATATCGTTTTCATCGCTTTTTACGTACATATAGTATTTTTCTTTAAAAAAACAAATAAATACAAAAATATTTTTGATATATTATTATATGTAAATAAGTATACGTATAAAAACAACCAAGTTACCTATCTCCATAAGTATTGCCGAGGCATTACACCGTGTTGAGGGGCGTTCCGGTCCTTGACACGTGTATCGATCGAATTTAATTAAGCAAGAATAGATAAATACTTCCAATTGGCAATAATTCGAAGAATACAAACTATAAAGTGAATAGATAGGCGACGTGCTATAAAATGCCGTCTAAGGGTCAATAGGTACTTAAGTGCTTCGCGCCACCTAACCCCCCGTTCACTAGTGCGTATTCTAAGAAGGAAGGCTTAATTGGAGGTCTTGCACCCAAGTAGTAATTATATATATACTTTCTTGTGGATATTTCATATCGAACCTCAAAGAGGATAATCCTTTTCTCTTCAAAGTCGACCGAGGGCTACTTCCTCATTCCTCGTGTTTACTTACACGTGTACTCGCACACGTGTAAACATACCACCTTTGGTGTATTACTTCCTTCCCTGAGGAAGCTTTTAAACGTCATTATACTTGTATATACATTCGGCCACCTTGTTACACATGGATACTCGTTCCATGTTGGAGATTTTGCAACAACGATCCGCCACCGCTAATTATCCGTCTTGTTCGACTTGTGGAGGTCCACACGATACTTATTTATGTGATCAGAATAATAGTTATTATGGGGAGGGATATGCTTAAAATGGAACCGAGAATCCTAATTTTCGACCTAACATTCAAATGAACTACACTTGTAATGACTATATGGGATATTCCGGTTTTTCATCACAACCTCCACCATCATTTCATGATCAAACCTTTAATGTGCCATACCAAAACCAAGGATTTTCCAATTATGAAGGTTTTCAAAATAATGATACTTTTCAAGGCTATAATCAAGAAACCTTTCATAATCAAGGATTTTCAAACAATGAAGGCTTTCAAAATGATGAAAATTTTCCATGCCATAATCAAGATACTTTTCAAAATCAAGGATTTTCACATTATGAGGGTTTTCAAAATGAAGGAAATTTTCAAGGTTACAATCATGAGAACTTTCATAATCATGACTCTTTTCAAAACTATAATCCACCTAATTATGGAAATCCACCTCCACCCTATTCTTCGACTTATTCATGTGAGTTTTGTGGAAAAGAACCCCATTATGGTTATGATTGTAGACCGAGGGATCCGCCATCTTATGACCCTAATTTTGTCGAGGAGTTTCATTCTTTACTTGAGAAAATGAACAAGTCGAACGATGACGTTTATAAGATGCTTGATGGTATGAAAAACATGAGCTACAAGGAAATGAAAGACACGCATCGATGGTTAAAGGAACTAATTAACTCTACTGAGGAAGAGGAAATTGAGTCTCGGCAATATGATTACAAGGAATTCGGTGATTTGTATCGTGAATCGTTGAACAAATTTTCTTGTCGCCTCAGGAAATATTCAAATGATTTCTTCCTTAAGACTCTTATAATCGAGGAAGACGGACAATACATGACTACTTTTACTCGTAGGCCTGATCCATTATTAGATGAAGATGCTGAGGAACCTTCGAGTTGTATGACACTTAATGATGACACACCTTCATCACCTTTACCTCACGTGGAACCCACCGACTCTTTAACCATGGGGGATGAGCCTCTTCGCACTAATACAAACACAAATTTAGAAGAATTAACCGTTTCTAGTGTTGAGAACCTTATCCCAATCCAAAGAGAGTTTGAGGGTATTTCCATTGAACCATGTGATGAGCTTTCTATTGATACTTCTCCTCATGATCACATTGAGATTTCATCACATGTTGACCTTCATGCTACTACTAGTGATTTTGGTGATTTTGATCTTGATGAATTGTTCAAAGAAAAGGATAATGAGATTGAGGAAGAGTTTATGCAAGATTTTCCACAAGTAGAGGATGATGATTGTGATTCTAGTGAGGCATCTTATGATCTATTATCTGAGAACTTTTCATGTCAAGATGACATTCCTAATTTGGATGATGATGTTGATCATATAGAAGAAGTGGAAGATGTTCATATTCGTGAGGTTTTATCAAAAGTTTATAATATTATCTCCTCGATTGAAGCTTTGAATGAAAACCATAATGATGAGTCCATAGAAGAAGAACCTTTCATTGATATTTCTTCACCGGTTTTTGAGGTTGCACCTATTGATTTTTATGATGATATCATCCCTTTGAGTGATTCTCTCAAGACACCTTCTTTTGAGCCTTCTATTCCCACCCTTCCACCCTTGAAGTTGGTTATTGATGAAGATCCTATACTCTTAGAGATTGATCCTTTTTCACCTATGGCACCTTTAGAACCTAACACCTTTGATATGGATTCTCATATGGATATTGATGACACCATAGAGGCTTATCTTGCTAATATTGATATTGAGGTTGATGATAGTGATTCTAATTGGGAAGAAGAGATTCGTCTTAGTGAGAATATGCTTTTTGGGAACCTAGAGCCTACACCTCTTCCACAAGACACTATTTCTCTTGATCTTTCTTTTTCTATGCCTTCTATGGAAGATTACCCACCTTTTGATGATGATGATGATGAGCCTAATATGGACATGATAGTTATGAATGTTTTGATACCTACACCTTCATATTCCCATGATACTTTGCTCACTAAGGGGGAATCTTATATGGTTGATACGAGTTCATCTTCTTATTTTCCCATGAAGGGCAAGGTTTTTGATCCTGGGATACATAAATTTGAGACACCTTGGTTTTCATCTACTTCATTTAAGAGTGTGCCTTCGATTGATATGCGCTTCTTGTATGAGCTTACTTTGGTGATGCTACCTATTTTGGAGTTGTTCGAATGTAGAGATGGGAACTTTGTATTTGATCCTGGAGTGCTTCCTTTATGAGAGATTTCGTATGTTGGACAAACTTGAGACACGTTGGACCGTTCCATTTATCGAGGCGGATTTGGTAAATCTTATAGTAAATGGCAACGTGCTTAGTTTGAGTGTATCATGTGAGATGTGCTTCAAAGTGATATCCTTTACTCTCCATGATGGTTTCCCCAAGGACAACTTAATTCGGGGCCGAGTCGAGCTAGCGACTTAGGGTTAAAAAAACTCAAGCATTGAATAACTAGGTTAGAAAACGTAGAGTAGATTTTCAATAGGTTAGGTTTAATTAAAAGGATGTTATAGTAGAGTTGAAGTGGAGGGGTGCCTTTCTTTGTCTTTTGGTGTTTGTTTCAAGGGTTGCTCTCTCACATTTCATGCTTGGAGCTTATGTAGGAGGCCCGTGTATCTGGTTCACTTCGATTAGTTTTTGCTATCGTGATATTAAACACTTGTGCTTAAAATGAATATCCTTTAGTTGTCTCTTCCTTAACTTGGGTTAAGCAAAGTTATCAATGTCATAAGTGTAGGGGAAGTTGTTATACTTCCATGCTCTTAAACATTGAGGACAATGTTTATCTTAAGTGTAGGGGAGACTTCTATCGAAGTGACCTTACCTAGACCATTGCCTTAACTTCATGATAATTGGGAAAATTGAATTTTCAACATTTTTCAAATTTTTGATCTACTTTGGCCACCAAAAATATGCATTCATGATTTTTGCATCATTCATTTTTCATTTGCATAACACATTTGCATTGTATATATTTCTTCTTTTATCTTTCATCAAAAATATATAAAAAGAAAAAATAGAATAAAACATGGTTTTAACAAATTTAGATTTCTTTGACATATTAGGCCCGCCATGGATATTTTGACTCAACCCGAGTTTGCTTATTTTAGCACTCTCTAGCTAGTATCCTTAACCATGTAGTCCTTCATTGGTCTATTAGGCTAAGCATCCACCAATCTCATTATTTGAGATTTTAAATTTGTGGAGAATGGGAAATGATAGAGTTGAAGCAAGTGTAAAAGGGGTAGATAGACTTCATGATAATTACTTGTGGCTAAACCCTTCTCTTCTTTACCTCTAATTTCTTCGCATGTATATAATTGTTAATAAATAATCAAGTACGGTTTTAATTGGTTTGTAATCTCTTATGCATTTTTGACTAATCATTCATGGTTGATATGAGTACGTCTTAAGATTCTAAGTTAGCACATTTTATGTGTACTAGACTTATGTCATGCTCCATATTTAGCGGGTGTTTTTCCTTTTCTTCTTTTCAAATTTCTTTGTGAGGAATAAAGAAAAATAAGAGCGGCTTATGAAAAAAAACTGAGTGGCTAGAAAAAAAAAAGAAAAGAAAAAGAAAGAAAAAGAAAAAAAATAATGCAAGACTCCCAAGAGAGGCAGTGTGGTGTTAATTATAGTGACTATTGACTTCCAATATTACCTTGACGGGTTGCGGGGATTCAATAGATTGCTCCAATCCAATATTACCTTGACGGGTTGCGGGGTTGAAGATCCAAAGTCTCAAAAAGATGGAGGATGTAAATTATTGCGTGAGTTTTATTTTTCTTTCCTTAGCGAGTGTGTAGCTACTTATGAAAGCATGACATGAGGATTTTACACATAAGGCGAATGACTTATTACTCTTAATACGGACTTATATTAATTGTGAGCGGTTTTTCAAGTAATGGATGAGAGGATTACTTAGGATTAAAACCGTGCTTCCTTATTTTTGGATTTTACACTTCTTATATTTCACGCTTAAAATAAATGACAAATTTGCCTTCAAGCAATTTGCTCAATTAATAACCGGTTCCACATTTAATTGTCATGAATAAGTTGATGCACTTTTTACTTGTGAATACAATGATCCCATTTTTAAGCTTGGTATGGGGAAAGTGAAACTTGAGGGTGATAAATGTCCATGGTACCAAAGCCCTAATCTAAGTCACTGATTTCTTTATGAGTTATTTCCATCAAAACCATTTCAATAAAAATCAAAAATATATAAATAGAATTATTTTCTTTGCATTGCATTGTAAATATTCAAAACCATTCATCATATAGCATAGTATAGTTATTAAATCATAAAATGGCCAAGGTTGGTTAATTATGAGAAAAGTGTAACTTTAGAGCTTTAAAATGCTGCATTGCATGAGGACATGGCAATGGTCAAGTGGAGGGGAGTTGATAAGTGTGAAAACACTCATAAATAATGATCCAAATACCACTTAAAACACAGTCAAATACCTTATTTTAGCTTTAAAATATCAGAATTACGCGTGTATTTGTGTTTCATGTGTTTTCAGGTAACAAGATACAATTTTGAAGCAAAGATGCGTTTTCAAGGGATTTATATCACAAAAGATGAAGAAAAGGACGAAAGAGCTTCTAAGGACTTTATTTGCCAATATTATCAAAGATCGAGGGCTTAGCTTGCAATTTTCTACGAGACGAAGGATTAAAAGAAACTTGATTTCAAAGTTATATACATTTGATGAAAGAAGGAAAGAGAAAGGACCAAAATGCAAAATAAGGAAAAGATTGAAAGTAAAGTGTTATTTACTTATTTTGGTCAATTGACCAAGACCGGTCAAAACACATTAAACATAATACGCGTCTTCTTCTCCAACGCAAGAGAGAGAAAGAGACGGTTGCATCTTTTCCATATCAAAACCTGCAAATCAATCTCAAGGTCGATCCAGGAAGATTCAGCCGAAGCTTTCAACAGCAAAAGTGTTTATCTTTTTCTCCTTAACATAATGGTACCACTTAATTCGATCAAGTCTCAAAGGATAAGAAAGCCCCAAATGTGATGAAGAAGAAGGACGAGTGTAAACCTCGTATTAAACACGTGTCAATCAATCATTGGATTAACCACATCACAACTCCCCACTCGATGGCTATAAAAGGAAGATGAATGCTTCATTTTTCAGGGTTAGCTTAGGTGTAGGTTTCACATAGTTAGTTAGATTAGAGTAGTTAGTTAGCTAAACTTGTTAGTTTTTTTTCTTTCAAATCTGTTTCTTTTCAGTTTAATCAGTTGTAACCGTTTCTTTACTTTCACCATTAATGAAATCTCAGAGTTTTTCCTCAAGCTTTGTTCTTACTTTCTGTTATATAAGTGATTGTAATAAATTTAGATAACTTGCTTTAGGAAAAACAAGCAACTAAATATGAGCGGTAAGTATCGAGTGATGATTTTAGGAAAAATCAACACTAATGACCCACAATCACTTAAAAAGAGATGAAAGATTCGTTTCCCAAGGAGGTATGGTGTTGTGAATTAACTTGTAAGTATTTGAGATTAATATTGATGAGATGGAATGACGGTTTTGTGAAAATTACACTATGACGAAAAACGAAAACGTAAAACCGTAGAAAAACCACTAAAATTAAAAATTATTAAAACCAAAAACAAAATCAAGAAAAAGATTAAAAAAAACTAAAACAAGTCTAAAATAATATAAATAAAGACAAAAATCCAATAAAGATATTTTAAAACCTTTTATTAATTAAATAATTAATTTTAAATGCTAATTAAAGCCCTAAAATTAAATTTAATTAATTCAAATGTCAAAAATATGATTTTATTGAATAATTACTCAACTTATATTATTATAGGACTAAAAAGTAATTTTCTAAAAATTAAAACCTATTAAAATTATTTTTAAAACTCTAAAAATGATTTAAAATAAATAAAAACTAATTAAACTTAAAATAATTATAAAAATAAATCTAAAAGCTAGAAAATTATTCTAAAAATGGAAATAGTCCTAATTAATGATAAAGAAATTAAGAAAAATGAAAAATAAAGAAAAAGAAAATTTTGAAAATTAATTAATAAAATAATATTAAAATAATACAAAAAAAAAATAAAAGTCACCCAGTTGCGCCGCAACTAGTGGGGTCTTGCGCCGCAACTAGTGTTGCGAGATCACCAAGATCAGCAGCACCTTCAGTTGCGCCGCAATGCTTCTGTCTTGCGCCGCAACTTGTGAAACGGGAATACCAAAATCTGCAGCTCCTTGTGTTGCGCCGCAATACTTCTGTCTTGCGCCGCAACTTGTATGACGTCCTGGTTGTAATTGCTGAACCAAACAAGTGCACACTTGTACACTTGTGATGCCAAGAGGTCTTGGCTTGATGCTTTGTTTGGTGATTATGTTGGAACAATTGGGCACCCTTGTGCTCAATGAAGCACAAGGAGTCAAGTAACACACAAATAACAACAAGAATCAACAATCAAAGATCATGCACAAAATCATGAAAAACCAAGCAAATGAGGCACAAGCAGATTTTTAACACCCTTTTTACCTTTTTAAACACTCCAAATTCACTCCAAACTTGATCAAATGATTACACAACAATAAAACAATCTATCTCAAACCTTTTTCAATTATACTAACACCTATTTAAAACATGAATCAAATTCTTACCCTGCTTAAACCTGTTGCCAAACACCTCTTTACTTTTTTGAAAACCAATTTTTCCAAATCAAAACCTTATGAAACCTAACCAAATTGTTATCAAAGCTTCATAACATGTATATCAACTCAAAATAACATCAAATCAACAGCTAAATCACACTTAAACACATAATCAAATAATATCATACAACTAGCTATTTTTGAACTTTTTCAAGGTAAAAGGAAGATACCTTAGGTTCTTACATCCAAGAACCTAGAGGATGAAAATCCTCCTCCAATCCAACCCGGGTTGGAGCTGAACTAAATCAACAAGCCTTCAACCTATTTGAACACAAAACAAAGAAACAAGAACAAAAATAATATGATATGATATGATTCTTTTTTTTTCTTTTTAAAACTCTTCCAAAACCTTTTCCAATTACTTAAAACGTATCATAAACCCTTAAATTACCAAAATCATGAATTCTTAACACTACAAAACCCTTTTGAGAAGATTTTACCAAAATCTCTCAAAATCTCAAAACCTTAAACAACTTTGAAATCAAAGTTGCTTAACCAAATAAAAGTGTGGAACTCAGAATCAATCTCCTCACAACACACAAACTTTTAAAAACAATAAAAAAGGAATTACACTTGAATATTTCAAAAACCAAACTTTTTATTTCTTTAAAAAGGAATTACATGTGAGAGACTAGAAACTGGAACAAAGGGATCACCACAACTTGGGTCTCCTTTTATAGAGCCTATAGAACATCCTAGAAGCATAAAAACATAAAACCCTAATACATAGAAAATCCCAAATGTGCCCTTGAATGATTTTGAGTGCATTTTGTCCTCTCTTGATCTTGAACGTTTATTTTGCTTTGGGAGGAAGCAAATAATCTTGGCCATTGATTTAAGCCACGTCATGATGCTTGGGGGCTAAGGAATGATGTGATTGGTGGATTGGGGAATTGGGGTTTTGGTGCACATGAGTGGGATGCAGGTTTTTAGGAGTGGGATAGGTTTTGGCATGTGTGAATTACTTGTGTGCAAGTTTAATTGGTTTTTACCCAAGGAAAAGTGAAGGTAAATTCTGGGTGGTAAGAACAATGAATAGTAACCATTTTGATCCTAAAAAGGGGGAAGCATATGTGTTAGGCGCCACTTTCATTTAAATGTTTGGGAGTTGTCACTTTTGGTCCCTGGCTTTTGTTATTTTTGGCTTTTAAGGATTTTCAGCCTAAAATCTCCTTTCCTTTGTTATTAACTTTCCCACTTTGACAATTTTGGCACCAATTTTTGATAAAAGGTTATCAAGGATGTAATTTGACATTTGATGATTCTTTAAGGACTAATTTTGGACAATGTTGATCTTCAAAGGTCTTCAATGTGTCTTTCACTTCATGAGGGACCATTATTGGCAATTTGAAATTGTTGAGGGACTAATCTTGCCATTTCTTCAATCTTGAAGGACCTTTTTGCAATTTTGACAAACTTAAGGGACCAAACTTGTAATTATTAATATACAAGGGTTTTAAGTTGTCATTTCTTCATTCTTGGATGATCAATCTTGTTTTGTCTTCAAGTCTTCAAGGGTATTTGATGAAAATTCCATGATTAGGGCCCGGTTCATTGTACGGCTTCGTTTCTCGTGTCCGTTTTTCCTTGTATCTTGTGATCTTTTGTCTTTTTCACGATATCCATACCTAAAATACACAAGTAAACAAACACAAGCATATATATGGTATTTTATGACATTTTAATGCATTTAAAGCCCGAAAAGAACGATGAGATCATGTATAAATGCCATCTCATCACTCCCCCATACTAAGCCATTGCCGTGCCCTCACGCAATGCTAAGAATAAAGTATCTAAGCATCACCAAAGTTAAATTTTATTAACCTTTATTGAAGAGTAAAAGACTTGCAACATACTACGAGAATGTGTAAAGACATAATGTATGATTTTCATCACCAAAATGTGACTTTTAGGGTCAAAGAATAGAAACAAGTTAATGTCCCTTAGAGTAAATTTCGTCATCCTTGATTGTCATACATTCCATGCTAAGTGTAAAAACAAGATCATTGTTGGTACAAGTCACAATGCTAACACTACTCATACGTCCAAATTGTGTAATACTTTTTCTCCCCGCAATCCTAGTTATTATAAAAGGAAATGGGTTACTAGCATTTTTTATCTATTTGTCATGGATCACAAGTGATTCATATTGACTTATTTGAGTAGTTATTAGTCCGAAAGCAAAGTAGCACGATTTGATCAATAGTTAGCCGAAGGACAAAATCTTTTAAAACGGCTTCTCGTGTATCTCCTTAAGTTCATATCTTGGCATAACTCGTTTCACGATTTGAGACCTTTCTCGGACCGATATTTGGCATGTACTTCATACTTCAAATCTTGGGAAGACGTTCTCGAAATTATGGTCTTCTCTTCATATAATTGGAATTTCTTCACTTGACGTTTTTTGAGAGATTCTTCATATAGGACCACGACTTCATCATTTTTCTTCAATCTTTACTTTGGATTTTGATATACAACGATCCGCCTCCTTTTCGGACTTGGATATATTTATCCTCATACCTTGTTAGGGTCTTTTTGGATAGACTTTCTCCATTCTTTAGGGGAGTAATAGCTTCTCGTCGTGTGTCTCGATTCTTCATATTGATTTTGGAATAATGATACTTCACATCATCTTTGGATCTTTAGCAAAAATAGAGCTCCTCATGCCTTGTTAGGGCCTTTTTGGATGATCGCCAATCTTCGCGTCCCGTTTCAATAAGTTATGCCTTGGCTATGAACTCTATTCAACCCCGAGCAACTTTTAAACGATCTTGCGCTAGAGGCTAAGTAACCTTTCAAATCGTACGACCTTACTTATTGCAATTATGATTTATTCCTAATGCATTGATCTTATGGGAAGAAAAAGCCACAATTAAAAACATATGAGTTTTTGAAAGAACATTTTCATGTTCTACGTTTAGCATGATCACTTGTCTAACTCTATCATTTCTCGTTCTTCACTATTTAAAGACCTCTAATTAAAGAGACTCGTGAATACTTAGCCATGCAAGTCAAAATTAAGCCAAATTTGGATTAGCTTTCATTAAGACTATATCAAATCAAAGTTTTGGGTTTTCAAGCCACCTATAGGATCTTGCACTTTCTTGGACTTTTTCAAGTTTAGAGAATGCGTTTTATAGTTCCCTTGATAAGTGACTTTCTAGAATCAATTATAGGAACTTGCGAAAAGTTCTTGTTCTTAACCCGAATGAATTAAGACTTTCGCGTTTTAAAGCTCCCTATATAAAAGTCTAGCAAAACTTGAATTGAGCGGGTTAAGGAATGTAAATGGCTCCAAATGCCCATCAAGTCAAAAATTGACTCTTATTCTACCCATCGGAAAATATACATTCGTGTCTTAAAAACACTTATGAAAACTAAGAAAAATTTTAAAATTTGGCCATTTTTAGCCTTATTAGCAAAACAAAACATTGAAAGTTGGAAAACGTGAGGGCGTAGCAAAGCAAGTATCTATTCACCCCCCCATACTAAAAGTAAACATTGTCCTCAATGTTTCGAGTCTAAAGGTGGAGCACCCCCATACTAGAGACGAAGAATCGAATGCTTAGGATCTAGCATGGAAAGGGTGATCAACAATATATCTAAAGCCGTTTATTAATTATGCTAAAAGATAATTGTTAGAACAATAAAGGATATGTCATGGATTCGTGAAAAACTTCTTCAAACGAACGATGGAGGCTCACGTAAACGAACACGAGAGTCTTCAATCATAGACGATGATGATGATCTAGATAACACAATCACAAACAACCACGAGACAACGAGTTGGAAGGGTACAAGTCCCCTTATTAGTGAACATAAAGCATAAAGATAAGCATGGGATCTCCCCCACGAGGCACCTCGTTTTTGATTACCGAGTCATGAGCTCGACTCGATCCCCTCAAAATGTGAACATTTAGGGATTTCATGGTATGGTCAATGGGGCTTACATGATAAACAAGGCCCAAAAAGCAACCGGTGAAAAGGACTAAGTCCTTAAGTGATGCAAAATACCGGGGTCGAAGATGGCGTTCTCGTTTCCATTGGAAAAACAAATCAACGCCACTTGAACATGTGCCATAAACTCAAAGAGTTTGAAGAAAATAGATAAGAAGTAGAAGGGTGAGACAATTGGTAAGACAAACGATTGAGCTACTCGAGGTAGACTCGCACCAAGCAAATAGATATTATTTCCATTTATTGCATCGGTGGAAGACCGAGATTTCCCTTTACATGAAATTCCGGGATCAAATATCTCGTCCTCGGTGGACAAGGATGAGGGAACATAAGGGGCTTCCCCCATACTAGAACCACACAAAACATCGTCAAAAGGAGTAGACGAGTTTGTAGCACTCAAAGCACGCGGTGATGACGGAGTTAGATTTGTAGAAAAATCAATTAAATCACATTTAAGATCTTTTCCTTTGTTATCTTTTAAACTCTCCTTATGAAAACCCTTTTTGATTATGTCGAAAATATTCGGTGTTTCTAAGACGATGTTAGTTACACTAAAAATTCTCACATTTTGAAACCGTTTTGGTTTTGGTGGTGGCAAGTTCTCAAAACGTTTATTGACGAAGAAAACCTCCCCATCGGGGTCCATAAATTCATCATCCGAAAGATCTTCCGTAGAAACCGGCAACTTATCAATACTTTTCAAGAATGAAGGTGAAGGATTTTTCGATTCAAGTATTGATGGTTTCTTCTTTGTAGGCTTTGCACTCATAACCTCCACCGGCGGAGGAAATGGTAAATTGTTTTTGGCGACATTCCCTAAAACTCTTGGTGAAAATTCTTTGCAAATGACATTGGTCGAGTCACCATGGTTTAAAGTTGCAATAGAATATACATGAGAAAGATTGGAGTTTTGCGTTGCATTGATGACAAGTTCTTCTTCATTGAAACGAAGGGTGATTTTACGAGCATGAACATCGATAAGTGCTCTTGATGTATCCAAAAATGAACGACCCAAAATTAGAGGAACTTTTCGATCGATAGGAATGTCTACAACGATAAAGTCAACGGGATAGTAAAACTTTCCGACTTTAACGAAAACGTCCTCGGCTACTCCACATGCCATGATCGTAGAATGATCGGCCATCTCGATGGACATGTTCGAAGGAATAAGAGCCGGAAGCGAAAGCGATTTGAAAATCTCGAGAGGCATTAAATTAATACTAGCACCAAGATCGGCCAAGGCGTAGCATTCCTCCATATCTTGTATAGCACACGGAATCAAAAATTTACCGGGATCACCGACTTTTTGTGGTATGCGGCTTAGAAAAACCGATGAACAACTAGACGATTGTTGTAACTTTTCTTTGTTGTTTAGCATACTTTTGAAGTTTGCGGCGAATCGAGGCATCATGATTAAAGCATCGGCAAAACTTATGTTAAAATGCAAATCACGAAACATTTTCATAAATAGCTCAAATTGATAATTGTTCCTTTCTTGTGCTTTCTCTTTGTTACGTCTTGAAGGGTAGGGTAAAGGTGGTGTGGGTAGGTCATTAGGCAACGGCCTTGGAAACTCGGGTTCCACAATTGGTATTGGTGTAACCGTAGGTGTGGTTTGAGCGGTACTTCGTGGGATTGTAATGTGCTCCTTTTCGACCATCACCTCGGGTTCTTTCTCGATTTCCTTCTCCGTAGAAGTACTTTGAGAGATCGGTTCCTTGAAAGTTTTACCACTTCGTGTAGTAATAACCTTCATTTCTCCCTTCGGGTTTGCAATGGTATCACTAGGAAGACCTCCCGAAGAAGAGGGTTTACACATGATAGCTTCAAACATCTTAGCCATACGGTCCTCAAATTTTGATTGCCTAGCATCCGCTTTCAATAACTCTTGCTTAATCTCATGTTGTCCTAATTCCATCTTTTGTTGGTTTTGTTGAAGACGTTGGACATTTCCTTCCATTTTGTTTGCATGAGTTTTAAGTTCATTAGCAAGTTCATTTTTAAGCTCGTTTTTCAACTCGGATCTTAAGCTAATCATCTCACGTTGCATATTATCAAATTTTGCATCATTTGCTTTAGCATAATCTAAAAATTCTCCTTGCAAATTTTTCGTGTGAGCATTTTGAAAACCTTGTGTGGTGTTTTGAAAATCACGGTTTTGATTTTGATTAGAGATTTGTCCATTCCCACTTTGATAATTCCCTTTGTTGTAATTGCGTGTGTTGCCTTGGTAATTACCTTGGTTGTTGTTTCGATAATTGTTAACATTTTGATTTGGTGGAGCTTGATTTTGGCGGGAACCTTGGCCGTTTTGGTTGTAAGTTCCCGTTGCTACATAAGCACTCGAAGTGTTACCATCCGCGGTAATGCACTCGGATAAATCATGAGCTCCTCCACACGATAAACAACTCTTAGCAACCGCTTTAACCGAAGCGGAATTGGAAGCTTCTTGAGCCTTCCAATGGGACATAAGATTAGCAAATCTATCAAAAAACCGATTTTCCTCATTAGCTTCATCATGTAAGGCGTTAATGCCACGAGACGATTGTGATGACGATGACGAACCCATATTGGCAACACTCGGTGTGTTACGAGGGCTATAAACCTTAGATCGATTTTCAATGATTTGTAAAGCCTCATTTGTCGTCTTGCACAAAAAATTACCACCCGCGGCGGCATTCAAATAATCTCGTTCATGATCATTAAGCCCATTATAAAAAGTATCTATTTGATGCAATTCCGAAAAATCATGATGAGGACATTCATGTAACATCTCCTTAAATCGTTCCCATGCCATTGAAAAACTTTCATTGTTACGTTGCACAAATCGTGAAATCTCATTTTTTAAGTGTGTTGTTTTCGATGGTGGAAAAAACTTGTTCACAAACTTAGAAACGAGATCGGCCCATGTCAAAATCGAATTTGGCGGTTCTTTCTCGAGCCAAATTTTTGCGGGTCCATCCAACGAATATGGAAACAACATCATCTTAATGGCGTCATGCGGAACATCTTTGAATTTGCTAGTGGCCGTGAGACGGTTGAAATTCCTAATGTGGTAATGCGGGTTGTCTTTCTCATGACCTCGAAATTTGTTTGCTTGTAGCATCGACATTAAACCCGTCTTAATCTCGAAATTCTCCGCAAGGATGGCGGGAATAACAATTGCCTCTCCAAAACCCTCGGTGGGTGCTTGTAGCAACTCCATCATAGTACGATTAGCCATTACGACTTCTTGTTCTATAATAGGTTCAACAATTGGAGGTTCTTCAACAATCAACGATCCTTGATTTGCTTGCTTTTGAAGACGTTTACGAGCTCGTTTAGCTTGATTACGAGTGATCATAAACTTCACGAAGAATGGGAGGTGAGCAAAGAAGATTCTTTTTGGTCGTTTTGTGGATTTTCAATTTTTTTGTGTTTTTGATGATATTTAATTTTTTTGGTTTTTGGTGTATCTTCGTAGACAACAATCTACAAAATCTCTCCTCGAATCAAACTCTTGATTAAAGAAGCCTCAAAGGAATGAAAACGATCACGTGGAGTGAACGCCTTCGAATGACTTTAGAACTTTGGTGAAAACCAAATTGTTCACGAGGGTTTAATCACAAAGAAAACCAAGCAAATATAGTATACGTATTAATACTTTGGGCGGCAAAACCCTCGATTAGCCTTCAAAATCAAAATACTCACAAGCAAGCGGGGAAACGAGGCGGCGCGAAGCACTTAAGAGCCTTTTTCCTTAGGGTATATTTTATAATACCCGCCTTATACCCACCTTATAGTTCGTATTTTTCAAAATCGAGCTTCTCGAAAGTATTTATCTATTTTTGCCTTTTCTTTTTGTTTGAGATTCGAATACAATGATCGAGTGATGAAATCCCGAATCAAGGTTGTGTTTTCACACTTTTGGAGATATTGTATTTTGGTTGTGATACTTAATACAATATATTAATAATATTCACAAAGAAAAACCGAGAAAACCGATAATACGTGTTAAGGGAGTTCCACTTAACACAAATACTATTATGGATAATATCAAAAACAAAATTTTCCAAATTAAATCACGACACACCTCCCCGGCAGCGGCGCCAAAAATGATTGTAATAAATTTAGATAACTTGCTTTAGGAAAAACAAGCAACTAAATATGAGCGGTAAGTATCGAGTGATGATTTTAGGAAAAATCAACACTAATGACCCACAATCACTTAAAAAGAGATGAAAGATTCGTTTCCCAAGGAGGTATGGTGTTGTGAATTAACTTGTAAGTATTTGAGATTAATATTGATGAGATGGAATGACGGTTTTGTGAAAATTACACTATGACGAAAAACGAAAACGTAAAACCGTAGAAAAACCACTAAAATTAAAAATTATTAAAACCAAAAACAAAATCAAGAAAAAGATTAAAAAAAACTAAAACAAGTCTAAAATAATATAAATAAAGACAAAAATCCAATAAAGATATTTTAAAACCTTTTATTAATTAAATAATTAATTTTAAATGCTAATTAAAGCCCTAAAATTAAATTTAATTAATTCAAATGTCAAAAATATGATTTTATTGAATAATTACTCAACTTATATTATTATAGGACTAAAAAGTAATTTTCTAAAAATTAAAACCTATTAAAATTATTTTTAAAACTCTAAAAATGATTTAAAATAAATAAAAACTAATTAAACTTAAAATAATTATAAAAATAAATCTAAAAGCTAGAAAATTATTCTAAAAATGGAAATAGTCCTAATTAATGATAAAGAAATTAAGAAAAATGAAAAATAAAGAAAAAGAAAATTTTGAAAATTAATTAATAAAATAATATTAAAATAATACAAAAAAAAAATAAAAGTCACCCAGTTGCGCCGCAACTAGTGGGGTCTTGCGCCGCAACTAGTGTTGCGAGATCACCAAGATCAGCAGCACCTTCAGTTGCGCCGCAATGCTTCTGTCTTGCGCCGCAACTTGTGAAACGGGAATACCAAAATCTGCAGCTCCTTGTGTTGCGCCGCAATACTTCTGTCTTGCGCCGCAACTTGTATGACGTCCTGGTTGTAATTGCTGAACCAAACAAGTGCACACTTGTACACTTGTGATGCCAAGAGGTCTTGGCTTGATGCTTTGTTTGGTGATTATGTTGGAACAATTGGGCACCCTTGTGCTCAATGAAGCACAAGGAGTGAAGTAACACACAAATAACAACAAGAATCAACAATCAAAGATCATGCACAAAATCATGAAAAACCAAGCAAATGAGGCACAAGCAGATTTTTAACACCCTTTTTACCTTTTTAAACACTCCAAATTCACTCCAAACTTGATCAAATGATTACACAACAATAAAACAATCTATCTCAAACCTTTTTCAATTATACTAACACCTATTTAAAACATGAATCAAATTCTTACCCTGCTTAAACCTGTTGCCAAACACCTCTTTACTTTTTTGAAAACCAATTTTTCCAAATCAAAACCTTATGAAACCTAACCAAATTGTTATCAAAGCTTCATAACATGTATATCAACTCAAAATAACATCAAATCAACAGCTAAATCACACTTAAACACATAATCAAATAATATCATACAACTAGCTATTTTTGAACTTTTTCAAGGTAAAAGGAAGATACCTTAGGTTCTTACATCCAAGAACCTAGAGGATGAAAATCCTCCTCCAATCCAACCCGGGTTGGAGCTGAACTAAATCAACAAGCCTTCAACCTATTTGAACACAAAACAAAGAAACAAGAACAAAAATAATATGATATGATATGATTCTTTTTTTTTCTTTTTAAAACTCTTCCAAAACCTTTTCCAATTACTTAAAACGTATCATAAACCCTTAAATTACCAAAATCATGAATTCTTAACACTACAAAACCCTTTTGAGAAGATTTTACCAAAATCTCTCAAAATCTCAAAACCTTAAACAACTTTGAAATCAAAGTTGCTTAACCAAATAAAAGTGTGGAACTCAGAATCAATCTCCTCACAACACACAAACTTTTAAAAACAATAAAAAAGGAATTACACTTGAATATTTCAAAAACCAAACTTTTTATTTCTTTAAAAAGGAATTACATGTGAGAGACTAGAAACTGGAACAAAGGGATCACCACAACTTGGGTCTCCTTTTATAGAGCCTATAGAACATCCTAGAAGCATAAAAACATAAAACCCTAATACATAGAAAATCCCAAATGTGCCCTTGAATGATTTTGAGTGCATTTTGTCCTCTCTTGATCTTGAACGTTTATTTTGCTTTGGGAGGAAGCAAATAATCTTGGCCATTGATTTAAGCCACGTCATGATGCTTGGGGGCTAAGGAATGATGTGATTGGTGGATTGGGGAATTGGGGTTTTAGTGCACATGAGTGGGATGCAGGTTTTTAGGAGTGGGATAGGTTTTGGCATGTGTGAATTACTTGTGTGCAAGTTTAATTGGTTTTTACCCAAGGAAAAGTGAAGGTAAATTCTGGGTGGTAAGAACAATGAATAGTAACCATTTTGATCCTAAAAAGGGGGAAGCATATGTGTTAGGCGCCACTTTCATTTAAATGTTTGGGAGTTGTCACTTTTGGTCCCTGGCTTTTGTTATTTTTGGCTTTTAAGGATTTTCAGCCTAAAATCTCCTTTCCTTTGTTATTAACTTTCCCACTTTGACAATTTTGGCACCAATTTTTGATAAAAGGTTATCAAGGATGTAATTTGACATTTGATGATTCTTTAAGGACTAATTTTGGACAATGTTGATCTTCAAAGGTCTTCAATGTGTCTTTCACTTCATGAGGGACCATTATTGGCAATTTGAAATTGTTGAGGGACTAATCTTGCCATTTCTTCAATCTTGAAGGACCTTTTTGCAATTTTGACAAACTTAAGGGACCAAACTTGTAATTATTAATATACAAGGGTTTTAAGTTGTCATTTCTTCATTCTTGGATGATCAATCTTGTTTTGTCTTCAAGTCTTCAAGGGTATTTGATGAAAATTCCATGATTAGGGCCCGGTTCATTGTACGGCTTCGTTTCTCGTGTCCGTTTTTCCTTGTATCTTGTGATCTTTTGTCTTTTTCACGATATCCATACCTAAAATACACAAGTAAACAAACACAAGCATATATATGGTATTTTATGACATTTTAATGCATTTAAAGCCCGAAAAGAACGATGAGATCATGTATAAATGCCATCTCATCAATAAGCCTTTCATGATTTCTCTTATAAGCTTTAACTTTCTCTTTTACATGATTTCTGTTTACTATTCACGTGTCACTATTTTGTCGTTCAGATTCTGTTAAGATAGTAGATATATGAATTTTGTTTTCTTCCATTAATAAGGGATTAAGCTTTCATACTTTTCTTTGATGATTTTGTTTTACGATCATCTTTGTTTTCATAAGCTGGTTCGATAATAAGCTTTGATGAGCTTATTAATTGCTGTAAATCGTCTAAATAGATGTTCTTCTGAATTTTCTTACCAAATCAGTTGTAGGTTGTTAATGATCTGTTAAACTCTGTTATGTTTGAAGTGGGATTTTGCCATGAATGATTTCTGTTAGAGTTAGTGTTAGTTCAGATAGAATTAGATTTTCAAGTCGGTAGCCTAAGTGTAAGGAATTTTGTAATTGCTGATATATAGGTAGTGACTGATAGATATTTCTGTAGTTAAATAGGATAAATCTGGTATCTTGTGTTTGCTTGATTTTGGATCAGTAGGAATTTAGGCTTGCGAGTATTCAGTTCTGCAAGATTTTCGTAGCAGCAACATATGTGTGCAGAATACTCTATACAGATCAGTTGATAATGTTTCGGATTCAGAGGTCTCGTTTGGTTTTTCTTTGCTTGTTCTCGTTAGTTTTGCAGGACTGATTAGGCAGGTTATCAGATAGACAGTTAGAGATTAGGCGTGGTTGGTTTTAAGCCGGCTCAGCGCCGCGCTTATCGACATCAAAGGGCTGGCTTGGATGTGGCAGGTCATGTTCTTTTCAATTTTCTTCATTCTTTAGTTTAACTAACTGATGTTTTGTGGTTCGATATTTGCTTGTAATATGGACTTTATGCATTATTAGACTAAGTTTGCTACTTGCTTTAGCCCAATTTTATAATAGTTCTGCTCGTAGTTAGCTAGTGTAAACTTACCGATGTTCGCTTAATCTACCAAGTTGTTTACTGTTTGAAATTTGTTCTAGTGCCTTTATGATGTCACATATGTCATCTTTAAAATTACTTGTTAAATAGCTTAAAAGTAGTGTTTGAAAGAGATAGGAGATTTGTTTGATAGTGGTAAGAATAGAATCTGCATAATGATCCATTTTAGAATTGTGTAAGTTTCGTAAAGATTCAATGTTAGTACCTGAATATTAAACTTGTAATTCCAATTTTAGAAGTTTCGATGGGTTAATAAGGATACTTGGGCCGTCAGTTTAGTAATTGGGCTTCATTCTTTTAATTTTGAATTGGTTGAATTCATAAAGTTAGGAAACGTAATCTCATTTTGTGTTGGATGTCAAAATTTCATTTTATAAAATTTGTATTTTAGATATTATAAAAAGTAGGTCTTTAATAAAAAAAATTTTATTTTTCATAGAAATTAGTTTTTGTGAATTTTGTATTTTCAATTTTTTTATTTTGTATTTTAGCAATCTAATATTTTGCGTGCATTAGATAATTGTACCATTAGTTTATTTGATTGTACTTTGTGCATTTTGATTGGTAATTGCAATATGATTTTAGGTTAGTACGTATACATAGTCTTATAGATATTTTTACATTTCTAATTGCTTTTTGCCAAGTAGAAATAGAATACCAAACAAGTTTTTACTACAAAAAACAATTAAGTCTTTGCTAGAAAACGTTATATCAATTTGAATCGAGCTGAGAAGACAACTACACTAAAAACGAAATATTAGTGGGTCATTTCATATTAGTGACTCATTTGATAATTTTTGTTGTAAGAGCTATAGGATTGGAAATTAAGTGTTGTTCATATCAAGCTTTTATTGCCCTTTTAAGGTTTAAAAATAAGGTTGAAAGTATTGGAGAATGAGGTAGGATATTGCATTGAGTATAAGTTGTTTGAAACTTGAATAAAGTAAAATTTAACTTGTATGGAATAAGAAATTGTTAAGAGGAAGTCGTTATGTTCTGTGATTGCATTATAAGGTTTTAATTGATTGTTGATTCTTGTTAAGGGTTATTCCTAGGCCATTGTCCACTGATGAGGATGCCTAGTGTCCAATAAATAAATCGAAGAAATCTTCTTCTAAAATTAGGACCGATGGATCTTTCGGGACATTTGGAACACCTAATGACCCATGTAGATTAGTATTCATTGTGGTATCTTTTAAAAATCCCTAACTTAACTAAGATATCAGTTAGTAGGATGAGTTCTTGGAATTGTATGACATAGTGACACGTAATGTGTTACGGTACAATTTTGACTTGTTTGTGATTAATGAAAAGACTACCTTTGATTGCTAAATCCTACATGTATCGATGTTATCTATCTTTTATTGCTTCATCCTAATGTTCGCATTAGTGATGAAACCATTGAACAAGTACTCATCACGAATTGAGCTACGTTGTGGATTATTCTTTTTGAGTGACATCGAGGTCATGAACCTCATGATTATTTGGCTAAGCTCATTTCCTATTATATTTTAGTTAGTTCTTGGTGAACAACTCTTCATCACTCTTTTGCAGATTTATAAGTGATCGTTATCGAAATGAAGTTGTTTATGAAACACCTTGGAAAACTTAATTGTTTTCATAACAAAGAAAATCTTTGTAAATTTATTTTTGATTCTTATTTAAGAATTAAGCATGAAAATGTTTTTATTATAAACAAGATGACAAAATTTTGACGAACTGAGTATTGCATCGTTAATCTTGAAATTGTATATAGGTGCGCGCCTACATACAATTTGGAAGGGACCATGCAAGGCTGATTAGTAGTCACCATGAAATTATTAATAAACACTAAATTTTCTTTGAAGATTGTGAAAGATTAAATTTTATGAGATCTGCAAAAAAGTGCAAAATAGGGAGATATTATTAGGGACACCTACATATGTGCCCGTACTATTTATTCTTCTGAATCGAATTTACGCATCTATGGAAATTGTCTTATTTTATAATTGATATTCCCTTCTTGTCTAATTCTCCCATAGTGAGATTCTTAGGAAAAGTATTTGATTACCGAGTGTGGATACCCGACTGGAAGTATCGACGTTCCTATCAATTATTTTGATTTGATTTCATTTGAATGACCTGGGTAACAATCCGAGGAGCTTTTGAATGCGTACTTAAATTATGGAAACATGGGATATATTCATATTCATTAAATGTTTTCGTCTGTATCTGATTTGAAATTCTCTCGCGTAGATTATGTGTTGACCTTACTCTTTTAAGGTTAGTTATGTCTCCTGATATCCTTGAATTTGTGAAGGATTATGACTTATTATTAGTCTTTTGAGAAGTTCACATCTTATCGACGGCAATGAAACTGGAAGGTTGATAGTGCTAGTAGAATGGATTGATTGATTATGACATGACGACATTGTCTTAATTGATGGGAACTCGAGTAGAATTCCCCTAAAAGATAAGATGTTGATTATCAAAAGTGATCTAAATAATTCTTGATGGACGACCATATCCTGCATTAGACTTGAAATTATACCGTGAATGGTTGTGAATTAGTCATAGATATTATAATCTAGAAAGAACCTAATATGAATTTATTAAAAGATGTGTCTGTTATCTGAAACTTTAGGAGGTATTTGCTGGTGAATTATCTAGACTTTCGCCATTAAGGCAAGTTGAATTTGGTATTGATTAAATTCCGGTGCTATACCTGTGTCATGTGCATTGTACATCAGCACCATCTGAATCGAAAGAATTACCGTGCAACTGAGAGAGTTGTCGGAGAAAGATTTTATTCTACCAAGCTCGTCATCATGAAGAGCTATGGTGTTATCAATCCTTATGTTTACTAATTACCGTGAACTAAGTAAATTGACGATCGAAATCGATATCCACTATCCAAGATGATAGATTCGTTCGATCATTTACAAGGTTTTAGCGTATATTCAGGAATTTGATCCACAACATGGTTATCATCAACTTCGCATCCGCGAAAAAGATTATCTATTCCATTCACTACATCTAGAACTTGTAATGAACATTATTAGTTTCACGTGATGTCGTTTGGATTGACCAATTCACATGTAGCATTCATAAATTTGGTGAATCACGTGTGTCAGCTGTAATTTGATAAAATTCATGTTCGTGATCATTAAGAACCATCTGTTTGTTTACAAGAATAAGAAGGAGTTAATAATTATTTATAGATTGCCCTGAATTGGCCGAACAATGAAAACCTGTACCTTGAATATTTAAACATGAGACTTAATGCTTAATCCTTTACATAAAATGACCGTTCGATTAATGATGGTAAGATATATATATATTGGCTCTTCAAAAATTAGAAGTCATTTAAGACTTTGGGTTTTACCGAAAAGGAGGTGCAAATATGTTTTGACAAATGTTTTATCAAAAGTATTTTTAAGGAATCATTTCCTTATACCAGAACATTTAACTAAACTCCTGTTTAGGGGTAAATGTTTGTGTGTACTTCTAGACAACTTAAGAAGAATTGAGGAAACTATATAACTTATGACTTGAAATTTGAAACGACAATTTTTACTTTTCAACTAAGAAAATTTTGACCAAAGTATAACCAAAGATTTTTCAAACATTTACGAATCTTATTAATTATTTTCGATAAAGCAGCAAAAATCGTGTTAATTAAATTCAAATTTGTTTTGAAAATTTTATTATAATTGGCCGAACTAAGAAATTTAAAAACTTTTTGCGTTTACGTTTCATAAAAATTGAATATTTATTATTTAATTACTTGTAATATTTATCGACGCTTTAAAACGTCGGATTGAGCAAAACTGATAAAAGTAATAGTTGAGACGAGACTAAAACTTAGAAAATATGAAGAAAGAATTTTTGAATAAATAAGGTCATGATAATTATTTCACCAGGAAAGTGAATGTAGATACTGACACATTATATAGAAAGGATAAAGAACCAATTAGGACATATTCCTTAATAATGAAGGTGCAAAATAAATTGCCGAACGATATAAAAATAAACAATGTTTGTAAAAAAAAGATAATATAGATAATAAAAAGGGGTTCGCGGCTAATGTGAACCATCAAAATTGAGAAGCCGATGGCGTTGAATGTATAACAGGCCACTTGAGGTTGTCTAAATATGGAGATATGAGATATAGTTATGTTGGAATCTCATAAGATTAAGTGTTCTATTCATGCCATTTCTGATTAAATGTATCTTTATCTGAAGAAGTTGTACTAATGGCAAATTATGAAGGCAGACATTGCCTCATACATTAGTAAACGTCTAGCTATTGCAAAGGTCATAATCTGAATTTGATTCGATTTGGGTCATCGTCGACAGACTGACCAAATCTGCTAATATCATTCCTGTTAATGATAGATTCTTGATGAAGAAATTGACTCTTTTGTATCTAAAGGAGTTGTGTAAACATGGTGTGCCTGTATCGATCATCTCTATCAAGATACTCGCTTCGCATCGAATTTCTAGAGATTTGCTCAGAAGTCATTGGGAACGAACCTTGATGAGAGTACTATTTACCACCCCAATCGAAGGGACGAGGCAAAGTAACGATACAAAACACTATAAGTCTTGTTTTATGCTTGAATAATTGACCTTTGGCAATAAACCGTATAATCATTTTCCTTTGGAGAGATTATCATTGATAATTATCGTATTAGGATCAAGATCGAATCTTGTGAGGATATATATTAGAGCATCTGTAAGCAGGAGTTGGGATTAAGACACCCGACATACACCCATCGTGAGTTGGACATGTCTTTTAGGTTTAAGGTTTCCGATGATGGCAAACCTAAGCTTACAAAATACTCGACCCGCGAGACCTGAAATGATTGTTGAAATTAGGATCTGATTATTGACTACCGGTAGTGGGCAGGAGGATATGTGAATATGAAATGTAGATCTTGAAGGGCCAGATGGGTAGCGAAGTTATGCCAAAATTTTAACCATGGAAAAATGAATTGATGATCTGAAAGAGCATGGGATATAAGTCCCCGTTGTATGGGACCATTGAGATGATGTAAAAGATTGGTTTGAAAGGCATATAAGCTAGATCTACCCTAGGACTTCAAAAGATGCGTGAATTATGTTTCGTATATCGAACTCGATAAAATGTCTATCAAGCGAGAATCTGATCACTTCTTGATAAAGTTTAGATCGGCGAAAAGTTGCATTCATCAAAAACCCGTGAACATCATGGATAGAGAAAGTAAGTCAATATTAAGCCTGATCTTATTCCCGTAGTTATGTTTGATGAAACTCGCATATTGTAATAAATTACACTTGTGAGAAAAGACCGAATGTGGAGAAAATACCCACATGGCTTTAACTCTATAAGATGCGAGTAGTAAGATAAGATGATCTTTGAGGACAAAGATCCTGTTTAGGGGTAAATGTTGTGACAATCCGTCAATTCATGGTTGATATTTTATTCTCAGATATTATTTAAAAACATTATTTTAATGTTATATTATGAACTCACTTACTTTTGGGAAGAAATTTGGATTTATGTCTTGAAGTAGCATCGACTACGTCTAAACCGGAGGATTCTACATTACGTGCTTACGTTTACACACACCGTTTTGGTGACAGTCTGACATTTCAGTAAATAAATGTATTCGTGAATATTATTTTGGGATTCTAATTTTGAGTTGGTTCATAAAATCACAAATTTACGAGAAGAGATTAGGACTTACGATTTTAATTTAACGTCCTTTCCGACTAAACCGGAAACCTTAGGATTACGTATTTACGTTTTTGAACTCCGTTTTTGATGAGACAATTTTTATTAGATTCGTTTTGTGCCGTTGATTCATAATTTATAAAAACGTTTTTCATAAAACCACCCAAGGGCACGTAAATCTTGGAAACTAGAATCGAGGAATACCCGTAAATTAGCGGGATGGGACAAAACAAGTTTATCCCACCCCACTAATATGGGACGGCCCAATCATACTACACCTCACCCATTATGTGTCCAAGCTTCACTAGGAAGCCAAGACACTTGTAACTAGCTTAACACTTAAGCTAAACAAGCTAACTAACTTGTCAAAACCACTAGCCTTAAACCATTATTCATTTCCTCCATGCAAAACAACTCAACTCTCCTCCCTCTATATTGTGTGCCGTCCCACCACCACCATCAAACACCCCATTCATACAAAATTTTAACCACAAACATTTGTTATAGTTAACATATGTTAATCTACATTCAAAGAGATGAAGATTGGTGCAAGTTATAACATCCAAAGAGGAGTTTCTATGGAGTCTTAGGGCTGATTTTCCACAAGGAGTTCTTGAATATTGGTGGACTTGAAGATAATATTGGTTTATCACAAGTTTTGCCATCAAAATCCAAGCCTTGATCATAAACTACACAACCTTGGTGGTATAAAGATTGTTCTTCCTATCCTTTTGTTATTTTGATTATGTAATCTTGTAATTTCTTTATTTATGTATATGTATATGATGATTATATGATGATACAAGTATTGTGTGGGGATTTGGTGTTGATAAATATGGTTAAAAAGATGGAAAACCATAAGTAACAAGGTTAAAATCTTGCTTAAATTGTTGGCTGTATAAAAACAGTACCTAACCACAAGTTAAACTGATAAAATGGCAAAGTGGAATCAATATACAGTAAGTATAAGGTGTCATACACATGTGAGAGTGGGCTATACAATGGAATTATTATAATGAGTGAGATATGATCAAAACAAGTTTAGAGTACCAATCTGAATAGTCAGTTTTGGACGGACTGTTAAGGATATTTAGAACTGGATTGAGCAGTAGCTATACCTATGTTAATTGTAGCACATATCATATAGTTTATGGTGTCCAAAAATGAGCTTCTATCTCCTTGTAGAACTCAAGATATGGTAAAAATGGTGAAAGTGAAAGTAAAAATCAGATTTTGGGAAATTAAAGTATAATAGTATTATATAAACACTCAAATAAAAATAGTATAAAATGTGAATTAAAACCCACTAACTTATATAATACATTTATATAAATATGTATAATGATAAATAAACGGTACATTTTATAAAAATGGTAATTTGATAAGTTTTATAAGTTATAAAACTATAAACATGATTTTTACGTCTTTTCGGCTAATACCGTAAAATTAACGTTTTTGTCAAATAAAACTTAGACGGTCGGACCCATCTAATGTAAACTTTTATAAACTCACATGCTGATATATAAACTTATATAACAAGTAAAAACCAATAAAACCTGAGCTTTACAACATGTAAACATTAACGGGCCAAAGTAGCCTTATTGGACTATAAACCCGACTAGTTAGTAAAACACTTATAAATTTACTAATTGGGCTTAACCCACTTGGGCCCCACATTTAAAGTATAATACTGATAATAAAAGTATAATAGGGCTTGTAATAGGCCCATTGGGCTTCAAAATGTAAACAAGTTGAACTAGTGTAGCTAGTCTTGAAAATTACCAACACATAACACTAAAATAAGTAAATGAGAATATATAAACCCACTTGATCATCATATATATAAGATCATCATATGTATACATAATTATTATTTTTAAAAAGTCATTGGAAAAGAGTCTAAGACGAGTATTATTTGTCTAGGTTTCCGTGATTGAAGCACGTACCGTACATCCAAATCGCTGATAACCGCCTTCCCACATCAACGTGAGTTCATAGCCTCGTACTCTTTTAAATGTTTTTATAAAATGTTTTATAAACCCGCGAGGGAGATAACATGTTAGTTTTTATGAAATAGGACACTAGTTGTCCCGATTGTTTGTTTATTGATTTGGACCCGAATGATTGTATGACCCGATGAATGATTAAATGACCCGATAGATGAAATGAAATGGATTATTAAAGTTAGGTTATGTCACTAAAAGTCCCATTAACATGAATTGTGAACTACCGGGATTTGGTAGACGCTTATGCATATAATAGTACTATTTGGGGACGAGCACCCCAGTTCGCGCCTTGACGGTTGATCCCCGTCGTGCCACATTGATTTGTAAGAGAATTTATGTATGAGAAGATTTACACAAGCGTGATTATTGTGACGACACGCTAATTTAGATTGACAAATTGAGTTTTGGGCTAGCTACCCGTTGTTTGTTGTAGTAAGGTAACAATATCATGCGGCTTATAATAAGCCAATTAACGAAATACTGCTATACGCACCGAATTACGATATATTGCCTGACTAGCAATACGGGGTCTTATTATTGATATTATATTTTTGTTTTGGTTTTACATAACCATATTCATATAACGGTTTTTATTTAACTCTATACAACATTATAAAACGTATTGTATGATGTTTTTAACCACAATGGTTCGTATAATGATTTTGAAGGCGAAAGCCTATATTATTATTTTGATAAGGATTTGTATAAAATAACTTTGGCTATTTTATGGCCTATTACAATGATATGTACAAACTGATTTTTGGTAATAATTTTATACCGATGTTATATTGATGGATTTTATTAAACTCTATGAATTCACTCGGCGTTATCGCTGACCTTTTCTTTTAACATGCTTTATCTCAAGTACTTGAAGGTAATTCTCGGGAAGACAACAAGAATTCATGGCCCGCACTTAAATAATAATTTCCATTCAAAGACTTTGTAAAACTTGTATGATATACAATGACTTGGGACCTATGTAAATTTGATATTTATGAATGGAAATGCTTTATCATTAAACGACGTGATTTTTATGTGTTGTCTATGATGTGAGTAATGTTCTATCTCGTAACACTAACGAGTCTTCCGCTGTATTGAGTTGTATAAATTTGGGGGTGTTACAGTGTTGGTTGGGACTAGAGCTTTTTGGCCAAAGATGTGGAAGAGAACAAAGCCTTGGTTGCAGAAAAGAAGGAAGAGGAGCATGTTCACTATGCTCTCATGGCACATTCTTCTTCTTCATCAGACAATGAGGTATATGATGATGAATTTTGTAGAAAGGTTGTCGTTTAAACACTGAAAAACTAAACAAAGAAATTTTAAAGATAGAATCAGATGTTTTTGATGAAAAATGCAAGTTATCTAATTCTCAACTTGCACTTGTTCAAACAGAAAAGACTGTGACTGAATATAAGAAAATGGAGCTTGACCTAAAAGATCAAATCAATGTTTTGACTCATGACCTTAATGCTAGTATTGAGATTAGGGACATCTTGGAGAGATCCAAAGGTGTTATACAAGCTGAGTTGGATGAGGCCATTAAAAACAAAGATAATGTAGGGCTTAAAATTCAAAGATTTGATAAAGCTTCTCAAACCCTAGAAAAATGTGTTAGTGAACAAAGGGATTCTAGGGATACGACTGTGATTGGGATGAAAGAGTATGTTGTTGCTGGGAACTTCTATGGTGTCCTTAGAAAGGATTTGTCTTGGACTGGTATACCAGAACTCCAAGAAAAGGAACTCATTCCTCCACCAAGAGTTCTCACTCCAGTAGAGGAATATAAGCAGAAATTGACTGACTTGGACAAATGGAAGAAAGCCAATCCCACCTTGTTTGTTAAAGATGGCATGCTTAGTGAATCCCAAATGAGCCCACACCTATAAAAGTGACTAACCCTACTACTGGCAAGACTGTTGACCTTGGCTTAAACGTTGATAGAAAACGTAGTATTAAATATGCAGAAATGTATAGAAAACCTAGGTCACCAAAAAGTGAAGTTAGTGATAATGGGATAGGTTTCTTTTCATCTAGACCTAGAGTTATGTCTAGAAAAGCCTGTTATACGTGTGGGAGTTTTTCACATTTGGCCTATAAGTGTGTCAATGCTTCAAAATTCAACGTTGATAGAAAGTCAACCATGGTCAAACCCAAACCTTTCGTCCAACAAAGTCCACAAGTCATTAGACCAGCTCCATTTTTTACTAAAGGGTCTAATACTTATGGACAAATACCTTTTTAAAAGACCAATACATGGTCTAACAGATAATGGATTCCTGTAGCAAACCCTAGTTTTGGCGCTGAAAAGTGCAATTTCAGCGTTGTCAAGAATAATTTTAACGTTGATAGGAACGTCTCCAATGTTGTTAGACTAAGTAATGCCAAATATTGGCAACCAAAGGGAAAGGGGTCTAAAGCTTCTTCTAGCTTATCCCGGAGACCTAAACAAAGCCAAAACCCTCATTCAGATGGGATTTCTATGACCTCTAACAGATTTCATTATATTTCAAAGGTCATAACTAAACCAATTGGGGGTAACTGGGTGTTTAATCCAAAAAGGGATGAACAAGGGGTTGTTATAAGGACTAAATCTGTTCTTGTTGAACAACCAAATGAATCCAAGTCTGCTCAGACTTGGGTTCCCAAAGAAAACTAATTTGCTTTCTTTATGCACAGGGCATTCAAAAGTAGGTTAATGATCATGGCTATTGGGATAGTGGATGCTCTAGGCACATGACGGGGAAGGAAGATTATCTGACAAATTTTACCCCCATTAAAGATGGTGACAAAGTGTACTTTGGAGGAGGATATGGAACTAGCACTGGCAAAGGCACTCTTATCACCAACAATTAGTAAAAGAACTCGATTACAATCTGTTTAGTGTATCACAAGTCTGTGATAACAAAAATAAGGTTCTTTTTACTGATACTGAATGCTTGGTGTTAAGCAACGATTTTAAAATACCAAATGAGAAATTCATTGATTATAGAACACCTAGGCATAAGGACATTTATAATGTGAATCTTAATGGGATTAGGATGAATAATAATTTGTCATGTCTATATACTAAGGCTTCAGTAGATGAGAGTAATCTTTGGCACAGAAGGTTAGGGCACATAAATTTTAAGAACATATATAGACTTGTGAGACATGGTTTAGTTGATGGTTTTCCTGAAAAGGTTTTCCACAATGACCATTCTTGTGTTGCATGTCTTAAAGGCAAGCAGCACAAAGTCTCCTTTAAGTCTAAACTGGTGCATTTTAGTTCTAAACCGCTTCACTTGCTGCATATGGACTTGTTTGGTCCAACAAATATAGAAAGCTTAAATGGTAAATCTTTTTGTTTTGTCATAACTGATGATTTTTCTAGATTTACTTGGACTTTCTTTTTGGCTTTGAAAAGTGAAACTGCTACTGTTTTGATTAACTTTATTCCCCAAATTGAGAAAGAGACTGGGAATGAGGTTAAAATTCTTAGAAGTGATAATGGTGGTGAGTTTAGAAATAAGTTGTTAGATGACTTCTGTGTCAATAAAGGGATTACTAGGCAGTTTAGTGTAGCTAGAACCCCACAACAAAACAGGGTGGCTGAAAGGAATAATTGAATTCTCATAGAAGCATCTAGGACAATGTTCGCTGATGCTGACTTTCCCATTGCATTTTGGGCCGAGGCTGTTAATACAGCCTGCTATGTTCAAAATAGGGCATTAATCAACAAAATCCACAATAAGACACCTTATGAGCTATTTTGGAATTGAAAACCTAATATTGGTGTTCTTAGACACTTTGGATGTCATGTAGTTGTACGTGATACTAGTGACGCCTTAGGTAAGTTTAGTGCCAAAGGTGATGAAGGCTACCTTAGGGCTATTCAGTGCAGAGTAGAGGATATAGGGTTTATATGAAGAAAGAAAAACATATACTTGAAAAGGTACATGTTAGGTTTTTAGAAAAAAACCTAGTGATCCTGAAAGTGGACCAAATTGGTTATTTGACTTGGAACCTTTATCAAGAACCTTGAGTTATATGCCTGTTACTAATCCAGACATTGTGAAAGTGAATTCAAATGTTGTGGAAGCACCAGTTGTTGAAATTTCAGGTATACAGGTTGATAAGGAAGTAGGATTACATGAAGACAAGTCAGCTCCCATACTTGAGTATGTTACCATTCCTATTTGGACAAATGGATTTGCTGATGTTGCTGCTGGAAAGGAAAAATTTAGTCCACAAGAAAATCTAATTGATGAAAACATGCATGAATCTTCTAGCGCTGTGTTAGCCCTATATTTTATATAGTCTAACAAGAATGTAATAGGTCATCTTAGTCGTTAAAAGGTCTTGTATTGTAATAGGTTAGTCGGGAAAACCGGGCTTGGACTTTAAGCTAATATTGTATAAGTTAGGGGCGTAAGCCCAAAACAAAGCCAAGCCCGACCCAAGTCACAAACCCACGGCCCATGGAAAGCCCATTGGTTCGTGGGTATATAACCCTCTTTCACATGTGAAAGAGGGTGTTGGTTACCATTTTATTTCTCTCTCTAAAAGTGATTAACCTTCCAAATTCTCTCTTGTTTCTCTCTCTACCTTTCTTCTCTTTCTCTCTCTAAATATCTCTTCTAAATCTTGTGTTATGGATTGAATGGGAACAACATTTGGTATCAAGAGCCTATAGTGGATAGGTGATTAAAGATTCGTGTGTGGTGTTCTTGATTTTTCGTGGCTTCTTTGATCCATATCTCACGTCCAAAACTTCTTTTTTGTGTTTTTATGGTCTTTTCTTGGTACAAATCATCTACATACTAGTATTAGTGATTTGGGTATCTTGGTTTTGGCTAAAACACAAATATTTTGGATCAAAAGTTACGAAATTTCTTCTTGTTCTTCATTCCGAAATTTAAGCAGAATCTCCATCGGAAAGTACAAGTGAAACGTGGGCTTCCATCGCAATAACCATCACCGTCGGAAAGGGTTTTGGTTCTACATTGCGATACGTGGTTTTTATTACATATTCCGATCTGGATATTCCGATCGTGCATTGCGATCTGGGATTCCGACAGGTTTAAGTTTGTAAGTCGTTACTCTGTCCAATTTGTCTCAGCCACATTCCGATCTAACATTGCGACAACACATTGCGATCTGAGCATTCCGATCGGGACATTGCGATCTGAGCATTCCGATTTGAGCATTGCGATCTGGACATTCCGATCTGGGCATTCCGATAAGTATTCCGATGGACATTCCGATGGATATTTTGTTTGAGTAATTTTTAGACATAGCCACTATCTAGACTAGGTTCGGAACATCGTTTCCCAAAAAAAAAAAAAAAAAAAAAAAAAAAATTTCCTAGACCATTTTTAGGCCATTTAAACTTCAATTTCAAATTTTGGCGATGCGAAAAATTTTTCGACCAAAAATTCAAATTTTCGGACCAAAATTCAAATTTAGGCCAATTTTAGGTTTTATTTTTGTCAAAATTTTTCACTTTTCAAATTTTTTCCCTACTAGTTTTTGCCTATTTCTAACTCGATTTCAAAATTTGGTGATTCAAAATTTTTTCGGCTTACCGTTTTGTCGGACTGAGGAATTTATTGTCGGACTGAGAAAAAATCAGATTTTTCGGAATTTCAACCACAAACAAATCACAACACATCCACTAAGATCCGTAATCCATACACATCATATCCTCTTCGAGACATCCGTTCAATGGACATCTTCGTGGATTCAACACCAACAACGTCCATGACTGAGATGAATAAAGAGAAGATGCAGAATCCAGAGGTTAAGACAAATACTGAGACTCATATCAGTAAACCTTCTAACAAGGATTCTACCACCAAAACCTTTCATGCAATCAAATACAAGATGTCGAAAGCAAAAGAAAGATGCATGGAACACATAAAGTTGCTTCAGTCACACCTTCAGGTTCTTTCAAGAGAAGACCTAAAAGGCACTCGTCTTGAAATTGGATTCAAACGGGTATTCTTTCTACTATTTGGTCAAGATGTTGAGACATTCATAAGAACGATGCTACTTTATGTGGACCATCTTGAACAAGAACTTGACAGAGACAATTTTCATGACAACATATCCATGGAGGTCTTTTTAGCTCTCAACAATCAGTTCCAGCAATTCATTGACTCAAGTGGCTTATCCAAAAATGATCGAGAGTTCACAAGCACATACTTTACCAAATATACTCTCGTAGATCTTCAAGCGTTCAAAGAGACACTTCTTCAACATATGAGCAATATAAAGAAGTCAATTGCTAAAAGAACATGCCATCAAAGTCACTTTCAAAGAAGGGTGAATCAAAGACTGATGCAGACGAAAGAGAGCACTGTCGATATAGATCAAGCATTGGATGCTTCTTCAGTTGATACAAAGAGCAGCGGGACAGAATCAGAAACTCAGCATATCCGTACCAGCTCAGGGAATGATCAAACAACCAATGATGCGGATATCAGACCCATTTATGATGATCAGCCAATGACTATGGTACATTTAAATGCTGAATACGATGTTCCTCAACATACTGAGCAAGCTAAACCCATTCTTGACACGTATCTAGTGGAAAAGGTTGATAGCAATACCACACCTGATTCATCAGATACGAGTACTAATGGAGGAGAGACTTCTCAGGATGTTAATTCTAAGATTCACGAGCTTGAAAGTCTGTTAGCTCAGAAGACTAAAGATTTTGAGGATGCCAAACTTGATTTTTCAAAGAAAAATAACAAATTTGAGGTTTACTTTGAAAAACTTGAGAAAGCAAATGTTGTTCTTGAACAAAAATTGGATCGTAAGATTCAAGATTTTAACGCGGAAAAAGAACATTTTGTGAAACAAATAAATTTGTTAGAATCAAAGTTGGCTTCTCAAAATCCAAGTCCTCCGCCTGCTTCATTAACTGAATTATCTGTGCAACATATCGACACTGTAGACAGTAATGACGTGAATTCTGAGAACGACATATTTGACAGTATGAATATTAAGTTAGAACAACGTGTCGCTCAATTACTTCTACAAAATGAGCAATTAAAGGCTCAGATTCAGGAAAAGGTTTTTGCACTTACAGCTGCAAAAAATGAATTAAGGAAGTTGAAAGGAAATAGTGTGGATACTAAGTTTGCAAAACAGTCTGTCTTGGGGAAACCTCCTTCTCAACCAATCAGACCACGCTCAGTTGCTAGACAACCGAATGCGTTTAAGTCTGAACGATCTAAAATGTCGAACCCAAGGTTTACCTCCCAAGCTGACACACATAGTAATTTGCCAAAACCTGTCACTCCACAAACTAGACACTCCTTAAGCCAGACTGCATCTGCTAAACCCGATCACATGAATGCTTCAAGCAACTCTAGATCTAGCTCCAAGAACATGCCTTGGCGTAGTTCAAATGACACGGGTCCTAAAAGCTATCTAGAGGATGCTCAGAAAAATACACAAGCAAGAGATAGGACCAAACCACAACCTAGGAGCGTTGTTCACACATCTAGGAATTCTAGACCCTTCTATGATGTGCACAATTCTGCCAACCCTAGGAACTCTAGAGCCTTCTCAGATGCTAAGCACTTTGTTTGCACGAACTGTAACAAATGCGTGTTTAATGCCATTCATGATGATTGTATCACTAAAGTCCTGAACAAGGTGAACCAAAAAGCTAGAGCACCTCAAAGATGGAACCCTAAAGGAAATAGGTTTTCTACAACAAAGTCTCCCGATGTGCGTAAGAAACCTATGTCTCCTAGACCTTGTCTTAGGTGGATACCAACGGGTAGAACCTTCAAAACAATTGGTCTTAGGTGGGTTCCTACTGGAAAGATATTTCCCTCTAGCTCGACAAAGGTTCATAGTGAACCCCCACATGGCTCTCATCAAGATATCGCTAACCCACATGCAAGCATACAAACTACTGATGAAAGTGTAGGTAATAAAGTAAAGGTTCAACAAGAACACAAAGGTTTTCCATATTCATACCGCTCAACAAAAGACACTCTCAGAGTTTGGTTGCTGAAGAAGCAGATATTAGAGAAACAAGCGTCTCAGGGGCTTCTAAATTAAGCTTCTACAATGACTTACAGTCACATTTCAGGCTGTAACTCGAACGTCAAAGAAAGGGAACGTTATCTCTTCAACGATAAGTTACCCTTAAAACGAGAAATTAATATTTCTCGGACACGAGCTTCTCTTAAAACTATTCAAAAGTTTTTAGCTCGTGTACATGGCTTATAGTCAAATTACAGACTGTAACCCAGGCTCACAAGATAGGAAAGTTCATCCCGAGTATGACTTATCCTCAAAACGAGAAATTCGATTTTTCTCGGACACGAGCTTACATTAAAACTATTCGAAAGTTTTAAGCTCGTGTAAATGACTTCTAAGCACATCACAGCTTAGGACTCGGACCTCAAATAAGGAAAGTTTATCACGGCCGATAACTTATCCTTCTCAATGAGAAATTAATATTTCTCGGTCATGAGCTTCCTATAAAAACATTCAAAGTTTTAAGTTCATGAAAAACGACTTCTAAGTAAATGTCAACTTAGAACTCGTACTTCCTCTTAAGGAAAGTTTATCACGGATGATAACTTATCCTTCACAACGGGAAAATAAATTTTCTCGGTCATGAGCTAGTCACAAAACATTCAAAGTTTTGAGCTCATGTAAATCGGAATTTATTTTAAAACCGTTGAACACAATTTTTCAAGATTTTCTCAAAAGGTTTTTCTAAATCTTTCAAAATTGTGTGTTCAACACTCCCTTCCTCATAAGTGGTTTTTATATCTCAAAATTGTCATATGTTATTTTGATCAATTTTTGAGGGGGAGCGTTTTAAAATCAAGCCTTTTAATGTTGTTGGGTACATCTCTAAAATTGTCATATTTTGTGTATCCAACACATTCTGAAAATGATATGAAATTGTCAAATGTAATATATTATATCAGAAAAGGCATCTCAACTCCGTACCTCAACATATTTTGTGGTGTCGTTTTTCTAAAATTTTGTCAAATTTTGTCTCAAGACACACATATATTGTTGAGGGGGAGCGACCCGACTGAAAATTTTCCATGATTCATGCGTGCACACATGTTTCTCTCCCAATCGGTTTTCAGAAATTGTCATATTTTAATCAATTAATATCTCTAATATGATGTTTTTATATTAGAGATAGGGGGAGAAAATGTGATTAAAATGTAATATATCGCAACATGTGATCTTAAAGACTCAAGTGCAACTCTTTCCTTCACATGCCAAACTATTTCGTATATCGATGCATGTGTGTAGGGGGAGCTTTTCGAAAAGATAAAACTTTCAAAGTGTTAAAAGTTTTGATTTTTATCAAGCACTTTGAATGGTTTCAATGGTTTTTATGGTTACGATCTTTACCTAAAACAACCTACTATCCACGACGGAACGATGGAGTCAAAAGGTGGTTTAGGATAGGAAACAAAGTCCTATGATCCAACCAGAACCGGAGGGATCTACCCAAGGACATTCCATAGCTAGAAATAGTTGTCCTTAGGAAATATGGAGTGGAATGAAGCTGAATGCGGACCAAGTACTTAAGTTAGCACTGGAACAATCACAACAAGGTGCTAATGATGACGTATTGGTAAGCATTGAAGGAGTTGAATATTCTATGCAACTTAGGCAGAAACCGGGTCAACACATCTATTGAAGACAAGTCATCATGGACCCAGTGATGCAATGCACAACCCTTCCCAGCCATTCGAGTTTCTCTCAAAAGAAACTTGTCTCATTGTCACGGAGATCAACACGTATCTATTGACTTTCTCACTCCGAGTCAGTTAATATTGAAAAGGTGGCAGTCTGCTCCAGCCTCCGATTACCAAAATGCACTTATTGAGTCTAGAGCCAAACGAGATCAATTTATCATCTCATTAGGACACAATCGAGTCCTACGCATTATCCTTGTGATATTGCCAGAACATCTGAGTGATACGATTCACAATGAAGATGGAAATCCTGCTTGAGCCAGCATCAAACAAGCTCATGGTAGGTAACTTGTGCGATTCTACACGAATCAAACTTGTGAGAACTGGAAAGCAACTAAGTTTGGATTCTTAATTGATTCAAACTTGATTCCAGGTTTCTTCGCAAAATCTGTGTGATCTTGCCAGAACATTCAGAGTGACACTATTTAGTGTTCACAGTGACGAATAGAAATCCTTCCAGTGTCAACATCAAACAGCACTGCGGTAGGTAACTCGCAAGATTCTCTATGAATCAAGCTTGTGACAAACTGGAAAGCAACAATGGTGCGATTCTTTTAGAATCAAACTTGTTCCAGGAAATCTGAATTGACGACTCTAATCAGACGGATAGTTTATCCTTATGATTCACTCTTTACGTTCGCAGCCTGCTTTGAGACGGTCGAGTAAAGAGAACTGGCTGCTACTGCCGGGAAACCCTGTCAAGGAGGTTCTTAATCGAATCTACCTGATCACAGGTACGGTATTTAATACCGTTTAACGGTCTTCACCGACCGGAGGTAAAACGCTACCGAGTTAGGGTAAAATGTTCAAAGCCATTTCATCCGTGTCTATATATGTTACTGCATATCAAGAAGGTGGCGTAGCTGTGATACCGATGTCGATTCAGAAGTCACAAGAGCACAAGATGGCGATAATCAAGATACCTAAGAATGTAAGAATGTAATAGGTCATCTTAGTCACAAGGAGTACAGATGAAGATCTCAAGCACTCAAAGTCAAATGACAAAGGCTCAAGATAAAGATCACGAAAGCATAAAGGAACAAAGCTGTTACAAACAAGATCAAGACCAAGATACAAGACCAAAGCAGGAAGATCTCCTCTACAAGAATGTGTTCACTCAATCATCTTATGCTTTTTAAGCTTTTTAAGATGACCGATACATTGGGGGAGATTGTTAGCCCTATATTTTATATAGTCGAACAAGAATGTAATAGGTCATCTTAGTCGTTAAAAGGTCTTGTATTGTAATAGATTAGTCGGGAAAACCGGGCTTGGACTTTAAGCTAATATTGTATAAGTTAGGGGCGTAAGCCCAAAACAAAGCCAAGCCCGGCCCAAGTCACAAACCCACGGCCCATGGAAAGCCCATTGGTTCGTGGGTATATAACCCTCTTTCACATGTGAAAGAGGGTGTTGGTTACCATTTTATTTCTCTCTCTAAAAGTGATTAACCTTCCAAATTCTCTCTTGTTTCTCTCTCTACCTTTCTTCTCTTTCTCTCTCTAAATATCTCTTCTAAATCTTGTGTTATGGATTGAATGGGAACAACACGCTGACAAAGGAAAATCTGGCGCTGACAGGTCAAATTCAGGTGTTGATGGCTCAAACTTTGACAACACCAATTCAGGCGTTGACAACTCTTTGACCATTTATTCTCTTCAAATGTTTTTGAACAAGGTGAACCTTCAATTGTACATGAAGAGGTTTATTCAAGTGATGATGGAGGAGAATTTGAAGATGATATTGGCAATTTGGAGAATGAAATTGAAGACAACACAATTATTGAAGGAGGAGTACTTTCATCTACTATCAAGAATCATCCTTCCTCTCTAATCATTGGTGATGTGATGTCTCCTGTACAAACTAGAAGGTCAAATCAGAATAATGGAGGATTTATTGCCAATATCCACAAGAAGGTTGATACCCCTCTTGTTCAGGCATGTTTGTTTGCTTGTTTTCTGTCACAACAGGAACCCAAGAAGATATTTGATGCTCTCAAAGAACCAAGTTGGGTAGAAGCAATGCAAGATGAGCTTCACCAATTTGCTATTCAAGATGTTTTGGAGCTAGTTGATTATCCCAGATATGTCAGAGACAAGATGGGTTCTTAGAAACAAAAAGGATGAGGAGGGATTGGGGTCAGAAACAAGGCACGTTTAGTTGCTCAAGGCTATACACAAGAGGAAGGGATAAACTATAAAGAGGTTTTTGCACCAGTTGCAAGGATTGAAGCAATAAGGATTTTCCTAGCCTATGCCTCTTGCATGGGCTTCACAGTTTATCAAATGGACGTGAAGAGTGCTTTTCTTTATGGCACAATTGCAGAGGAGGTTTATGTAATGCAGCCTCTTGGTTTTGAAGATTCAGAACATCCAGACAAGGTGTATAGAGTGAAGAAAGCAATGTATGGACTTCATCAAGCCCCAAGAGCATGGTATGGCACATTCTCCACCTATCTGGTGGAAAATAGATTCAAGAGGGGCACCATAGATCAGACTTTGTTTACCAAGAAGACTGGTAAGGACTTTTTACTTGTTCAGGTCTATGTGGATGACATCATCTTTGGCTCTTCCAATCCAAAGATGAGTGAAGACTTTTCCAAGCTCATGATAGACAAATTCAAAATGAGTGCCATGGGAGAGATGAACTTCTTTCTAGGGTTACAAGTTCAACAGAAAGAAGATGGTATCTTCATCTCTAAAGACAAATATGTAGCAGAGATCTTGAAGAAGTTTAGCTTTTCTCCATATGAAAAATGGGCTAGCACACCCATAGATAGGGAACACCCTTGGGGAAAGGTTGGAGATGGAAAAGAGGTGGATGTCAGGCATTATAGGTCAAGGATTGGATCATTGATGTATCTTACAGCTTCTAGACCTGACATTATGTTTGATGTGTGTGCATGTTCACGCCATCAAGTGACTCCTAAAGAGTGTCATCTTCATGCTGTCAAGAGGACTTTTAGATACCTTAGGTGCTATCCCACCTTGGGATTATGGTATCCAAAGAATTATCCATTGGAGCTTATTGCATATTCGGATAGTCATTATGGAGGTGACAAGTTTGATAGAAAATCCACAACTGGTAGATGTCAGTTTCTTGGGAGTAGATTGATATCTTAGCAAGGCAAGAAACAAACAGGGGTGGCCAACTCTACAACTGAAGCAGAATATGTAGCTGCAGCTGCTTGTTGTGGACAAGTCTTATAGATTCAGAACCAGCTGTTAGACTATGGGTATAATTTCATGCATACTAATATTTTTGTAGACAATAACAGTACTTTATGCATTATTAAGAATCCTGTACATCATTCTAAAACAAAACACATAGAAATTAGACATCATTTTATAAGAGATTGTTTTGAAAAAGGTTTAATACAACCAGATAGGGTTGACACAGAAGAAAATGTGGCAGATTTATTAACTAAACCTTTTGATAGTGGATGATTTCAATACTTGGTAACAAGTATTGGAATGATCAATCTTACCTAATATGTGTTTTTGAAATTTTTGTAAAAATATGTACATGATATGCATTGTTATTGGTCTTTGTACAAAATTAGATTTTCCACTTTATTTGTCTAACGCTGACAAGTGTTAAAACGAACGTTGTCAGCAACATGTTAGTTTTGTGGTTTTTGATCTAATTATGCAGGCATTGTTAGCATTGTACAAAATGGATACAGAGTTTCTTATAGATCCTTGGAGCTTACTTGGAGCATGTTCAAGTTTATGGATGATGGTTGGAATATTTATATTTCTATCTTGACATAAATTTTTATTACATGTATTATGTTTGGCAACTTATGTATCATAGTTTAAGGGGAGGTTTAGGAAACCTTTAGGACTTTTTGGGTATTCATATAATACTCTTATCAAAATTCTAGATTGTGTCCACTGGTGAGTACGAGTTAGTTTACTAAATCGTGAGGCACTGTAGCATGCAAACTTGATATATTTTGCACGCTGCCAAGACTTTTTGACCTAGAATTGGATGTGGTCTGTTGGGAGACTTGGGTATGGTTTTTATTGGGCTTACCTGGGAAGTTACAAAGGATTTTATAAGATAACTTCATTGTTAAGAACTTTGGTTAGCAAGGGACACTTGAGGACAATTATGTCTATCTTGCTTAAGGAAGTGTGCATGATTGGACAATGCTTGCCACCCTATGGTGATTTTCAGTCTATAAGTTATCTTCACTAGGATAAATTACTTTGTTAAGGTCATTTTTCTTTTATATTATTTTTTGTTTTGGACTCTGACAGTTTTATTTCCAAACGTTGTTAGGACCAATTTTGACGTTGACATGGCAAATTCCAACGTTGACAAGAATATAGCCGTTGGGCGTTGTTAAGTTATTTTTGACCATTGATAAACATTGGGTCCTACCCAGTTGTTATTTTGAGAAAAATTTAGGCCGTAATTTTAGGAGTTGGTAACTTTTTAATAATGCATAAGATAAGTTATATATTTTCAAGATTTTAATCATTATATTTTGAAAATAATTGCCTCATCTTTGACCAATCACATGTTTTCACCTCTCCTATATATTTGGCTCATTCCTTTGAAACATGGTAACTGCTTATTTTTGTCTAACTAAATTTTTACAAACCTTCATCTTTTATAACATTTCTCATAGCTTTTTACATCCATGGTACCTAAGTTTAAACCAAGGTATTTGGAGTTAGGGTTCAGAAATCAGCATAACATGGTTGCTTATTTAGAGACTGACAAAGCTCTGTTTCCCCAATATACTCTGATGGTGGAGTATTTATATGCATCCCCATTAAGGTATGCACTTTCTCATACTCCTCTTATCCCTGTCACACATATTAAACAGATTTGGAAAACTGTTTGTTCCTCAACAGTTAATAAGGTGACTACATTGACTGTTACAGTCCATGGGCTTCCATGGGTGGTTACTGAAGCATTGGTTCGCCAAGCTTTGCATCTTAATGATGCAGATGGTATAACCACCCTACCCATTGGTGAGCTAGAACAAGGACTCCAAGCCTTGAGTTATCCTTTGCCAGAAGATGGCCATTTAAATAAATATACAAAACAGGAATTTCCCCCAGCTTGGAAGTACTTGATACATGTCATTCTGCAACGTTTGAGTCCCAAATGTACTACACACAATGAAATTAACCGTTCAATTGGGAGTGTCATTGTGTGTATTGCTACTAGGCAGAAATATAATTTTTCAAAAATGATTTTTGATGGCATGTGTCATAACAAGGGTAGCAAGATGACTCTTGCATACCCAAGGTTTTTACAAATGGTTTTTGATGAACAAAGATACTGCAATAGGGATCACAATGATTTTTATACGATCCATGTTCAAAAGAAAGCACTTTTTGGAAAGATGAATTCACCACCTCATAGGGATTTACCCCTTACCCAAGTCATGCTTGCTGTTATTGCAGCAACACAACCTCAACCAGACCCACTACCACAACCTGACCCATTACCTGAACAACCACCATCACCCCAGCATATGGAAATTTACCAAGATCCCTTCAATGTTGACACGTTAAATGTTGGTGTTGACATTCCTAATCCAAGCGCTGACACACTTTTACAACAACCCAAACACCCCTTATCCTTCAAACAGACACCCAATCCACATCATCTTCTACACCCCCAGACTTTAGGATAGAAAAACGCCAAAGGACTACTGGAGTGTTCTCCTCTAGTGGTCCTAGCCATGTTGCAAAGAGAACCACCACCACAAGTGTGTTTGGTGACATGGGTGGGGCTAGGACCATTGGTACTAGCTTAGATGCAGGCCAAGCCAGTCCCAACATCATTCATACCCCACCCATGCCCCATGACTCTACTATGGGAGGTCAAATTCCCATTCTAGAGGAGGGCAGATTGGAACCTTACCCATTGTTGGAACTGACGGTTGTCTGCATTAGCTTGCAAAAGCAAAATGCAGACCTTGTACATACTGTCTCTACACAAGGCCTTGAAATCAAGCAATTGAGGGAGAGGATTGTTGTTTTAGAAGTTGTTGAGACTAGGAGAAGGCATACAAGATTCCTTTTATCAGTGGAGGAATCTTACAAATGGGAGGAAGCTGCTATTGAGCCATTTAATTTAAGTGACAAAGGCTCAGGTGGTTCTATTGGTGTGGAGATGGCTGAAGCTTTGACCAGCTTGAAGGAGAGGCCAGTTCTTCATGTTTCACTAGCAACTCCAACAAAGATATCATTTATTGAGATGCTGGAACAAGTTTCTAAGCCAAGCGCTGACAAGAGTAAGTTGAGCGTTAACAAGCAGGTTTTTGACGCTGATTAGCTAAGGGCTGATAGGAGTAAGTTAGGCGTTGACACACAGGTTTTGGACGTTGATAGACCTGCAGGTGTGGTTGATGTATCCTAGTCATTAGCTATCATCAAGGAAGTGTCTACAAAGGTACCATCAATCTCTTTATCCTACATTGATGTATTAGATAAAGGTAAAGGGATTATGGTAGAAACAGTAGTTCCCAAGGATGCAGCCCAAGTAAAGTTTGATTCCATGTTGGCTGCACAACTTGAGAAAGAGGATAGGATGATGGAGACTGCTATTGAGAGTAAGAAAGGCAGTGATGATGAGAGTACTGATTCAAGCGTGATGATCATTGAAGAACCAGAAAGGCTTAAATATGATGATGATTTGGCAAAGGAAAGGATTGTAGAGTTGAAAAATCAGGTGGATTATGAGATGCCTGAAGTAGCTCAGATGTACTTTGCATGGGAAAATAAGGTAATGGAGAATCCAGACATGACACATTCAGATCAAATTTGGGGTTTGGAGATTCTATTAAGAGTTCAAAGAGATTGCAAGGTGATTCTAAAGTATAAGGCTAGCAAAGTTTTTTCACAGTCTAAGAAGGATAGAATGGAGCTCTACTATATGCTACTCAGATGTGATCAAGGAGGTTGGACTTTTAAGAAATTGTAGGGTTTGTCCTTTGATGAATTGGAGTATAGGGCTTATCCTATATGGGCAAGTGTTCAAGAGAAGAACACTATCAGACTTCTTTCAGATGAAATAAAGGAAGAACTTGAAGAAGAGATGCATATCCAAAAGGCTTTAATAGCATGAAGGCCTTTGAAGAACGGACTTCCTATTGAGTTCCCAGATAAACTGGATAGAGTGAATCCTAGTGAAGTAGTAATTATAACGAGTATTAAGCTCTAACCTTTGGAAGCTTCACTTTTAGTAGGGGTTTACCTCATGATTCTATAAACCCTATAGTTCATTATGAAGAAGATGCAAGTGGGTTTTGGATGATTGGCAGATATGGAAAGGAGGTACATACTTTTAGTACTCTTATCTCTTTGTTTGCAAGCCTAGATAGAGAAGACTTGGTAGATCTTTATGGATTGATGAAGACCAAGTATGAGGCTGAAGCACCTACTTCAGTCAATGGAATAAAGATTTGGACCACATTCAAGTGAATGTGCGCACCAAGTGATGAAGATCTAGTATGGATGGATCTTGATGATATTAGTGGACTTCAATGGCGTCTACATTCAGCAGCTAGTGTTTATCATTTGAGTACTACAAAATTTTCTGAGTATCTTCTTGTGGATTGTGAATATCCTATGTCCAAGGAAGTTTTGAAGAAAATGGTGTCAACACCGCTGGAGATGGACTACACAAGTGATGTTGGCAAAGATACAATTAGGTTTACTTATTTCCTAATTAACAAGAACAAGTGATGTGTATTTTGTAAGAATCCTCCCTGTATTTAGTTTTTATTCAGAAACTTGATTACTAGAGTAGATATCAAGTTTAGGGGAGGATTGTTGGGAATAAAATAAAGCCAACACACTTACACGCTGACAAGAGGAAATCAGACGTTGATAGGAAGAAATCAAGCGTTGTCAGATCAAGCGTTGACAAGAAAAAGTCAATCGTTGATAAGAAGAAGTCAAGTACTGATAAGATACCTAGTCTACACATTTTATGGTTCTCGTAAAGATATGTTCGACAATATATTTCATATGTTTATCTTTACCTAAAATAATTGGTACGTAGACTCTTGTACAAGGTTCCTTAAGCTATAAAAGGAGGCCTTTAGGTTTTAGTTCAATATATGTTTTACACTTTCATTATACGCAAGTTCGATTAATCAATCAAAATGAAAGTTTTGTTTATTCATTTTGTGTGTTCTTGTTTAAGTATTAATTCCGCATAATACTTAGATTGTTTCATATACTACAAACTTCTCTAAGTGTTTAACTTGATTCATTCTCGTTTACACAAGATAAATCGATCTAAGTTTGGGATCAACGAATCAGTCTAAACATACTTGTTAGGTTAGTGGTATGTTTAATGAGTAGTTTACTTAATACTTTGTAGCTTAAAACAAAATTTTTTATGCCATTATTTGACTAAAACAGTCAAAACAATTAAGTGATCAAAACTAGCTTGTTCTAGTGATTTGTGATTTCAAAATGTGTAATTTGTTAGAGGAGTTAGTAATCTAGGTATTGTAGTTTGTTTGTGATAGTTTGGCGGTGTCTTGAGTGAGATTTGGTCAGCCAAATATCACCCTAGTGGTCAATCAGACCAGCAATAGGTCACCAGACCACCCAATACACATCAGTCACTGGATTTGTGCAAGTTTTTGTGATTTGGTTTTTTGAGTTGGTGTTTTTTGTATTATTCTAGACTCCCTACACTCAAATAAGTGTAGGGGTTCCCCCTGTTCCAACAAAAATCAAGTAACAATCATATTCGAGCACAATCAAGTGCCCAAAGCATTCAGTTAATTTTCCTGTATCATCCGAGAACGACCCCTTTGTTCTTTGTTTATATCGGACAACACGTGTCTGGTAATTGTTTCATAAAATTCATATATGTGTAGTTTTGATCGTTGATTGTAGTTTTTAAATCATTTTTCTTGTGATTTTGTTTATGTTTTGAGTTAAGTTAGTCACTAGTAATCAAGCTTTATAAAAAGAAAAAAAAAGTTTTAAAAAAATATAACGTGGCCAGGACTCAAACCTGCGCCACTCACCTCACAACACACACACCTTACCAGTACGCCCTAGGGTCTTTACTGAAAAGGTTGTGCAACCTTTTATTGATAAGGTGTGTTAGTTTTCAGCTTAATAATTAAGTTTGAGACATAATAAGCTGTTTTCAGCTTATTGAGTTTGGCTTTTAGCTACTTTACATTTTTCCTGTGTTCTTTATTAGATTTAGGATTTTTCAAAACAAAAAGTTCATTTTTAACATTTATATTTTATTTTTTATGAATATTTTTAATTTAAATTTAGAAAGTAATTTAAAAATAGGAAAAAGTGTTTTTAAATTTTTGAAAAATAGTTTTTACGTTTTGAGGTTTACATAAAGAAAAGTTTTTAATTTCACTCTTTTTCAATTTTGATTAATTTTTAGTTTTTATTAAATTTTAAAAATTAATATAAAACAATTAGAAAGTTTTTGGAAATTTTTGTTTTCAATTTTTGTTTTATTTAAATTTTTCTTAGCTTAAATAAAAATTTTGGTTATTTTTAGAGCATTTTAGTATTTTGTCGAGTTTTACGATTTTGCGTTTTTCACGTCTTAGGATAAATTTTAGCACACATCGTCTTTAATTTCCTTCTTTTCTCAACCAAAAACGACACTAACCCAAACTTTAATTTTATATAATTGGCACACAATTAATACACCTCCACTGAGAACGAACTCGCACTTATTCGATTTGACGGTTTTCCTAAATCGTCGAGTGTAATACTTGCCGCTTGTTATTTCTTTTTCCTAAAAGAGATATACAAAAATACTACATCAATTTTTGGCGCCGCTGCCGGGAAGGTGTGTTTGTTTCCATTATACATATCGTGTTTGTGTGAGTAGTGCGTTTTTGCTTTTCAATTTTTAGAAAGCGTATATAACGTGCATACTCATTTTTGTAATTTTTCTCTATTATATTATAGTATCCAAGTAAATCGTGTTTAATTTTCCTAAATTAAACACACAACAGTCATTTTGCTATATTTTAGATATATTGGTTTTCGTTTTTCTTTGTGAATATTATTAATATATTGTATATGTATCACAATAAATTTACAATATCTCCAAAAGCATGAAAACGCAACCTTAATTAGGATTTCATCACTCAATTATTGTATTCGAATCTTGTTGGGTCAGTATTTACTGAACCTGAAGCAACACTAGGATTTGAATATAAAATCCCCCTAAGTGTTTCATACTCAGCAGTAAGGCCAGTCTGCTGAAGGATGACCAGAGGAACAAAGTTCCTACTAAAAACTTTAAAGCTGAAGAAAGTTCAGCACTCCCCTTCCAGTTAACTTAGAAGACAAAGGAGTCTTCGCTTCAAATACTAGGCGGTCTAGTTACTGAAGAACAAGGACTGAAGAAGGGCTTTCAGTTTAGTGTGGTTTGACAATATCAAACTGAATGATGTCGATCTCTCCTCTAGGTTTGTTTTATACTTAGATATTAGGAGTGTACATTGGCAGAGAAAGGGTTAACCAATACATGAGATTAAACTCTGGAAAACCATTCTCTCTCGATACCAACTAAACCATATATCTAAGATGCATATGAACGTTTAGTTTGGAGCTTAGACTTTAACTTTGGTTAGACATTAAAGTAGAGGAGATCAAAACCCATTGTCATTCAACCACTTTGTTATTCCGTAAACAAAGTGGGTTATAGATTCTTTATTTGATTCTAATAAAAATCTATACGTTTAAAAGTATATTGGTATTGTTGTTTTAATTGTTCATAGTTATTATCTATTGTTATAACAACACACTTGAGTCGAAGTAAAAAGTTATTACTTAAGTTAATAAGTAATAACGAATTACAAGGGACCAACAAGTGGTATCAAATCAGTTTGATTAGCTAAACACTTATTTTATTAAACTGCTCATTTAAAAGTTTTCAAATCAAGATCCAAAAATTGCTCAAGTTATACCACAAACCCTAGAATATAGGGGTGGCCAACTCAATGCTGCTCTTGTACTAGAGGTAGCCATTTTTTACAAATTAGAAGAAGAGGTTCCTTGTCCAGATGGTTGGAGTTGAACCTCAATTCCTTAGAATCATTGAAAATGGTCCTTCTGTTCCCATGTTTTGGGACAATAGAAAACCTAAAGCACAATGGACTGATGATGAGAGAAAAGCTGCTAACTTAGATTAGCGTCCCAAAAGTATCATCATGTCTGTGCTCCCAGATGACCAAATGAATTCTGTTGTAAATTGCAAAACAGCCAAAGCAACATGAGAGGACCTAATTCTTTACCATGAGGGACCCTCTGATGTAAAAGAAACTAGAATCATGGATTTAAAGCTTCAATACAACACCTTCAAGCACAAAGAAGGGGAAACCCTCACACAGACCTTCACCAGATACAAAGCACTAATGAATGAACTTGTGAATGATGGTGTTGAGCTTTCAAAACATGAAATCAACACAGTTTTTGTAAATGCATTGCCAAAAAAGTGGGTCAGTTTCTACCAAAGCTTGAGAAATGCTAATCACATTAAAGATTGTGATCTAGCCTCTCTTTTTGGGAAGCTTAAATATGAAAAAAACCTAGTTGATAGAATTTATGAAGGCTCAAGCAAGAGTAAAGCATTAACCATTGCTACGCCCTTGTCCACATCCTTCTTCAGTGAGGCTATCATTAATGACTACCAAGATAGTCCTGATGATGTGGAATATACTAATCTAGTGAGGAATATATGAATGACCTCAAAGAGGAATTTCATGAAAGAGCAAATCTGGCCAAGTCTAGAAGGTTCTTTAAGAAAGGAGGCAAGTTTTCCAGTTCCACAAAAGCTTCAGTTGACACTGATTGCTACAAATGTGGGAAGACTGGTCACTATGATAGGGATTGTTATTCAAAAACATCTCTCCTTTCATATTCCTTACCAGCTCAATCAAGACCATCTAGTCAATCATCATTTCAACCAAAACAAATTGCTTATACTTCATTTCAGCAAAACAGGGTTGAACTCAGACCAACAAAAGACTTTGAGGCCAAATACAAAGAAATCAAGGCAAGATTGGCCCTAATGAGTACTGAAAGCTCCTCATCTAAGGCTCCCAAGCAAGACAAGAACAAAGGGCTTGTTGCTGAAGCCTATGAATGGGATGAAGAGGATGTTTCTTCAGATGATGAGAAAATGGTTAATGTGAAAGTGCTGATGGCACTTGTTGATGATGAATGGGCTAACTGAAATGTTGTGGCCAGAGAAAGTGCCAGAAATGGTGAATGGGTCAATGTCACAATCAAAAAGGTACAAAATCTTCTTGAATTAGTAGATAAAGATGACATTAAATTTGTCTTTGATTACTTGTGCATTGATCTAAAATTTGTTGAAGAGCATGGAAACAATTTGCTTGAAAATTTTCATAAACTTGTTCTAAAACTTGAAGATTTTGAAAGTAAGAAAATAGAGCTAAAAGAAGCTAAACTTGATATTCTTAGTTTTCAAAATTGAACAAAGAAATTTTGGAGGAAAATAACTCCATAAGAGTTGAAATAAAAGAAGCAAAAGATATTGTTAAATCTTGGCTTAGAAACTCTGATACGGTAAATCAATGCATAAGTGAACAAATTCTTGCTCAAAAGAGGAAAATGCTTGGTGTTGAAGGATCCTCCAGCACCAAATCTATTGTCTTTGTCAAAGCCTGAAATGAGGATGGTAGCTCGATCCCCGACATTGAAAGGTCAGGTTAAGGGAATTTACCCAATCATGACACTGGACGAATCCTTCTTCCTGAATTTAAAGCAAGTGCTGACACTCCAGCACCAGTTGAGTCCTCAGTTACTGAGGATGACTCAGATGATGATATAGAGAATGAAGTAAGTATCCCACTTCCTCCTTTGGAGAAGCTGGCTGGTGCTGAACCCTCTACTGGACCCAAAACTAACCAGTCTATCATCAAGTCACACACCACACGCAAAGGTAGTTCTTCTAAACATGTCAAAATTAACACTTCAAAGAACTCTTTAGCTCCTACTAGAGGTTCACATATGGGAACTACCTCTTCAGTTTCAACAAATAAACTGAAGAATGCTAGATCTGAGGATGATAAGAGAATGTCTCTTGTCATGCAAGAGAACAATGATCTCAAATTGTAACTCAGGCAGCAAACACCAACACGATTCAGAGATGAACCATCAGACTCTCCTCATTTAAAGTACAAGACACAATTCAAAAGGGCTTGTGAGTAATATGGTCAAAACAACCATATCACTCAAACTTGCTTAAGAGTGATTTATTGTACTAAATGTGAGAGGACTCATCATCGCACTTGTGAACATACTCAGTATATGCTGGGAAAAACTAGTGCCGATGCTCACAATTCTGAAGCATCTCAATCCAGCCGAAATATACCGTTCCCACCATGTATTCATTGTGGTATGGGAAATCATCACACAGATGACTGCCACTATTACCCTGTTTTTTTTATTTGTGGAAGTTATGACCATGACACTCATGGACATAATCAAATCATCTCACTCAAAAGAGGAATTAAACCAAGAAACCCAAACTCTATTACCAAATGTTGTGAAACTTGTGGAAGCGATGTTCACACTACATCTGATCACAACCATATAGAGTGGTTCAGAAGAGGTGAAGCCCTCTAGGCTAAAAAAGCAAAAGCTGTTCAGACCTCTTCTTCTTCTGAGCAATCACACATACCCTCTACAAGAGGACCCTTCAGATCTAGAACACCTTCTAGATCTAAAACCCCCACCCAACAAAGATGGGTTTCAAAACAAAACTGACCATTTCCTTAACTTGTGCAGTGTGATCTCAGGAAGCCTGTTTGGTACCTAGATAGTGGCTGCTCAAGGCATATGAATGGCACCAAAAGTTATCTGCACAAGTATAAGGAGGAACAAGGTCCTAAAGTTGTTTTTGGTGATAACTCATCAGCTACTACTGAAGGATTTGTTTCAGTAAAATGCAATGGTATAATTTTCTCAAGAGTAGTATATGTCAATGGATTGAAGCACAACCTCATCAGCATAAGTCAACTTTGTGATGCAAAGTATCTTGTGTTGTTTGATGGTAAAAAAGGTACAATCTTCAACTCCAATCATGAAATTGTGATGATTGCTCCCAGAGTCAAAGATGTTTATATCATGAACATGAACTCTACTCAGGAGACATGCTCCTTTGATAAAGCTTCCAATATTACCAATTGGCTTTGGCAAGATGCTCTCACATCTCAATTTCAAAACAATAACTCTGCTGGCAAAACAAAATCATGTTATTGGACTTCCTTCACTTGTCTATTCCAAGGACAAACCATGCTCAGCATGTGAAAAAGGGAAGCACCATAGGGCCAGTTTCAAAACAAAGCAAACTTTCTCAATCAAAGAAAGTCTTCATTTGCTTCACATGGACTTATTTTGCCCAGTATCACCTAGGCCCATTTGTCATGAAAAATATACACTTGTCATTGTGGATGAGTACTCTAGGTACACCTGGGTATATTTTATTACAAAGAAAAGACATGCACCAGATGCCCTTATGTCTTTCATCAAAAGAGTTGAAAATCAAAATGATACTCATGTCAAACAACTCAGAACTGACAATGGCACTGAATTTAGAAATCACACATTGATCAAATTCTGTGATGAAAAAGGAATTTCCCAAAATTTCTCATCTCTTACACACCTGAACAAAATGGTGTGGCTGAAAGAAGGAACAGAACCTTGATTGAATCAGCAAGGACAATGCTTGATGGATCTGCTCTCTCTAAGGATTTTTGGACTGATGTTGTAGCCACTGCTTCCTACACTCAAAATAGATCCATCAATGTGAAGAGACACATGAACACTCCCTATGAAGTCTTCAGGGGAGAATTCCAAACATTTCATTCTTACATATGTTTGGGTGTCCAATATTCATTCACAATCACAAGGATCACCTTGGAAAGTTTGATGAAAAATCTGATGATGGTTACTTCCTTAGATACTCTCTAGTATGTAAAGCATACAGAGTCTTCAACACAAGAAGACAATGTATTGAAGAAACTTATGACATCACATCCAATGAAAGTTCTGAAGCTCTCACATTTACAAATCCATCAGATGATGAACTTCATATACATAAATCTCACAATTATCCATCTGATGAATTTCAACATTATGAGCCTTCTCAAAAATATCAAACAAGCAACTCAGTCCCTCATATTGATCCATTTGAAGATATGACAAGTCCTACAAAAGGAAATCCTTCAGTATCACATACTGATGGCTGTCAATCAAATAATGATCAGTCTCAAAATGATTAGCAAGGCAACATAAATGACCAAAATGGTCAGTCTTAAAACAATTAGCATGCTGACACACATGATCAAAATGATCAATCATATGCAGCTGCTGGTGAACAATCTGAGCCCCTTGCTCAAAGCTCTCCTACCATCTCTAGGGAACTAGGTCTTGGATGTGTTGCTTCTAATCAAGAAGGAAGCCCTCTATTGATGGAACCTTTGTCCATTAAATATCCTTAAGTAGACACTAGAGATAATCCAAGTCCAAGTTCATGTCATGGACTTACAAGTTCTAGCTCTTATCATGATACCAGTGCCTATTCTACAGATCCACAAAAAACGTGGACTAAAAATAGTCACATACAACTGCTGAACATAATAGGGAACCCTGGTGAAGGTAGAGTCACTAGATCTATGCCAAAGAAACCGAGTGCTACTTCATCTAGAGAATGCCTCTATGAAAACTTTCTCTCAGAAATTGAACTTACAAAGGTTTCTGAAGCACTCACACACCCTGGATGGGTGAATGCCATGCAAGAGGAACTCAATCAATTTGAAAGAAACAAAGTCTGGAAATTAGTTCCTCTTCCATATGGTAAATCAACCACTTGAACCAAATCGGTTTACAAGCTCAAAAGAGATGAAACCAATGCAGTGACCAAAAATAAAGCTAGGCTGGTGGCTAATAAATGAATTACAAGGGCTTAGTTTATGTGTATGTGTACTCGATATCGTTTTCGGTATCTTATCGAATTGATCACGATTTATGGTGGAATACTTGGAGTTGGTCACTAAAAGGGGGAAGTTTTAGATTATCTATTTATATTAAAATGACAAGTTAACAAAACTAGGATGAAAGACTTAGACAAAATAGCAAGAGGATTAAAATGATTAAAAACTAATTCAAAAGTAATTTTGAATATAAAATGATAAAAGACAATTTAGAATTAAACTCGACAAAAAGTTAAATCTCGAATAAAAATAAATTTTAAGACTCTAATATTAAACTAAGACAAAACAATTTTAAAATAATGCTAAGTATAAATGGCGAGAAAAGTTAATTTTGAATTTAAAAATAAAAACAGAAATAAAGTCATCACAGCCAAGTGATCGTGACGAGTCATCGCACTCAGTCATCGTACCAGAGTGGTCGCAACCAAAGTGATCGCAGCCGACGATCGTAACAATCGATCATAGCCTAGTGATCTTGGTCTAGTGATCGCGCTCAATGCGATTGAAATTAGGATCGTGGCCCAGATCGCAACGAGTGATCGTACCCAAATGATCGTGACAAGTGATCTCAATGGGTGATCACACTCGGTGATCGTGGTCTTGACCGCAGCAAAAGATCGTAAGTAGAAACCCTAGGGGTTGATGCGATCATACTTACTCGATCGGAGTGGGTACTTAATGCTGTTATGATAGGATTCAAAAGCAAATAAACAAAAACAAATAAGCACTTACTCAAATAAGCTTTACCGAATCTTAACCAAATCTTAACAAGCACAAGTTCAACAACTTTTAAAACCCAAACTTTATAGATCAATCTTTAAAAAGGCGAAACTTTTAAGAAAACTTAAAATAAAATAAGCTAAATACAAAATAAGCCAAAAAGCATAACAAGCTTAAAGCTTAACTCGTATAAAAACTTAGATAGGAACAAAAATATAAACTTTTTTATCAAATAAGCATTAAGATTAAGCAAGATGCATACTTAATCTGAATCAAGATCAAAATCAAAAACAAGAAAAGTAGAATAAGATTGATAATGAAAAGCTTAAACTTGGACTTGTAGATTAATGATTCCAAAATACAAGATTAAATGAAAGCTTGAACATGAAAGAAAAAGATGAAGTTTTCCTAGTGAGAGAAAGTTAAACACTTTCACTCTCTATAAATTAAAACTACAAAAGAAAAATGAAGACTAACTAAAAACTCTAACACTTCTCTCCTATTTATAAGAGAAGGGGAGGTGGTTTGTTGAGTTGCTTCCTTTTCTTTTTCTTTGTCTTCTCGTCTTTTAATTAAAATAGACGTTCTCCACTTTGGCTCGGGATTTGTCGAATGATAAGATGAACTCGTCTTTTCTTCTTTTGGTAGACTTGGTTCTTCGACTTCGTTAAACTTCCGTCTTTAGACTTTTTCTTCGATAAATCTTCAGAATAGGTCTTTGACTTCCGTTCTTCTTGCACTCTTGACCTTTTGACTTTGTCTTTTGTCTTTATCTTCGATAAAAGCCCGTGATAGCCCGTGTTTTCTTCCTTTTTCCTATTTTTATCCTGAAACACAATAAAAACACAAACCACGCATAATTCCGACTTTTACGACATAAAATACACGTTTTGGTCTTGTTATTATTGGAAATAAGCGGTGAAAGGATAAGTGTTCTCACACTTATAAATCCCCTACACTTGACCATTGCAATGCCCTCATGCAATGCATTAATTTCAAAGCACAGTTTAGATTTTCCATCATAATTAACCTACCTTGGCCTTTATTAAACACTAAACAATAAGGAGATTTTAAAAAGTTAGAAAATTGCAAAAGTTTCAAAAGAAGAATAAGTAAAGAAATCTAAGACTTACATTGGGGTTTTGGTTGTCACGAATGATTATCACCCTCAACTTTCACGTTCCCACACCAAGCTTATAAACGAGATCATTGTTATTATAAGTTAGTAAACTAACACAAACTCATGTGGCACAATTATTTACTTATACTCCCTTATTCCTAGGTGTATCTCTTATATTTTATGATTGTCTTGAATGATTACGAGGATGCATTGTTTACTTGTTTTGATAATTATTTAGGCTGAAAATAAAGTAGGACGATTTAATCAATAGTTAGCTAAAGGACAAAATCTTTTAAAACTGCTTCTCGGGACCACTTAAAGTTCATATCTTGGCGTAACTCGCTTCACGATTTGAGACCTTTCTCGGACCGATATTTGGAAGCGACTTCATACTTCGAATCTTAAGAGACGTTCTTGAAATTATGGTCTTCTCTTTATAATAGGAATTTCTTCACTTGAAGTTTTGAGAGATTCTTCATACTTGGACCACGACTTCTTCATTTTTCCCAAATCTTTATTTGGGATTTTGATATACAACGATCCACCTCCTTTTAGGGCTTGGATCTATTTATCCTCATACCTTGCTAGGGTCTTTTCGGATAGACTTCTCCATGATCTTTTGGGGAGTATTTGCTTTTCGTCGTGTGTCTTGATCCTTCATATTGATTTTTGATAAATGATTCTTCACAACACTTTTTGATCTTTAGCAACAAAATGTAGCCCTCATGCCTTTTTAGGGCCTTTTCGGACTCGCCAATCTTCGTATCCCGCTTCAATAAGTTATGCCTTGGCAATGAACTCTATTTAATACCGGGCAACTTTTAAACGATCTTAGGCTAGAAGCTAAGTAACTTTTTAAATCGTACAAACTTACTTATTGCAATTAAATTTATTAGCAAGTGATGGGAGAAAAAGCTCATAATTAACTCATATAAATTCATGAAAGAATACCAAACTTATAATTGACTCTATCATCTCTCGTTCTTCACAATTTAAAATCTCAAGGAATGAGACTCGTGAATGCTTAGCCAATTAAATCAAATTTTTGGGTTTTCAAGTCGTCTATAGGATCTTGCATCTTCTTACACTTTTTCAAGTTTAGAATTTGCATTTTAAAGTTCCTTTGATAAACGACTTTCTAGGATCAATTATAGGAACTTGTGGAAAGTTCTTGTTCTTAACCCGTAAGAGTTACCACTTTCGTGTTTTAAAGTTCCCTATATAAAAGCCTAGCAAAACTTGACTGAAACACGTTAAGGATACTAGCTAGAGTAAACTTAGATAAGTAAACTCGGGTTGAGTCAAAAGATTCATGACGTTGAAAAATTAAAACCACTTTATTCAAAATTTATTCTAGCAAAGAAAGTAAATAACGAATCAAAGGAAAATACTAATATACCAAAATAGATCAAAAATTTTGAAAAATGTCGAAAAATCAATTTTCCGGTTAAAATGAGGACATATACAAGGAAAAGCCCACTTAACTTCAATAGAAGTCCTCCTACACTTAATATAAACATTGTCCTCAATGTTTAAGCATGTTGGAAGTAACCTCCCCTACGCTTAGGACATTGTTCACTTTGTTTAAATCTTGCTAAGGAAAAGACAACTAAAGTGATTTCAGTGTGAACATATAAGATATGAAATATTGAATCACGACAGTTTAGGATAGAACCGGGAAGACGGGTACATAGGATCACGGGTCGTCAAATGTCATCAAAAGTGCTCTTTGAATCTTTAATCCCTGCACAATATAAGAAACAAGACAATAAACCCTATGTAGCTCCCCCTAGACTTATTATGAAAACGGGTAAAGGATAGATCAACGGGTTGCCTCCTGAGAAGCGCTTGTTTTTGTTAACCGAGTCACGAGCCTGACTCAACCCAGCACTAATTCAAGGGAAACATGTTGACGGATGGAATCATCTCATGAGAGATGTCCTCACCAAAGTACAAATTCACACGCTGGCCATTCACTTTAAGATTAGGCCCATTTGGTTGAGAAAGCTCAATGGTGCCATAGGGGAAGACTTTGGCGACGGTGAATGGACCAGACCAACAACTCTTAAGCTTGCCCGAAAAGATCTTCAATTGAGAGTTAAAGAGTAAAACTTGATCACCTATGTGGAACTCTCGGTTCTTAATCCTAGAATCACGAATGACCTTGGCTTTCTCCTTGTAGATCAATGAATTCTCATAAGCTCCATTCCTTAGTTCATTAATCTCGTTGAGTTGAATCTTCTGAAGATCACCGGCTTTGTTGATATCAAAATTTTCCCACTTCAAGGCCCAATACGCCTTATGCTCCAACTCAATAGGGAGGTGGCATGCCTTCCGGTACACAAGAAGATATGGAGTGCAACCAATTGGTGTCTTATATGCGGTACGGAAAGCCCACAAAGCATCATCTAACTTATCGGCCCACAAGGCACGATGCTCTCCCACAGTTCTTTCTAAAATTCTCTTCAGTCCACGGTTAGAAATCTCGGCTTGACCATTTGTTTGGGGATGATAAGCGGTGGAAAGGCGGTGATGGACACCATACTTAGCCATGACTCGAACAAATTGATCATTGCAAAAATGAGTCTCGCGGTCACTGATGATATCATGGGGAACACCGAATCGAGCAAAAAGTTGTTTGAAAAAGTTCACAACAACCCTCGCATCGTTCGTAGGGAGAGACTTTGCTTCAACCCATTTAGATACGTAGTCAATGGATACGAGGATGTATTTGTTCCCTTTGGATGATGGAAATGCCCCCATAAATTCGATGCCCCATACGTCAAAGATTTCACACTCTTGGATGAAATTTTGAGGCATCTCATCTTTATATGTGATCTTGGCTTGTCTTTGGCAAGCATCACAATGCTTAACCATTTCATGAGCGTCATGATAAATGGTGGGCCAATAAAATCCTGAGTCGAACACTTTCTTCGTGGTATAGTTAGGACCAAAGTGACCACCAGTGGGTCCTTTGTGGCAAGCTTCAAGGATTAGTAAAGCTGCCGACCCATCAACACACCGACAAATGACAAGATCCGCACATTGTTTGAAAAGGTAAGGGTCGTCCCAAAAATAGTGCTTAGTGTCTTTAAGGAACTTTTTCTTTTGCTAAGACGTTAACCCTTCCATTAGAATTCCACCCGCCAAATAATTTGCAATGTCCGCAAACCATGGGGTTTCATCAATATTGGAGTTAATATACATCAAGTATTCAAGGGGAAAAGAGTCATTAATCTCTTGATTTGGGAGCTCCCCTTGATAAGGATCCTCGATTCTACTAAGATGATCCGCGGCTAGGTTTTCTGCTCCCTTTTTATCACGAACTTAAATTTTGAATTCTCGAAGAAGCAAAACCCAACGAAGAAGTCTTGGTTTGGAATCTTGTTTGGTTAACAAGTACTTCAACGCGTAATGATCGGTATACATAATGGTGGTGGAAAGGACAAGATAGGGGCGAAATTTTACAAAAGCATACACTACAGCTAAAAGCTCTTTTTCAATAGTAGTATAATGAAATTAAGCCCCCGTCATTGTTTTGCTAGCATAATGGATTGGTTGGAAGTTTTTGTTCACTCTTTGTCCCAAAACTGCTCTAATAGCAAAATCGCTAGCATCACACATCAATTCAAAAGGTAACTCCCAATTAGGGGTAACCAAGACATGTGCTTTAGTTAATTTATCCTTAAGAAGATTGAAAGAGTCAACACAATCTTTAGAAAAGATAAAAGGAGTATCTTTCTCCAAAAGGTGGGTCATCGGGCGAGCGATCTGAGAAAAATCTTGAATGAATCGACGATAGAAGCCCGCATGACCAAGGAAACTTCTCACACCCTTCACGGTTAAAGGTGGAGGTAATTTAGCAATCACATCAACTTTAGCACAATCGACTTCAAGACCGACTTTGTAGATTTTATGACCAAGAACAATGCCTTCTTTTACCATGAAATGGCATTTTTCCCAATTAAGAACGAGATGAGTGTCTTCACACCGTTTTAGCATGCGTTCTAAATTGGCAAGGCAAGTAGAGAATGAATCACCATAGACCGAGAAATCATCCATAAAGACTTCCATAGTTTATTCAACCATGTCATGGAATATAACCACCATACACCTTTGGAAAGTCCCACGAGCATTGTATAAGCCGAAAGGCATTCTTTTGTAAGCAAATGTTCCATAAGGACAAGTGAATGTGGTTTTCTCTTGGTCTTTAGGATCGATGGGAATTTGAAAATACCCGTAGAAACCGTCCAAGAAGCAATAGTAGTCATTACCCGCTAAACGCTCGATCATTTGATCCATGAAAGGAAGAGGAAAATGATCCTTGCGAGTGGCATCATTGAGATTGCGATAGTCTATGCAAACTCGCCAACCCGTGACAAGTAGAGTAGGAATCAACTCGTTGTTTTCATTGGGAACAACGATTATTCCGCCTTTCTTAGGCACACAATGGACAGGACTAACCTATGGCGAATCCGAAATAGGGTAAATCATCCCGGCATCTATAAGTTTGATAACCTTTTTCTTGATGACGTCATGAATTTTAGGATTAATCCTTCTTTGACTTTGGATTATGGGTTTAAAGTCATCTTCCATGAGAATTTTATGATTACAAAAGTTCGGATCAATTTCGTGAATATCGGAAATTTTCCAAGCAATTGCTTTCTTATGATTCTTCAGCACGTCGATAAGTCGAGATTCTTCTTCTTCTTTCAAGTCCTTTGTGATGATGACGGGTAACTTCTTATTGCCTTCAAGAAAAATGTATTCGAGATGAGACAGTAAATCCTTAAGCTCTAAATCCGGAGGATTGTCGATGGAAGGCCTAGTCAAATTCGGATCATCGATAGAGATTTCCTTAGGAGACGGTGGAGAAATATGGTCCTCATTGAGAAGTTTCTCAATGGTACGAATTTCTTCATCCCAATCAGAGGGAGAATCGTCATATTGTAAGTCCACATCCCCTAAAGTTGCTTCAATTTCTTTCAAAAGGAAATCACTTTCTCCAAATGGAGTTAGTGAAGGAGCAATAGAGGCAACGGTCTCAACAATGGGTATAGAAGAAGAACCACTTTTACAAGCGTCTTTGAAATGCTCTTCACAAGCCTCATCAAGTACGTCAATGAAATTAACGCTCTCGTTTTCATAAGGTTGCTTAGAAAGTTTACCCATGTTAAAGACGATTTTATTATCACCAACTCTCATGATTAATTCGCCCGCGGCTACATCAATGAGAGTACGACCGGTCCTCAAGAATGGACGTCCAACGATTAATAGAACACGGGGGTCCATCTCGTAGTCCACGACAACAAAATCCGCCAGAAAGGTGAATTTGTCGACACCGACGAAGACATCTTCGGCTATCCCCACCGGATAAGCAACCGTACGGTTAGCTAATTCCAAGGTCATTCATGTAGGGACAAGCTCAGGTAGAGATAATTGTGTCCAAACACTTAATAGCATTAAGTCTATACTAGCACCTAGATCCGCTAGGGCCATACAATTCTCTACCCCGGGGAAGTTGCAAGGAATGAGAAAGCGACCTGGATCACCAAGTTTTGTTGGTAATTTCCTTAAGAGCACTGCGGAGCAATTCTCATTAAGTTGGGTCTGAGCGATATCAAGAAGCTTTTCTTTGTCACTGAGAAGATCTTTAAACATTTTAGCATATTTCGGCATGTGGGCGAGAGCCTCAGTAAAGTAGATGTTTAAATTCAGTTGTTTAAACATTTTAAGAAAGTTCGAAACCTGAATATCATCCTTGTTCTTCAACTTCTCTTTCCTCAACCTTGAGGGATAAGGTATATTGGGTTGAGATGAAGGCTTTGGAATGGAATTCTCACTCACATCCTTGGGTGGTGGAGGGGTAGAAATAGAAGGTGGAGGAATCGGAGAAGGGGACATGTTCTCCTTTGTCACAATCACCGGTGTAGGTGTAGGAATCTCGGGTTCCTTTAAACCTTATCCACTTTAGGTGGTGATTGCTTTCATCTCCCCTCTTGGATTAGCAACGGTGTTACTCGGAAGAGAACCCGAACCAGAGGCTAGATTACTTGGAAAGAAACTAGCCATCATATCCCTTAAGTCATTCGTTTAACTGCTTAACAAGTGTCATATATCGGCTCGAAGATCATTCCCTTGTTTCGCCATATCTCCTTTCAAGTTGATGATTTGACTTTGAATATTCTTCACAAGCGCATCATTAGTCCTCATCTAAGTTTCAACCTCTTGATTAAATGTTGTGGGTTGGTTGGAAGGAGGAGCATGGTAGGCAGATGGTTGATAAGCGGGTTGTTGGTAAACTTGATTATTTCCTTGAGGTAGATATGGGTTTCTTTGGGTTTGATATTGATGTGTAGCTCGAGTTTGGTTTTGATTGTTGTGATTAAAGTTGTTTTGGTTTTGAGGAGGAAAACCGGGTGGTGAAAGGAAGTTGTTTGAACGATAACTGAGCAAATTGCGGTCACCTTGAGGACGAGCTTGATAGCCTCCCGTAGAAAAGTTACCGTTAGCGGCATACACATTTTCCGGATTGTCATGAGTAGAAGGACAATCGGTGTATGAATGAGAAACCCCGCAAATCTCACAAGAAATTGCTACAACTTTGGCTTGTTGAAATTGGTTCGTAGCCATGGTTAAGAAGTTTTTGTTTATCTCAGCTACTTGGCGAGTAAGTTCGGTTATCTCTGGGTTGGATGATGTAGAAGAAACATTGTCCCTCGTGTTATTCCTTGAAGATGCAGATGAATCCCAATTTTTGTGGTGAGTGGTCATGTTCTCTATAAGCTCTATACACTCCTCATGTCTTCTCTTCATGAATGTACCACCGGCGGCAGCATTAATCGTATCACGATCACTAAAAGTTAAACCAATGTAGAAAGTATCAATAAAAGTAACGGGGAGCATGTTATGGTTCGAACAACGGTCGATCAAGACATTATATCGTTCCTAAGCATCAAAAAGCGACTCATCAGGTTCTTGAGTGAGTCCACTGATTCGGTTGCGAAGACTAGTGACCATGGATGGTGGAAAGTAGCGCGACAAAATTTTTTGAGTCATGTCATTCCACGTATGAATTGAGTTTTTGGGAAGACAATCAAAGCATTTTTCGGCATGGTGGGATAAAGTATGTGGAAAAAGGTGAAGGCGAAGAAAATCCATGGAAGCACCGGGCAGTTTCATGCCTTGAGTGACGATAATGAATTTGTCGAGGTGTTTGTTGGCATCATCATCCGGTAATCCGCGAAACGGACAAGCGTTTTGAACTTGCTGAATCATGTGATGCTTCAACGAAAACTCAGGAGCCATGATTTTCATCGGCGCAATCGGTCCTCCACATCCGTTCATTGTTGGCTGACAAAGCTCCTCCATTGTGCGTAAGTCGGGTTGTGGGCCATTGTTGTTATTATTGTTCATGTTGTTGTGAGGTGGGTTGTTATTATTGTTATGCACACCGGCCATATCTATGTCTCTAAGAGTCTCGGGCTCAGAATAAGACGTAGATCGAGTACACATACACTAAAATAAAACAAAATATTTTTGGTTTTTTCTCTTTTTTTATTGTTTTTTGGATTTTTGAAAATTTTATATTTTTAGGATTTTTTTGAAAACTTTTGTGCTTGAAAATAACGTTCCCAAAAGAACGGATCCCAAAATCCAATTTTTCACACTAAAAACCGTTAATCTTTACGAAAAGAGCCGGCAGCGGCGCCATTTAATAAATGAATTAAAAGGGCTTAGTTTATGTGTATGTGTACTCGATATCGTTCTCGGTATCTTATCGAATTGATCACGGTTTATGGTGGAATAGTTGGCGGTGGTCACTAAAAGGGGGGAGCTTTAGATTATCCATTTCTTTTAAAAGGACAAGTTAACAAAACTAGGATGAAAGACTTAGACAAAATAGCAAGAGGATTAAAATTATTAAATACTAATTAAAAAGTAATTTTGAATATAAAATGATAAAAGACAATTTAAATCTAAACTCGACAAAAAGTTAAATCTCGAATAAAAATAAATTTTAAGACTCTAATATTAAACTAAGACAAAACAATTTTAAAATAATACTAAGTAAAAATGTCGGGAAAAGTTAATTTTGATTCAAAAAAAAACAGGAAATAAAGTCATCGCAGCCAAGTGATCGTGACGAGTCATCGCACTCAGTCATCATACCCAAGTGGTCATAACCAAAATGATCGCAGCCTACGATAGTATCAATCGATCGTAGCCTAGTGATCATGGTCTAGTGATCGCACTCAATGCGATTGAAATTAGGATCGTGTCCCAGATCGCAACGAGTGATCGTACCCAAGTGATCGTTACCAGTGATCGCAATGGGTGATCACACTCGGTGATCGTGGTCTTGATCGCAGTAAAGGATCGCAAGTAGAAACCCTAGGGGTTGATGTGACCACACTTACTCGATCAGAGTGGGTACTTAATACTGTTACGATAGGATTCCAAAGCAAATAAGCAAAAACAAATAAACACTTACTCAACTAAGCTTTACAGAATCTTAACCAAATCATAACAACCACAAATTCAACAACTTTTAAAATACTAAAGGAACATACTTTATAGATCAATCTTTAAAAAGGCGCAACTTTTAAGAAAACTTAAAATAAAATAAGCTAAATACAAAATAAGCCAAAAAGCATAACAAGCTTAAAGCTTAACTCGTATAAAAACTTAGATAGGAACAAAAAGATAAACTTTTTGATCAAATAAGCATTAAGATTAAGCAAGATGCATAATTAATCCGAATCAAGATCAAAATCAAAAACAAGAAAAGTTGTAACACCCAATTTTGATAAATGGAATGTCACGCGTGATTATGGTGTGTCATCAAAGCATGCAAGGTAATATGTACTAAAACATACATGACCATAGGGAAAACCAGAATCAAACATCGGTTTTCAAACATAAGCCTAAAACATAAATAAAGTAAATGAACAAAAGGAAGACTAAACAAGCATAAATATGAAGACACGAGGACAAGAAGTCTAAGGTAGCTCCCATCCTATGCGTGTCCTCCAAATGTTCTAGTCTAACTTTAGGTACCTGCCGTTTTGGGACATGGAAAGGAAAGTAACGGCTGAGCATAACGCTCAGTGCACGGATATACAAGTAAAGCATGAATAATGTAAGCATATAAGCATGAAACAGCGGAAGAAACTAAGTCCTGGATAACCTGGTTATATCCTAGTAAAACTGGTTTTATAGTTTGAAAAGCCTTATGTTTATCTTGTAAAAATTGTTTAACATATTTTACCATTAGCCAATATAGGTCATGAAAATCAACGTGCATGAATACTTGGAGGGGTAACCTCGTCATGCAAATTAGAGGGGCTGCCTCTAATTTAATATACTGGTTTTTGGGTAGGAGGGATCAGCTCCTTGTGAAGGATGCAAGGCACACACCACATTCCCACTGAGTAATCTGTTGAAAACATGTAACTAGGATGCACCATAAGCCCCACATGATAAATATAATAATATGGCCAAAAGCTGAAGGGACGCCACGAGCAATCACTCCGCCGTGGGGAAGTCATAACACCAGTGCCTCTAGTGTTATGGTTATGGTACCTCCATAACTAGGTGAAACTTGTCATGCATGTATATGGCTTTAGGTATTCTAATTAAACATAAGAAATCAAACATATAAACTTATACTATGGGAAAACAGTTGGCTGCATACGGGGAATCCTAATAAAGAAATAAGGTTCATACTAAAAGGACGGGAATCCATAGCTTATGTCTAGTGAACGAAGAAGATGAACGGAAGATAGTCCTACTTCGGTATCACTAATGCTACATAAATACATACGTGTATAAGTATCTGATTACTGAATACGTAACTGGTTTTACATCACGTTTTTATATGTTCATGTCATGTTTTACTGTTTTAAGGTTTGTATTGTGTTTATCTTATATTTTGTCTATTCTGATTAAGTATTGCTTGTAGTGGTTTTTGTACCCTTTAGGAAAAGGATGACAAATAGTGGTAGTATTAAGTGTCGGTTTAGGAAAACCGAGCACCAATGACCAAGCAAGTTCGTTTCCCAAGGAGGCAAGTGCGTTGTGTTGAGAGTTGATTTTTGTTTGAGATTATATTGATTGAAAAAGAAATAAGAAAGGAAAGAAGAGACGGTTACGAAAACGTATTAAACTACGACGAAAAAGGCGTAAACGTAAAACCGTAAAAACGACGAAAATTAAAATTTTTACCTAAAAATTTCTAAAAATTACTAAAAATCCCAAATAATATTCTAAGAGTTTACAAAAAATCCAAACTTGCTAAAACCTTTTAATTAATTAAATAATGACTTTTTAATGCTAATTAAAGCCCTAAAAATCACTTTTAATTATTAAAAAGCCCTAAACAAGATTTTATAATTTGTAAACCTCAAAAATGACTTAATTAAGCTAAAAACTATTTTTAAAAATTTTAAAACCAATTTAAACTATTTTTAAACACTTAAAAACTATTAAAATGAATTAAATCTTAAGTTAAATCTAGAAATTAATTGAAAAGCCTAAAAATTAATTGGAAAGTGACAAGGGTCCTATTTTGATGTCTAGGATCTAGGAAAAATGAAAAAAAATTAAAAATAAAACTTTGAATTTTTATGAATAAAATAATATTAAAATATTGAAAAAATAAAAAATTCTTAAATAAATTCTAAAAAATTCTCAAAAATCCTAAATATTCTAACTAGAACAAAAATGCAAACCAAATTTTCTGAAACCTATTAAATAATTTTATATTGAATTTTAAAGTTGCTTAAAAATCCTAAAATCTTATAAAATTAAAAATAAGCCAAATTGAAAACCTAATAAGCTGTAAACCTCAAAAACATAAATTAAAACTTAAAAACTATTTTTTTGTATTTTTAAGTTACTGTTTACTATTTTTAAAATACTTTCTAAAAATAAAACTAAAAATAATCTTAATAATTAGTTAAATAAAGATAAAAATAAAACTTTTAAACAGAAAAATCCTAAACTCTATAATTATCCTAGGAAAAATGACTCTAACCCAAAAAGCTTAATAAATAAGCTAAACAAACCTAAATAAGCTACGGCTTATTATTATGAGAACAAACTAGAAATGGGTTAAATAGCTAATGAAATCAAACTATGACGTAAAAAGTCATCTAGATCAACGGTAGTTCCCCTTACTCCTCCTTCCAGAGGTCGGGGGTTCGAGCCGTTGCGGGTGCACTTTTTATGAAACTTTTTTTTTTTTTTTTTTTAAAACTTGATTCCAGTAACTTTACTTAGCTAAAAACAAAAATACAATCCAAATTTATACCAGATTAAAGCAAAATTTGAGCAAAACGTGCCCAGTTAGGCACTCAAGAATACAAGCAGTTTGTTTGTTTCTTCACAAGTGAAAAGATCAAGAGGGCTTGATCAAATGAGGTTCTTGGTGGAGTTCTGTTGGGCAATCAAGCACTCCCACAACCAGTGGGGTTGTGGGAAGTCAAACAAGTACAAATCACACAGATCACTACACAAGTTAGCATAAAGATGCATACAAATAGCAAAATGCAGTTGCTGTAAAGATTATGCAGGTCTGAGGGTGCTTGTGCTTGATTACTTGCTCAATGGTGAAATTCAAAGACTCATGTTTTGCATACCAGTGTATCAACCAACATATAAGAAATCACAACCCTTACTAGCACCTAAATCTAACAGGATATCAAACTTTGATGCACAAATCAACACAAAATAAGCAGAAAAGCTAACTTGACTGATTTTAGTGCTACTCTCAATATTTAAGCATAAAAACGTGTTCTTATTAGTCCAAGATGAGACCCAAACCAGCATACACTCTAATGATACCCTATTGACTGAATAAAAACAAATCTTAACACAATATTTCTATCTTTTACCCTGATTAAAAGTCCTATCCAAACACCCCTTTAAAAATTGAATACCAAGATTTTCAAAGCAAAACACTACAAGAGCTAACCAAACTGATTAAGCACACTTCTAAGATGCATATCATAACAAAATAACAAGAATCAATCCAGATTACAACACTTAGAGCACCTTTCATACAGACATCACATAAACCACCATTTTTCAGAAACTTAAAATTTTTTAAAAAGGATAAACAAGGAATACCTTGTTGGACTTACTTCCAACCCCAACAGTGGCTGATAAGCCACCTCCTACAAGCCCGGGCTTGTGCTGAGATTTATGATCAAAGAACAAAGGAAGAGAGTGGGGTGGTGGTCAATGTTGACTACACACCCTATGTCTTCAAACAAGTGAATTATGAGATCCTGCTAAGAGAAAAAAAAAGTAGAGATTGTGTAAAAAAAAAAAACTTAAGACTTACCCCTAGCTTATAGATTAAGCTAGAAGAAAGCTTGAGCTTATGGATAGTATATAATGAGCTTAGAAATAACAAATGGCCAAACCAATGGGCAATTTAGGCTTGGGTACCCACTGCACCAGAACAAGCCATGGTGCTATGGGCATACACAAGCTCAAATTCCCTCAATCCAACACTTTGAATGAACATTGTATCAGATTTATGAAGATCTTTGATAAAAGAAAACTTTGAAAAAGAAAACAGAAACTTTTGGAAACTTGAAAACTTTTGCTGAATTTAAACCAAACTTCAACCAATAAACTTAAATCAACTGAAAATGTAAATGGAACTCAATTTTTCTCATCAGCAACACTTAAACCATTTATATTAATTTCATAAACTGGCTTTACAAAGTTTGTGAAAAAAGGAGAAAAAATCAAGTTTCCAAAAGTTGATTTTACCCCTTTAGGAAAAGGAAGGTAAAATAGTGGTAAGTATTAACGAGCGGTTTAGGAAAACCACAAGTTATTACCCTTGATGGGGATCGTTCTCTCGAGGAGGCACGTGTGTTGTGTAATGAATGATTGATTTATGCTTTTGATTATTAATGAGAAGAAAAGAAGAGAAAATGACGAAGACGAAAAAAATAGAAAAATAAGGCAAAAACACTACTAGAAAGTTACGACGTAGAAACGTAAAAAACACAAAATTTAAAATTTTAACCTAAAAATTACTAAAAATCCACAATAAAATTCTAAGAGTTTACAAAAAATCAAAACTTGCCAAAACCTTTTAGTTAATTTAATAATGACTTTTTAATGCTAATTAAAGCCCTAAAAATCACTTTTAAATATTAAAAAGCCCTAAACAAGATTTTATAGTTTGTAAACCTCAAAAATGACCTAATTAAACTAAAAACTATTTTTAAAAATTTTAAAACCAAATTAAACTATTTTTAAACTCCTAAAAACTATTAAAATCTATTAAATCTTAAATTAATTCTAAAAATTAATTGAAAAGCCTAAAAATTATTTGGAAAGTGAAAAAGTTCCTATTTTAATGTCTAAAATCTAGGAAAAATGAAAAAAAGTTAAAAATAAAACTTTGAATTTTATTGATTAAAATAATATTAAAATATTCTAAAAAATAAAAAGTTTTCAAATAAATTCTAAAAAATTCTCAAAAATCCTAAATATTCTAACTAAGAAGAAAATGTAAATTAAAGCTCCTAAAACCTTTTAGTTAATTTTATATTAATTTTTTAAAGTTGTCTAAAAACCCTAAAATTAAATAAAATTAAAAATTAAAGTTTTTGAAAACTTTTTGATATGTAAACCTCAAAAATACAAATTAAAACCTAAAAACTATTTTTTTGTATTTTTTAATTACTGTTCACTATTTTTTATTGACTTTCTAAATTTAAAACTAGAAATAATCCTAAAAATTAATTAAATAATAGGAAAAATAAAACTTTTACACAGAAAAATCCTAAAACTTATAAATATCCTAGGAAAAATCAAATAAGCTAAAAACACTTAATAAATAAGCTGGCAAGATGAAAATAAGCTACGGCTATGTTTAATAAGTTAGAAAAGAAAAGAGGTTAAATGACTATTGAAATGAGACCTTAACGTAAAAGGTCCATCTAGATCACTGGTAAACACGCTTAGTCCCCCAACGAGGGGTCGCGTATTCGAGTCTGGTGCGGGTGGACTTTTTATAAAAATTTTCTTTTTTTATTTTTATTTTTCCCAATCCAAACAGTAACCTTTTTAAGCTTGTAATCCAATCCCAACTTCACTTTTTACCAAGGTTTAAACAAGATTAAGGACAAAACGTGTCCAGTTTTTTTCTTTTTCAAGAACACAAGTTCTTGGTGTTCACTTGTTTTTTTCACAGGTGGTGAAGAGCCAAGAGGTGCTTGGCTGTGGACTTTTTGTGGGTGTTTTTGGACAAAGGGGGCACCCCTACACTCTTTCTGAGTGTAGGGAGTCACAATAAACAGGAAACAAGCACAACACAATCACAAAATTGCTCAAAACCAAGCACACAAGCAATTGAGAGTTGCTGTGACTAAGAAATGAAGTCTGGTGGTTTGTTTAAGCTTATGACTTGCAACCTATTGACTCTTAAGCTGAAATATTTTACACACAATAGTACCAATAAGCATACAAACCAACTTTAATCCTAATACGCTCTATCTCTTAACAGATTATGAACTTAGAACAAAACTTACATAAAACCAAGCAGAAAAGGATATGACAGATTTTAAGCATACTTGTTTCACTTTTCTCTCCCAAACTTGCTTCCAATCTTTTCCAAGTTAAACTGAAACCTAAATACTACCTATCACAATCCTTCTTACCCTCCCTAAAACGTTTTTAAAACATAATTGAAGATTTTTACCCTGCTAAAACACGAATCCAAACAACCCTTTAAATCTTGAAAACAATTTTTAACAAATCAATTCCTTCTTAAATCTAACCAAACTGCTTCAAATAGCATCTAGCATGCATACAATATCATTTGAACCCAAATCAATCCAACAATATACACTTAACATGCATTTACACAAATCTCATTCAAATTCAACCAAAGTGAAATTTTAAAGGGAAAAATTGTTCCTTACCAAAGAACCCTACATCCAAGGTCCTTTGTGGTCGCAATACCACTTCCTACCAACTGGGGTTGGTGCTGAACAATGATCAACAACAAATCAAACCTGAAAAAAAAAATCAAAACAGAACAAGAACAAAGTATATATAAAATCTGATTTTTCAAAACCTTTTTGAAAAACTTTAACACAAACCCTGAAAACTTGTTTGAAAATCTTCTTATAATCCACAAATCAAAGGGTGCTATTCCACTTTCACTTCCTAACACACTTGATTTCTGAAGTTTATAAAAAATCTTTCCAAACCTTTTTAAAAAAACTTAAACACACAAAACCTTTCACAAATTTTAATGGAACTCAGTCTTTGCATATAACATACACCAAACTTTTATCAAGATTAAAAAGGAATTACTATTGCACATAACAAATACCAAACTTTTAATTTTATAAAAGGGAAATACAAATGTTATGCAAAAACTGTAAAATTATCAATTTGAACTCTTTATGAAAATGTTTCGTGACTTGCATTTTAATATAAGTTTTGCCGACGCCTTAGTCATGATGCCTCGATTTGCCGCGAACTTCAAAAGTATGTTGAATAACAAAGAGAAATTGCAAAAATCGTCTAGTTGTTCTTCGGTTTTTCTAAGCCGCATACCTCAAAAAGTCGGTGATCCTGGAAAGTTTTTAATCCCATGTGCTAACCAAGACATGGAAGAATGCTACGCCTTGGCCGATCTTGGTGCTAGTATTAATTTGATGCCTCTTGAGATTTTTAAATCACTCAATCTTCCAAATCTCACTCCTTCAAGAATGTCAATCGAAATGGCCGATCATTCTACGATTCTAGCTTGTGGAGTTGCCGAGGACGTCTTTGTGAAAGTTGGGAAATTCTATTATCCCGTGGACTTCATTGTTGTTGATATTCCCATCGATCCTAAAGTTCCGTTAATTTTAGGTCGATCTTTTTTGGATACCTCGAGAGCACTTATCGATGTGCATGCAAGAAAAATCACTCTTCGTTTCAATGAGGAAGAACTCGTCATTAATGCAACCCAAAACTCCACTCTTTCTCATGTTTATTCTATCACATCTTTGTACAATGTCAATCCCATCAAAAACATTTGTCAAAAGATTTCCAATAGAGTTTTAGGAGTTGTTGAGAAAAATGAAGTTCCGACCCCTCCGCCGATAGAGGTTAAGAGTGTTAAACCTATGATTCGAATCTCGAGTGATTCTTCGGATGATGAATACGTTGATCCCGATGGGGAGGTTTTCTTTGTTGACAAAAGATTTGAAAACTTGCCACCACCTAAACCAAAACGCTTTCAAAATGTGAGAATTTTTAGTGTGACTAACATTGTTTTAGATACACCAAATATTTTTGACATAATCAAATCGGGTTTTCACAAGGAGAGTTTAAAAGATGAAAAAGGAAAAGATTTTGAATTTAATTTAAAAGATTTTTCTACAATTCTAACTCCGTCATCACCACGTGTCTTGAGTACTACAAGCTCGTCTTCTCCTTTTGACGATGCTTTGTGTGGACTTAGTGTGGGGGAAGCCCCTTATGTTCCCTCCCCTTTCTCCACCGAGGACGAGATATTTGATCCTGGAATTGCTTATATAGGGAAATCTCGGTCTTCCACCGATGTAATAAATGGAAAATCTTTTCATTTGATTGGTGCGAGTCTACCTCGAGTAGCTCAATGTTTTGCCTTACCCATTGTCCCACCCTTCTATTTCTTCTCTCCTATTTTCTTCTATCCCATTGGGATTTATGTTGGAGTTGTGTTGTCTCGTCTTTCATCCGAAAACGAGGACGCTATCTTTGACCCCGGTATACGTTTATCGGATTTTTAAAGTACTCCACGTACTTTTGGGCCTTGTTTATCATGTAAGCCCCACCAAAAATTGACCAAACCATGATTATCCCTAAATAATCACATTTATGGGGATTCGAGTCGAGCTTTTGACTCGGTTATCAAAAACAAGGTGCCTCGTGGGGGAGACCCATGCTTATCCATGTACATATTATTGCTTTCTAATTAGTGTAATGTGAGGGGATTTGTGCCCTTCCAACCTTTGTTCCGTGGTTGTTTGTGAATTGTGTCTTTTAGATCATCATCTTCACGATTGGAGCCTCTCGTGTTCGTTTATGGGAGCACTCGATCGTTTGCTTTGGAGGCCATTCCCAATATCCACATCATGATATATCCTTTTATGTTCTAACCTTAGGTTTTTAGCACACTTCATAAACGGCTATTAATTTAATGGTTACACCCTTTCCATGCTAGATTAGGCATTCGACTACGTCTCTAGTATGGGGGTGTTTGCACCCCTAGACTCGAAACATTGAGGACAATGTTTAACTTTAGTATGGGGGGGTGAATAGATACTTGCCTTGCCAAACCTTCACGCTTTCCAAAGTTTATCGTTTTGTTTATCGTTTTGTTGCAAAATAAGGCTAAAAATGGCCAAATTTTAAAATTTTTCTCATGTTTTATAAGTGTTTGAAGACACGAATGTATATTTTCCGATGGCGAGAATAAGAGTAATTTTTGACTCGACCGTGCGTGTTGAGCACTTAGCTTTGATTCCTTAACTTATATTAGGCTAAGTCTCTTAAATGAGGACGAGAAATGATAGAGTTAATTATAAGTTACTATGCTAAACGTAGAGTACTCGTATTCTTTCAAAAACTCATGTGTTCTCGTTGTTTGCTTATTCTCTCTTCGCTTGTAAATATTTTTTGCTTAATAAATATTGATTTAGCGGTTTAGTTTTGATAGTTGGGTTTCTAGTCTTTTCTAGTAGCTTCCGTGTAATTAAATTGGGAAGACATTAAGGTATCGCCAGCGTCACGGTTTTGAAGTATTGGCACCCTAATAATCGAAAGCTTCACCCAATAATAAGATTTCAAGTGCTCACCTAAATCTAGCAAACAATTTGAAGCCCCACAAGGCCTAAAATCTATGCAAAATTGAAAGTGAATCAAGCCTTAATCTTCGAAGCTTTAAAGATCCAAAATTCGCTTTAGCGTGAGGATATACGTCTTTGGCTAATAAAACCACCGATGATGGCGGATAATAAAAGGCAAGGCAAGACCGAAGTCATAATAAAAGCTTCATGGCGAAGTTGAATAAAAGATGGAGGTAAACCAAAGATAATAAGGCCCTTCCGTTAGGGGGCGTATAAAAGTCTTGTTAATAAGTCTCATGTTCAAAACCGTTATAAAACCGTGTTTATCGATTCTTCTTGTCAACTTAATTTTTTAACATCGTTGTCTATTAGGAGGGGTTATTGATTTGATGGTCTTAGTTACACCGTTAGGACTCTATTTTTAGACCTAAATCTCTATTATCGCATAAGTCAACAATGTATCCTCGTGATCATTAAAGACAAAATAAAATATAAGAGATACAACTTAGGAATAATGGGAGAATAAGTACGTGATTAGGGCATATGAGTAGTGTTAGCATTACTAACTTATAATGACAATGATCTCGTTGCACGCTTGGCATGGAATTAAGGTGAAAATCGAGGACGATGAAATTATTTCTAACGAAGCATTCACGTGTTCTTGTTCTATGAACCTAAACGTCCCATTTTGCGATGAAAATCATACATTATGTCTAAAACGCAAGTAGAAGTAATCATAGTATGTAGCTAGTTTATCATTTCAATAAAAGTGAATAAAATTAAATTTTGGAGATGCTTTGATACTTTATTCTAGCATTTCGTGAGGGCACGGCAATGGTTTAGTATGGGGGAGTGATGAGATGGCTTTTGTACATGATCTCATCATCAAAAACGGACTTTAAATGCATTAAAAATCATGAAATATGCCAAATATATGCTCGTGTTTGTTACTTGTGTATTTTTAGGTACGGATATTGAGGAATTGGCAAAAGATCACAAGAATCAATCAAAAACGAACACGGGAAACGAAGTCGCATAATGAACCGGGCCCAAGTTTGGATTTTGCAAAAAAGACCCTTGAAGAATTGAAGATTGGCAAGAATGGCCCCTCATCTTTGAAGAACTTGACACATTTGACCCTCAAAATGTCAATTGTACAAGTATAATCCTTAATGTTTGAAGATTATACAAGATCAGCCCTTGGAAAATGAAGAAAATACAAAAGGAGCCCTTGTTAAAAGTTTTTGAAGAAATTGTGCCACTTTTGACAACTTGTCCAAAGTTGTCAAGTGCAATTTTGGCACTGATGGCATTTAAAAACAAAGTGAAAAGAATGAAATAGCTTGGGGACCCAATCTGCCAGCTACCCAAACTCCCACACCCAGTCACCACGTGACACCTCATCATAACCCACCCACCAACCCATATCCTACCCAAACCCACCCATGTCCAACCCGGTTTTATTTTTAAAACGTGGTCAATTGGTCAACTTACTTAAATCCCCCACCCATTTCCCTCCTAAACACTTTATTTAAAAATAAATTACCCAAAACGGATTAAACTAGCCTATTAATCCCCTTAAACCCTAATCACCCACCAGATCCAATCTCACCCAAAACAAGGGGTTTTACCCTAAAACCTTCCAGAACACTAATTCACGTCCCTCTCAACCAAACCCACCTCACCAAACATCTCCACATGGACTGTGGACCCCTCCCCAAGCCTCCCCTGCAACGTCTTTTTCACCCAAAACCCCACACCCGACCAGTTTAACATCTAGGATCAACTCCTTTGTCCCCAAGGTTCATCCAACGTCCAAGAATCAAAATCAAGAGCTGGCATCCACATGGGACACTTTTTGACCAAGAATTCGTCAAGAAGACAAGGGCTTTTTTAGGAAATTCCAAGATTAGGGTTTCAGCATTTTATTATTTTATTATTAGTTCTAGAATAGTCCATTTAGCAGTATAAAAAGGGAATGAGCCTGTTCATTCACCTTTGTTCCAGATTTTTCTCCAAAAAGTTGTAATTCCTTTTTAAAGAAATTAAAGTTGGTGTTTTGTTCAAATATAATTCCTTTTAATGTTTTTTAAAAGTTTGGTATATTTTTGTTGAGAAGGTCTGAGTTCCATTTTGAAAGATTTGTTTGAGGTTTCAAAATTCAAAAGGTTTTGAAAAGTGTTTTAATTTCAGAAAGTTTAAAAAGATTTGGGAAGTGAAAGTGGACCAATCCTTTTGATTTTCTAAGATTGAGAGTAGTTTTAAAACGTGTGTTTAAGGTTTCAAGATTTTTAGAAAAGTTTTTAAGAAAAAAAGAAGGAAAACAGGATATACATATTGTGCTTGTCATTGTTTTCTTTTGATTTTTCTTTGGCAGGTTTGAAGGATTGTTGCTGTTAAAGGTTCAGCACCAACCCCAGTTGGTAGGAGGTGGATTTACATCCACAAAGAACCCTGGATGTAGGGTTCTTGGGTAAGAAAGCTTTTTCCTTTTTCAAATTTTCAGAAAAAAAGTGAAGTGGTGATTTGTGTGAATTTGCATGTTAAGTGAGTTTATATGGTTTGATTTGTGTTTAAATGGTATGTTATGCATGTTGGATGCCTTATAAATCAGTTTGAAATAGGTTTGGATAGAGTTTGTTTGAAAAAAGTTGAATTTCAAAATATAAAGGGGTGTTTGGATTCAGGTTTTAGCAAGGTTAAAAATCATTGAAGTATTTTAAAAAGTGTTAGAAAGATTGATTAAAGTTGTTTAGGTTGTATGCTAGTCTTGTTGTGAGTTTAAAAGAGTTTTGAAACAATTTGACTGGTAAAAAGTTAAAAAGCAAAGCAAAAATCTGCATATGTCATTTTGTGCTTGATTTTCATGGTGTTGTAAGCTTGAATCTTGCACACTGTTAGGATTTAGAGTATTGTAGGATTGCAAGTGTATTGTGTAACTTTTTGTGAGATTGTGTGCTTAATCTGGACATTTGAAGTTGAACTTTGTGTAAGTAACAAGCTTAAACAAGACCACCAGACCTCAAATTGCATCAGCAACTTTAAATTGCCCTTGTGTGTTTGTTGTGTATGAATCCTGGCTAAGTGTGGTGATTTTTTGTGTTATATTGACTCCCTACACTCAGAAAGAGTGTAGGGGTGCCCTATTTGTTCCAAAACATCCACAAAGAACCATAACCAAGTCCTCTTGGATTTCATCACAAATGAAGAACTCTTCACTTGTTCATCAGAAACACAAGCAGACTTGGGCACGTTTTGCTCAATTCTTGCTTTAATCCTTGTTTAAATTAGTTTGTTTTTGTGATTTTGTGTTCATTAAGGTTACTGGAATCAAGTTTAAAAGTAAAAAAAAAAAAAAAAAAGTTTTGCAAAAACAACACCCGCACTGGACTCGAACCCTTGACCTGCAGCTCAGGAGTAAAGGGTCTTACCAGTGATCTAGATGCGTTTTTCTGTTAACCTTTCAATTCAAAAGTTATTTAAGGTGTGTTTGAGTTTGCTTTTGTTTAATAAGCCGTAGCTTATTTGATCATTTTCAGCTTATTTCATTTTGCATTTTAAGCTTATTTCATTTTTCCTAGGTTTTGATTAGGTTGTTAGATTTTTCTGTTTAAAAGTTTTATTTTTCACATTATTTAATTAATTTTTAGGATTATTTCTAGTTTTAAATTTAGAAAGTCACTAAAAAATAGTGAACAGTAATAAAAAATACAAAAAAATAGTTTTTAGATTTTAATTCTTATTTTTGAGGGTTACATATAAAAAAGTTTTCAAAAACTTTAATTTTTAATTTTATTTGATTTTAGGGTTTTTAGGCAACTTTAAAAATTAATATAAAATTAACTAAAATGTTTTAGGAGCTTTAATTTACATTTTCTTCTTAGTTAGAATATTTAGGATTTTTGAGAATTTTTTAGAATTTATTTGAGAACTTTTAATTTTTTAGATTATTTTAATATTATTTTATTATTAAAAATAAAAAGTTTTATTTTTATTTCTTTTTCATTTTTCCTAGATTCTAGACATTAAAATAGGACCTTTTTCACTTTCCAATTAATTTTTAGGCTTTTCAATTAATTTTTAGAATTAATTTAAGATTTAATAGATTTTAATAGTTTTTAGGAGTTTAAAAATAGTTTAAATTGGTTTTAAAATTTTTAAAAATAGTTTTTAGCTTAATTAGGTCATTTTTGAGGTTTACAAACTATTAAATCTTGTTTAGGGCTTTTTAATATTTAAAAGTGATTTTTAGGGCTTTAATTAGCATTAAAAAGTCATTATTAAATTAATTAAAAGGTTTTGGCAAGTTTGAATTTTTTGTAAACTCTTAGAATTTTATTGTGGATTTTTAGTAATTTTTAGGAATTTTTAGATTAAAATTTTAAATTTTGCACTTTTTACGTTTCTACGTCGTAACTTTCTAGTAGTGTTTTTGCCTTATTTTTCTATTTTTTTCGTCTTCGTCATTTTCTCTTCTTTTCTTCTCATTAATTATCAAAAACATAATCAATCATTCAATTCACAACACACGTGCCTCCTCGAGAGAACGATCCCCATTAAGGGTCATAAGTGTTTACGTTTTCCTAAACGTACGCTTAATACTTACCGCTTTTACCTTGTTTTCCTAACAAGTGTTGTTGTGTAATAATAAGTAGCTTTCTAAAAATAGCAGGTTTCCTAAAATAGAAAGTTTCCAAAAATAGAAAGTTACCAAAAATAGAAAGTTTCCAAAAATAGAAAGTTTCCAAAAATAGAAATACAAAAATAGAAAGTGTCCAAAAATAGAAAGGTTCCAAAAATAGAACTATTGCTTAAAATAGATAAGTTTCTAAAAATAGAAAGTTTCCATAAATAGATATAAGCTGGTTAAATAAGCTAATTATATAAGCTTAAGTGTTTTCTGATTATTATTCTAAGTCATGTGATTATAAAGTATAGTTTATTAATTGTTACATGTAAATTAAATAAACTATAGGTTAAAAGTATTAAATTAAATATAACATGATTTTAGTTAAACAAAGATAAGATACTTATGTTAAAACATGTATTATTAACTATTAATAATATAACCTAAGTCATGTTAGTTAATTAATTATAAGTCAAGGTTTTAATAATTAATTAATTATAAAGTCTAATTAAGGATAAATACTTAGGTTAAAATTCATGAATTACTAATTAAATTTATAACCTAAGTCATGTAAATTAAATTAATCATGTCATGCTTTTATTTAATTGAATTTAAGTCTAAAAAAATATAACATACTTGTAAAAAAATCATAAACCTAAAAAATGATTCATGAACCGGACCCGTGACTAAAAGGCATGAACCGGACCCGTAACCAACACCATACCCCGACCAAGGTCGGGGTTTACCCTTGCCTTGCTGCTGTCGTGGGACCACTACCACCATACCGAGACCATATGGTATCGGTGTGTGTAATAAGCCAAGTCGAGACCCCTTAAGGGCTCGGTTAGGCGTCGGCTAGACCATAACACCCCTAAAACCCTTGATTGATTTACCCCATGATCATTAGCATGTTTATAAATACTTGTTTTTAATTATTTAATTAAAAACATCATGATTTTATGTGATTCATTAAATCAAAACATAAAAGAAAAGGTTAAAAAGATTATACCGAATACGTGAATCAAATGATGACGAACACACACGAATCCTTGCAAAATTTCCAAGATCAAAATCAACCCGAACACCCCTTTGGTTTTATTAAAACCGACGGCCAAAAGAGGAGCAAGAAAAAGAATTAGGGTTTTTGTTATTTTCTTGATTTTGTGATAAATGAAAATACCTTTTCCATAGTTTGCATGTTTAGCAAAATTATTATGGGCTTGGCCTATTTCCTTTGGTGTAGCCGCGACATGGGGGCCACACTTGGGGTCACCCGTACTTATCTCGTGTCTATATTATATAGTGTTTTCTCGTGTTCGTAATTTATGTTTTTTAATTAGTTATCCATCGTGATTTAATATATTTATTCGTCTTCGTAATAAATATATAAACATACGTAATATTAGATCGTGATTACTTCACGTTCATGATTTCATGATCGCATGTTCGTGATTATAATTATTATTGGAATAATTATCGTGTGTTCCTACGTAATAAATACTTACCGTGTAATAACACGTACGTAATACTTGTAATTCCTATTCGTGAAACGTACACGTGCTATAAAAGGAAAGTTTTAATCTTGTACGTACGATTCTAAGTGTGCTTTTCATGGTAAAAGCATGCGGGTTTTACAACTCTTCCCCCCTAAAAAGAATAACTCGTCCCCGAATTATAGATAACGTAAACTGACAGAGGAACATACTCGAATCAAACTGAGAGGGTATGTACGATAAAAGGACATGAAGATGACATGGTAAGAGGGAACGTGGAACATGACATGTCTTGAAAGGACATGGAACGTGACGTAACTGAAAGGACATGGAACGTGACGTGACTGAAAGGACATATCTAATCAATAAGAGAAAACGGATAAGAAGTCCGAATGAACTTGTCCATATCCAAGTGGCCTCCCGCTTGGAACGGTTTCTTCTCAAGATCTTGACAAAATGATAAATCTTGGTCCTCCTGACCTTGACTTGAAAACTCTAAAAGTTCATTGTCATCTACGTAAGATAGATCCCTTGAATTCGATCGAGGGAAAAGAATTAACGTGCAAGGGTAACTGAAACGTTATGATGCAAAACAATCTAACTTAACTGATAATTAGAAACGATGCGCGAGACACATAGAAACGTAGTACGTGAAAATTTTTGAACGTGATAGGTGAATATTTTTGAACGTGATACGTGGAAAAATTTTGAACGTGATACGTGGATATATGGTGAGTGTAGTATGAGCAAACATATTGTGTTCCAGGATACGTGTAACATATCGTGAACGTGATATGAGGAACATGGAATGAACGTGACATGTGAAACATATCGTGAACATGGAATACAACTACGACAACGCCAAACACTATAAGATGAAACGTGGAATATGACGTGAATCGTCTGTTTGCGGATAGGAGGTAAACTAAACTTGAGTCTTGTCTCTCCAGTTCTTGCAAAACCTCCCAGAACGAAGATGAACGTAAAATCGTTAGACAAGATAAGATCATGAACGTGAATAGTGTCATGAACGTGAGCGTAAATAAGGAGCACAAATGCGAATCTTTGTCTGACCCAATATCTGACGGATTACCAAGTGATCAGATGAGCCTTGGCTAGAACATTTCCGATCAATCTGTTGGTTCTGAAATCCTTGCGGATGTAAGGATTCTGCAGACTTGATCAAACTGTTGGCAATAACACATATATCATCTTGCTTCTTCTAAGTTTGCGTTAATCTGGTAACCAAAATCCATGGAGATCTTGTCCCATTTCTTTTCACCATTTCTGATAATGGAAAGACATCCTAGTCTGTTGGTTTTCTATCATAGCCTGTTGGTATGTCAAGTACTTAGATCTGAACGTAACTATATCTTGCTTCGTAGAAACTCGATACGTAGAAATTTACGTAACTATAAGTCTTCGAAATTAGACTTCTCTTAGCGTAGGATTTTCTTAGAACACCTAACGTAGTGTAGGGTTCTCTCCTTTATGCATGAGCTGAGTCATTGTAAGATTAACCGTAAGAATACACGTGATTCAGCGTGTCACTGTAATCAACCAGATTTTATATTGAAAAATTTTAGGGTGAAATTTCTCCTATCGTAGGATTTGCAACATAGAGAAAATATGGTCTTCCTGCTCTTCTCCAGACTTTAGAGAAAGTTAAGTTTTCATACAGGAAAACACTGATGAATTTGTTTATGAGTTCGTGGAAACTCAATTTAATAAGTCCATAATGCTTCTGAAGCACCTATGAGACTAATACAGTATCATGAATCTAGCACGACCGAGTCGTGCACGAATAATAGTCATGGACATGTCCTGCTCTTTCACTCGTCACTGTTGGTAGCATGATCATGAATCCGATCTTAGAAAGTGCTTAGCACCCTAAATGAATCCGATCTTGTCAATATGTGGAGGAGAATAACGGTTATGAATGGTGATTTATTTAAATCGACGGTAGTCGACACATAATCTCTTGGTACCGTCCTTATCCTTGTAGGTTCTTCTAGAATGTATGGGAAGATTTTGAAATAATCAACTGGCTACGCGAAAAAGGACATAAGTGGTCGTGTCTTAACTGACAGCTAGAATATTTTAGAAGTAATAGCTAACAACGCACGTACTTGTAAGCATAGATAATTTGTACATATTTTCCTGATGGAAAATCAAACTGAATGTATTCAGGAGCCTGAACATCACTATACATAATCATGAATCGTAGCATGGTGTGTTGTTCGTAGTCCATAATTAGGATTAAATTTAACTCGCATTTGTCCGAGGTAATGCGTTCGCAGCTTGAATCTTATCATTAGGCTGAAGGAAAACCTTCATATACTTGGGGAATACGAATGGCGTCCTTCATGGTCATGAATATATGAAATATGGTGAAAGAAATGAAAGTGTCATCGACAACGTGACAGTTCTCATTGATGCGCAGGTAATGGTACTGAAATTCTTGTGGCTTGATTAATACATGGCACAACAAAATGGATATACCCTTGGAGGGTACCCTTAATTTCTTAAAAATGTTCCATAATTGGACGTGAGTCATGTGTCTTGACTCGTGTCTTGGAAATATAAGCATGACATATGTCATGACTGGTGTCTTGACATGTGTCTTTGGAAAGTATACATGAGACATGTGTCTTAACTGATGTCTTGACATGTGTCTCGAGATGTGAAACAAATAGAACTAAAATATTAGGTTATTATGCCAAAATTGGCGAATCGGTTGGACTACTGATCCTTTGTAATTTTGATCACGTCCGCGGCCGGAGCTTCGGTTGCGATTGCTAGGATAGTTTCTTTCATAGTAGGTGTTATTTCCGTCTTATCTGTCAGTTGCATGACGGTCATTCTCATGACTGTGATTCATGTAACTATTCAGCTGAGTGGCTGGCTGGTACCGGTTTGCACTCATATGGCTGAAACGACAACTGAATAACGTGTGACATGTAACTAAGAATTTGGGACAATGATTGATGGAAATCGTCTGATGGTGAAGCATATTCTCGTCCAATTGCTTTGCTCTAACGCCTTTGTCTTCGTCTTGTAGGATCTCCAGGTTGTGAACAACATCTGCATCTCATAGCGTCTCTGAACGTCAGCAGCATCAACCTTTTGTAATATCTCCAAGTTATGAGCGGCATCATCAATCTTGTAGAATATCAGCAATTGAAAATACGCCTGAGATGATTCAGAATTGACTAGCGAATACTTGTGAAGTATTGCAAATGAAATACACATAGATTAAGGTACGTGTAATACATATGAAATACGATACATGGAGCACACATGGAATGCACATGAAATGATCAGTATGGGGTCGATCATCTGACATGATTTTAAAGGAGAATAACTGGTTAAACGGTTAGAAAGACCATCATGATAACCTGGCAATGCCAGTATATACCTCATTTTGGTTGCATAGAGAAACGCTAACGTGTGGTTAAACGAATTTTAACGATGATTTTCCTGAAAGCATGATTAATGAAAACCAACCATGACTATCATGAAAGCAGAATTTACACGATTCCATCAGTATCATGCATGAAAGCAAAACAACAAAAGAGACGTAAGACATAGTCACATGAAGACGAAGTCGTCATGAAGAAACATGGAACAACCCAACATGAAGGAGTGTATAATATAATCAGCATGAAACTGAAGTTAACCATGGTAGCATGAAAAATGCTTGACATAAAAACATAATAACTTATGAGGGGACATGAAAAAAAATATCCCAATAAATCATGAGAAAAATTTTATGCATGAAAAACAGTGCATGAATGCATGATGTAGTTTATAAAAACTTTTTATATGTGCGAGGGGACGCCTATGGGTCGGTCCCAAAACAAAAGACATGGCGAGGGGACGCCTATGGATCGGTCCCAAAGTTAAAAGTTTCGATAAAAGCACATGCGACTAAATAGGGCCAGTCCTGTACCAACCATTACTTAGTCATAATTCCTGCAACATGGATACATGAAACATAAATAAATGAAAATCATCTGTCAAAACTTATCAGAATAAATTTTATGTGACTAATTATGAACTACTGGGGTTCAGTCCATATAGCCACAGTTCACGAGGAACATCATGCATGAAACAATGACACATAACTAAATATGAATGACGGTTGTCCATCCATATTAGTAAAAAAATATCGATGAAAACATCAAGGTTAAAACCTCAAGGTGCTTAAAGCATCATGGTTAAAACAACAATGCGCTGAAAACATCAATACGTGGAATAACAAACGTTGGCTTAGGAAGCTCCTGGTGACTACCCACTAGTCACAGGTCAAGTTTTAGAGCCAACAGGTCGAAGCATTGGCTCTAATACCATAATTGTAACGCCCCATTTTGATAAATGGAATGTCACGCGTGATTATGGCGTGTCATCAAAGCATGCAAGGTAATATGTACTAAAACATACATGACCATAGGGAAAACCAGAAACAAACATCGGTTCCCAAACATAAGCCCAAAACATAAATAAAGTAAATGAACAAAAGGAAGAATAAACAAGCATAAATATGAAGGCATGAGGAGAAGAAGTCTAAGGTAGCTCCCATCATATGCGTGTCCTCCAAATGCTCCAGTCTAACTTTAGGTACCTGCCGTTTTGGGACATGGAAAGGAAAGTAACGGCTGAGCATAACGCTCAGTGCACGGATATACAAGTAAAGCATGAATAATGTAAGCATATAAGCATGAAACAGCGGAAGAAACTAAGTCCTGGATAACCTGGTTATATCCTAGTAAAACAGGTTTTATAGTTTGAAAAGCCTTATGTTTATCTTGTAAAAATTGTTTAACATATTTTACCATTAGCCAATATAGGTCATGAAAATAAACATGCATGAATACTTGGAGGGGTGACCTCGTCATGCAAATTAGAGGGGTTGCCTCTAATTTAATATACTGGTTTTTGGGTAGGAGGGATCAGCTCCTTGTGAAGGATGCAAGGCACACACCACATTCACACTGAGTAATCTGGTGAAAACATGTAGCTAGGATGCACCCATGCGCCCCACATGATAAATATAATAATATGGCCAAAAGCTGAAGGGACGCCACGAGCAATCACTCCGTCTGTGGGGAAGTCATAACACCAGTGCCTCTAGTGTTATGGTTATGGTACCTCCATAACTAGGTGAAACTGGTCATGCATGTATATGGCTTTAGGTATTCTAATTAAACATAAGCAATCAAACATATAAACTTATACTATGGGAAAATAGTTGGCTGTATACGGGGAATCCTAATAAGGAAAGAATGTCCATACTAAAAGGATGGGAATCCGTACCTTATGTCCAGTGTGAACGAAGAAGACGAACGGAAGAGAGTCCTACTTCGGTATCACTAATTCTACATAAACACATACGTGTATAAGTATCTGATACTGAATACGTAACTTGTTTTATATCATGCCTTAGCTTGTTTTATATGTTCATGTCATGTTTTACTGTTTTAAGCTTTATACTGTGTTTATCTTATATTCTGTCTATTCTGATTAAGTATTACTTGTATTCCATGCATTATTATACTTGTTGTGTAATAATAAGTAACTTCTAAAAATAGCAGGTTTCCTAAAATAGAAAGTTTCCAAAAATAGAAAGTTACCAAAAATAGAATGTTTCCAAAAATAGAAAGTTTCCAAAAATAGAAAGTTTTCAAAAATAGAAAGTTTCCAAAAATAGAAAGTTTCCAAAAATAGAATGTTTCTAAAAAATAGAACTACTGCTTAAAATAGATAAGTTTCTAAAAATAGGAAAGTTTCCATAATAGATATAAGCTGGTTAAATAAGCTAATTATATAAGCTTAAGTGTTTTCTGATTATTATTCTAAGTCATGTGATTATAAAGTATAGTTTATTAATTATTACATGTAAATTAAATAAACTATAGGTTAAAAGTATTTAATTAAATATAACATGATTTTATTTAAATAAAGATAAAATACTTAGGTTTAAAACATGTATTATTAACTATTAAATAATATAAGCTAAGTCATGTTAATTAATTAATTATAAGTCATGGTTTTAATAATTAATTAATTATAAAGTCTAATTAAGGATAAATACTTAGGTTAAAATTCATGAATTACTAATTACATTTATAACCTAAGTCATGTAAATTAATTTACTAATGTCATGCTTTTAATTAATTGAATTTAAGTCTAAAAAATATAACATACTTGTAAAAAAATCATAAACCTAAAAAATGATTCATGAACCAGACCCTTGACTAAAAGCCATGAACCGGACCCGTAACCAACACCATACCCCGACCAAGGTCGGGGTTTACCCTTGCCGTGCTGCTGCCGTGGGACCACCACCACCATACCGAGACCATATGGTCTCGGTGGTATGTAATAAGCCAAGCCGAGACCCCTTAAGGGCTCGGTTAGGCGTCGTCTAGACCACAACACCCCTAAAACCCTTGATTGATTTACCCCATGATCATTAACATGTTTAAAAATACTTGTTTTTAATTAGTTAATTAAAAAGGTCATGATTTTGTGTGATTCATTAAGTCAAAACATAAAAGAAAAGGTTAAAAAGGTTATACCGAATACGTGAATCAAATGATGAGGAACACACACGAATCCTTGCAAAATTTCCAAGATTAAAATCAACCCGAACACCCCTTTGGTGTTATTAAAACTGGCGGCCAAAAGAGGAGCAATAAAAAGAATTAAGGTTTTTGTTATTTTCTTGATTTTGTGATAAATGAAAATACCTTTTCCATAATTTGCGTGTTTATCAAAATTATTATGGGCTTGGCCCATTTCCTTTGTTGTAACCGATGAATGGGGGCCCCACTTAGGGTAACCCGTACTTATCTCGTGTCTAAATTATATAGTGTGTTCTCGTGTTTTATCGTGTTCGTAATTTATGTGTTTTAATTAGTTATCCATCGTGATTTAATATATTTATTCGTGTTCGTAATAAATATATAAACATACGTAATATTAGCTCGTGATTACTTTACGTTCATGATATCATGATCGCATGTTCGTGATTATAATTATTTTTGGAATAATTATCGTGTGTTCCTACGTAATAAATACTTACCGTGTAATAACACGTACGTAATACTTGTAATTCCTATTCGTTAAACGTACACGTGCTATAAAAGGAAAGTTTTAATCCTGTACGTACGATCCTAAGTGTATTGTTCATGGTAAAAGCATGCGGGTTTTACAAAAGTAGAATAAGATGCATAATGAAAAGCTTAAACTTTGACTTGTAGATTAATGATTCCAAAATACAAGATTAAATGAAAGCTTGATCATGAAAGAGAAAGATGAAGTTTTCCTAGTGAGAGAAAGTTAAACAGTTTCTCTCTCTAAAAGTTAAAACTAAAAAAGAAAAATGAAGACTAACTAAAAAACTCTAACACTTCTCTCCTATTTATAGGAGAGGGGGAGGTGGTTTGATGAGTTGCTTCCTTTTCTTTTTCTTTGTCTTCTCGTCTTTTAATTAAAATAGACGTTCTCCACTTTGGCTCGGGATTTTTCGAATGATAAGATGAACTCGTCTTTTCTTCTTTCGGTAGACTTGGTTCTTCGACTTCGTTAAACTTCCGTCTTTAGACTTTTTCTTCGATAAATCTTCAGAATAGGTCTTTAACTTCCGTTCTTCTTGCACTCTTGACCTTTTGACTTTGTCTTTTGTCTTTTTCTTCGATAAAAGCCCGTGATAACCCATGTTTTCTTCCTTTTTCATATTTTTATCCTGAAACACAATAAAAACACAAACCACGCATAATTCTGACTTTTACGACATAAAATACACGTTTTGGTTTTGTTATTATTGGAAATAAGCGGTGAAAGGATAAGTGTTTTCAGACTTATTAGTGGCCCAAGGATTCAATCAAGAGCCTGGTGTTGATTTTGATCAAACCTTTGCTCTAGTTGCACATATGGAAGCCATACGAATCTTCCTTGCATATGCCACTTACATGAACTTCATCATCTACCAAATGGATGTCAAAAGTGCATTCCTAAATGGTGACCTAAAATAAGAAGTTTATGTTACTCAGCCTCCTGGCTTTGAGAGTAGTAAATACCCAAATCATGTCTACAAGCTTTACAAAGCTTTGTATGGACTGAAGCAAGCTCCAAGAGCATGGTATAAAACTCTCTCAATATTTCTCATTGAACATAAATTCGTCAGAGGAAAAATAGATAGAACCTTGTTTATCTATAAAACTAAAACTGACACCGTTCTGGTACAAATGTATGTGGATGACATCATCTTTGGTTCAACAAGCTTGAAACTTTGCAAACAATTTTCCATGCTTATGACCAGCAGGTTTGAGATGAGTATGATGGGAGAACTCACATACTTCCTTGGTCTTCAGATTAAACAATCTGACCAAGGCATCACCATCAATCAAGAAAAATATGTCAAGGATCTGATGAAGAAGTATGATATCAATTGTGCTTCAGTGAAGAATCCAATGGTACCTCTTAATAACTTAGGACCTGATCTCAAAGGACAATCAGTCAATTAGACTCATTATAGAGGTATGATTTGGTCACTCATGTACTTAACTACAAGCAGGCCTGACATTCAATTCTCTACATGCCTTTGTGCAAGATACCAAGCAGATCCAAAGGAATCACACCTTACTGCTGTAAAGAGAATCTTCAGATACCTAAAAGGTACACCAAGTCTAGGTCTTTGGTTCCCTAAATCTTCAGGTTTTGATCTAAAGGGGTATTCCGATTGTGACTATGATGGATTCAATTTGGACAGTAAAAGCACTTCTGGTGCCTGCCGATTGCTAGGGGGCAAACTTATGTGTTGGAGTGCTAAAAAGCAACAAACAGTTGCCATGTCTTCAGCAGAAGATGAATATGTGGAAGCTGCTGGATGTTATGCCAATGCTCTTTGGATGAAAAGCCAACTAGCTGATTATGACATAAAATATTAAAAGGTACCAATCTTTTGTGATAACACTAGTGCTATTGCAATATCCAACAATTCAGTTCTTCACTCAAGAACTAAACACATTGATATCAGATATCACTTTATCTGAGATCACATCGTGAAAGGGGACATTGAATTACATTTCATCCCCACTCAATACCAACTGGCTGATATCTTCACCAAACCACTGGATGAACCAACTTTCAAAAGATTGATAATGTATCTTGGTATACTGAACATTGATGATACAAAACCTGAACCTTCAGCATTCATTGAAGAAGAATGAAGGTTCAGCATTTCACAAAAGACTTTGATTAATGTTAAGTAGCATTGTCTGAGTAAAGGAGTGTGCAATGTCATGTGTCTATTTCACTTTATGTGATTGTGTATATGATGTTTTGTCACCTTATCTGATTCAATGAAGCTGAACAAATAATCACCAGTCATCAAAAGGCTCCTTCAACAACGCTAAACAAAATTTTTAATACAACTGAGTAGCTAAGCTTGAGTAGAGGAGCGTGCAACGTCATATGTTTTGTGCACTTATGTGAACATGTATATGGGGTTTTTTCGCCTTATCTGACGCACTGAAGCTCACAAGTATTGCCATCAGTTTCAACATATCTGAGCAACTGCATTTAAAACAAATCAATCATGTGACTCAATGGAATTAATGGAATTAAATTCTCTTGTGAGTAAATCAAACATTCTTTCAAAAAGGTGTCATTTGTTAATTAAGGAAATTTCAAACGTCTCCATCCACAGCCAACAAGTCCCTGACACATGGGGCGTTTCACTGTTCAAAGCAACAGAAAATCATACCTTTTTGCAGAACATTAATGAGAAAGTTTGTGCCAAATGTTCAAAAGAAACCCTAATATATTTATGATTTTTTCAAATGGTTTTAAAAACTTTTTACAAATCAGTTCAAGTTTTTATATAATCCCTAACAATTGGATTTCATTCCACGCTTACAAATCTTTTATATAAAAAAAGACACAAACTTTCTCTTCTTCAAGACACACACAGAAACATCAATGGTTGAATCATCTTCTACTCCAAAGATTGCTAAGACACTCTCAACCCATCGACTCATGTTAACTATCCCATTGATGATATCTTTTTCAAACCCAACAACATCACCTTACTTAAACCTGAATCCATTAAGTCTGTTCCTAGGGAACAAGTTTTGACTTACCTATCCAAAAGTGTTTTAAGGTATGCTTTATTTGAGGATCCTGGTATGACGTTTCAAAATGTGCTAAAAGAGTTTTGGTTTACAGCAGAGGCTTCTAACAACAAAAAGTCCATTGAGTTTGATTCTACCACGGTTGGGATTCATGGTAGATTTGGGTTAAAGTTATTCAGAAAGGTTTTGGGTTTAGATTATTGGAAAACCCGAGTGACTTTGAAGCTATACCTGATGATTTTATGGTTGTCAAAAAATTCTTTAAAGAGATTGGGTATACTGAAGAGATTACTGAAAGGGGGGGTTAAAAAGAAGTTGTTTGCCACCAAGGTGGAAGTTGCTGATGTCTATTCTTATTGAATGTTTGGGGGGGGGGGGGGGGGGGGGAAACTAGAGGCCTTGACCAGATCAACCAAGAAGATGCAATTATTTTATACTGTCTGGGCAAGGGAATTAAAGCTGAATTTGGGAGGCTTATTTTTGAAGATCTCCATGGGAAGCTGGAGAAAAAGACTAGTGAGAAAATGGTTGTTTACACCAGATTTCTATCTCTCCTCTTTGTTGACCATCTTGGAAATGACTTTTCAAAAATCAATGGAGAGAAAATATATTTTAAGTCCTTTGATATCACTCGCTGGAACATTCCAGTCAGCACCATTGATCCTCCTCTTACACAACCCATGCTGGACATCTGCTCAGCAGATGGTCCAGTAGTGTATAAATCTCCCAAAGACACTTCTCTAACTGGAGAAGGGGATCTAAAAGGCAAAAATCCTGGAGCTTCATCTGGACCTCGATAGAAGGAAACATTAATTAATACCAAAAAGGTGAGACGCGTGTCCAGAAAGAGGAAAACCCTCACACAATCTTCCTCAAATAAGATTGATGATGATTCCCAAGGCCATGCTTTGAAGAAGATTAAGTCCCTGGCAAAGGACAAGAACCCCAGCCAGCCGTCACCTTCAGTCTCTGCTAGAGGTGACATGCATAAAGAGGCCCATAAGGCAACCCCTCTCTCAACCTCTTTAGGAGAGAACGGTGAAGATGGAGCTCACCCTCAGCTCAGTAGTATGGAGTCAGCATTGGTAAGTACTTTCATTCTAAATACAAGTCATACTTCATTACTAATTTCTATCACTTGTCACTCTGAGTCTGCATCAGGGAATGATGTGTCAACAAATCCAACAGCTGATGCTGACCCTGGCCTATCTGTTTCTAATGATGTATCTCCCCCACAACAGGGTTCTACTAAAGGAACCAAAAACATTATCATTGATCTAAACTTATCAGGGACTCTTTCTCAGGATCCATCAGGTCAAACCAACCCTGGTGGTGAAGGGCTTGAAATTGATCCACACAATAAAGGTGATGCTCATAAGACTTCCAAGAAAGTGAATCTCACCACTGGAGCCATGTTGGGACACTTGCCTACATTTGTTGTCAGCATCTCTGGGGATGACATGGAAAAACAACTAGGGTTCAGTGAAAGAATTCCAGTCAATCTAGACGACATTGATGAAGAGTCTGCTGATGCAACACCAAAGCCACCTTCTCCTAGAACTGAACAGGTAAAAGAATTAACAAATAAAGTGTTGATTATTCAATCACAGGTGGCCAAATTGAAGGAAGAAAAGGTGCTTGCTGACACTGGAATCTCAACTCTCAAAGCATGATTAATTCCTCCTTCTACTGAACAAATCAAGGATGTTATCATTGCTGCATTGAAGCCTTTAGTCCAAGATGTGGCCACCACCACTTCCTTAAAGCAAGAGATGTCCTTTCTTATGGACTCCATCAATGGTGCTTCCATGGAGTTTCCACCAGAATTCACACCAGTTCCTGGACAAGTTAATACCTTATATGATTCTGTGTTAAAAATCACAGATCGAGTAGCGTTGTTGTAGAAACAAAAGCTGATCATTTCTGATGAGGTTCAGTAAAAGTTACATGCCCTTGAAACTGTTCCATCCATCCTGGCCAAGGTAACTACCACTCTTGATCATCTTTGTGTCCTCTTCCCTACTGGTGGGTTATCAGAAGCTGCTAGGCAGTCTTCTGCCTAGGGGGAGAAAAACACAATCCAACAGCTCTTTCAGAAACATGCCCAAAAGAAGGTTCAGAAAAAAACTGAAAAGAGCCCAACAAAGGGTAAGGGGGAGTCATCAGCCAAAAGTGATCATACACAAGGGCTGACCACAAGTGGGGAAACAACGGATAGTGGTTCACCTCCCTCTATAACCAAGAACAAAGGAGGTTTTACTATAAATGATCGATTGATCAAAGCTAGGGTGGCCACTCAGGAAGAACTTGACAATTTGTACAAGCTTCAGCAAGAAGAAAAGATGAGAGATCTGAAGCTAAGCTTGTATGAACAAATTGGGAAAGCTGAAGTAGAAATTGTATTCAAGAAGAAAGTCTTATATGAAAAGTTTTGTATTACAAGGCTCAACAGAAGGAATATCTCACCAATCACCAATGTTGATATGATGACCAGCAGAGGTGACATCCATCTCAAGTTCTATAGGGGTGATGGGACTGATGAGATACTTGAAAACATTCAAGGAAAATAACTTTCTTACACTGAATGGATTGAAATGAGTGTGATGATCGAGAAAAGAGATGGGATGAAGTTCGCACCAGAATTAAGCACTATATGAGAAATCATGAATGACTGGCTGAGATTTTGAATATCAACACTCAAGTTTCTATGGAGAATCAAGATCCAATACTGGAACTAAACAAAAAGGCAAATCTAATACCACATGAATTAGGTGATATCTTTGTCACTACTAAGAAATACAAAGGCTTTGTTCAGTTTCAAAATCATCTCCCTGGTCATGTACTGGACGAACCTGAACTAGGAATGATTATGTTCAACCAACAAAACGTCAAGACTTTGTGGACATAAGTGATCTTGATGAAATGAACAATGAACTTCTCAAGAATGTTCAAAGGATCTTTTACTCACATTATGGTGGTCCAGAACGTACTGATGCTGCTAAAACCTTCAACATGTGCTTGCTTGCTATATTAGAATACAAAAACACAGATCCATTAACTCAGACTTCCATAATTAAGGAACTCAGGCCTAAGGAGAATTGAATAATCATTTGTATTGATTTTGTTGTAATTTGTAATGTTTTTGAATAAATGATTATCTGATGTTTATAAGTTATTAATTGTTTAGTGCAAGTAAGAAGAAGTTGTTATGCTCACTTACTACTGACATTAGACTTAGGCTATTTGTATATCCAAATAGGGGGAGATTGTTGGGTCAGTATTTACTGACCCTGAAGCAACTCTAGGATTTGAATATAAAATCCCCTTAAGTGTTTCATGCTCAGCAGTAAGGCCAGTCTGCTGAAGGATGACCAGAGGAACAAAGTTCCTACTGAAGACTTTAAAGCTGAAGAAAGCTCAGCACTCCCCTTCCAGTTAACTTAGAAGACAAAAGAGTCTTCACTTCAAATACTAGGCGGTCTAGTTGCTGATGAACAAGGACTGAAGAAGGGCTTTCAGTTCAGTGTGGTTTGACAATACCAAACTGAATGATGTCGATCTCCTCTAGGATACTGAAGACTCTTCAGTATTCTGATGGTTTGCATTAGGCGAGAAAAGATAACTTTATGTCAAAGTAGGTTGCTTGTATAATTAGATATAAGTACAACCTTTATCTTTTCTAGAATTGTTTAATATATACTTTGTACAGTTTATCCAGCATGGGCATCAACCACCCACTGGATAAACCGATGCATTGAAACATGCAAAATGCAAACCCTAGTTTACACTACCTATATAAGGAGTGTACATTGGGACAGAAAGGGTTAACCAATAAAAGAGCTTAAACTCTAGAAAACCTTTCTCTCTCGATACCAACTAAACATATAGCCAAGATGGATATGAACGTTTAGATTGGAGCTTAGACTTTAACTTTGGTTAGACGTTTAAGTAGAGGAGATCAAAACCCATTGTCATTCAACCATTTTGTTATTCCGTAAACAAAGTGGGTTATAGATTCTTTATTTGATTATAATAAAAGTCTATGCGTTGAAAGGTATATTGGTATTGTTGTTTTAATTGTTCATAGTTCTTATCTATTGTTAAAACAAGACACTTGAGTCGAAGGAAAGAGTTATTACTTAAGTTAATAAGTAATAACGAATTACAAGGGACCAACAAATCTAAAGCAAAATTTTAAAGGCAAACTAGATTAATACTTCCGTGAGGCTTAATTTCGATTAACACAAACTATAAGGTGGGTATAAGGTGGTTGTATTTCACGACCTAAGGGAAGAAGGCTCTTAAGTTCTTAGTGACGCCTCGTTTCCCCCGCTTGCTTGTGCGTATTTTGAGAAAGAGGGCTAATCGAGGGTTTGTCGCCCAAGTATTATCTACGCATCATATATATTTGCTTGTTTTCAAGATTAAACCCTCTTGAACGTTTTGGTGTTCCACCAACGTTCTAAAGTCATTGAAAGCGTTCACTCCACGTGATCGTTTTCATTCCTTGACGCTCCTTTAATCGAGAAATTGATTCGAGGAGAGATTTGTACATTTGAGTCTACGTAATACAACAAAAATCCAAAAAAATTTAAAAACAATAAAAAACCCAAAAAATTGAAAAATCGAAAAACCACAAAAAGAATCTTCTTTGCTACCCCCCCCCCATTCTACGCTTAGTGCACGCGCACTCGACCTAATGATTATTCTAATTCTAGCGACGCTTCAAATCGACGCAATAATAATCGAAGGAATCGACAACGTAGATGAAATTTAGAAACCGACGTTCCTAATATCGTTGTTGAAGAGACCGTAGACGAGATGGCCGACAATCGTTCGATGATGGAATTGCTCCAAGCGCCCACCGAGGGTTATGGAGACGCGATCGTAATTCCCGCTATCGAAGCGTAGAATTTTTAGATTAAGAGCGGAATGCTTTCGTTGATACAAGCTTCGAAGTTTCGAGGTCGTGAGGCGGATAATCCTCACGATCACATTCGGAATTTTGATCGTCTTTTGGCCACGAACAAGTTTAAGAACATCGACACCGATGTCGTCAAGCTTATGCTTTTTCCTTACTCGCTCGATGGTGCCGTCAAGGATTGGTACGATAAAGAGCCACCTAATTCCATAATTACGTTGAAGGATCTTATTTCCAAATTCGTTAATCATTTTTTCCCACCGTCTAAGACGACGTTTTTCAAAAACGAGATTACGAGATTTGAGCAATAACCGAATGAATCTTTTAGAGACGTGTGGGATCGTTTTAAGGAATTGTTTAGGCAATGTCCTCACCATGGATTTTCCGAGTTGCACCAAATCGTTACGTTTGGTCTTAGTTTACAAGAACAATATTCGTTGAATTCCGCCGCCGGTGGCAACTTCACTGTAAGACTCCGAAAGTTGCATTAATGATTATCGAGAATCGATCCAAGGTTTACCAACTCCGCAATGCACCGAGTGTTGCCAATGTCACTAATATTAGTAATTCTAATCGCGACATTAAGAGAGTTGATGCGAAAGTCGATATTAAGTTGACGAATGTGTTTACGTCGTTCTCAATCGAGATTCAAAAGAAAGACGCTCATGCTACGGTTAAAGCGGTTGAGTGTGTGGCTACATAATTATTACGAGTGTGTGGCTACGGATGGCCAAACGTCGAGTGTAAACGCGTTAAACAACAAATTTTCAAATCAAAATCAAAATAACGCCGGTCCATCGCAACAAACGAACAACAACAATCAAGGAAAAAAATTTCAAAACCGTAACAATTTCCAAGTAAATAATCATGGTAATCAAAGTTATAATCAAGGTCAAAATTTAAATTGGCAAAATCAAGGTTTTAACAACAACAATCAAAACCGGAATTTTAACAATGGGAAAAATTCAAAATTTTCAAACAATGCTAATCAAGGGAACAATTTTCAAGGGAATCAAAACCAAGCTTTCAATCAAAACTTTAATGGCTCAAATGATTTTCAAAACTACGTTAAATCAAATGATGCTAATATGAAGAGATTATAAACGCAAATTTGTGATATGAAACACGACTTTACAAACGTGTTGAGAGGGCAAAACAACAAAATTGAACAAGGACAAATCGACATAAAAACGATTTTTCGCCTATTATGAACAAAGCTTCGGGTGCGTCATCGAGTTCGTTACCTAGTGACACCGTTGCTAATCCGAAGGAAAAATGTAAAGTCGCCTCGTCTCGTGAGAAAAGTCGTGTGATTACCCCTAACCTTGATGGATTTAGAGTTGTTCCTTCTTCTCAACCCTCGACTTCTAAGACGCCTTCATGTTCTAAAGTCGAGGGATGAATGTGGCGACCAAGGAAAAGAGTGCACACGCTCGTGTACCTCAAATTACAACCACGGTTCAAAAAGAGAGCTTTATCGACGTTACCAAAGTAACCCTTGAAGAAACTTGTGCTTCCATCCTTCTTTAAAAACCCAAAAGTCAAATGCCGAGAAAGGAAGAGGATCCGTGCCAATTTCTATTACCTTGTGATTTTTTCGAGATTGAGGGTTGTTTAGCCCTTGCCAATTTAGGTGCTAGCATCAATCTCATGCCTCATTCACTTTGGAAATTGATGAGATTGCCTTCACTTACCCCCACGAACATGACAATCGATCTTGCAAATTTTACACCACTTATACCAATTGGAATAGCCGAGGATGTCTATATTAAAGTTGGAAAGTTTGTTTTTACCATTTCGTCATATCCGATTACGAGTGTGACCCTAAATTTCCCATTATTTTAGGTCGACCATTTTTATCGACGGCTCGAACCGTAATCGACGTCCACGAGGGGAGACTTACTATGAGATATGGGGAAGAGAAAATGGACTTTTTCGCAAATAAATCCCAAGTTTTAAATGATCATGATAAAACCGAGGTTGCAAAACCAGATGTTTCAAATTCTAATGATTTCAAAATGTTAACTTTAGCGGAAAATATGAGGCTTAATGCATGTTTTGATATGAGGCTTAATGCATGTTTTGAAAGAACTAAAAAGAACGGTTTTAAAGATTATGATTTCAATGATAAAGAATACGTGTACCTAATTCAAAAGGGTATTCGTAGGTTTATGGATGAAAAATCACTTTGGGATGTATTTGGCGAAACAAGTGAACAACCAATTCCGAAGGGCGACGTAAGGGCCATCACGACAATGACCAATATGGACTCGTCTTCACCACCTTCGAACGAGCACGTCTTTGAGGCATCGACTTCTAAATCCATCGAAGTGCCTCCATTTCCTAGCCCAACACCCGTTGAGGCTAAAGGTTTCATCGGCATCGATCCTCTCGTCATAGAAAAGTCACCTAAGCATATTCATTCAACTTGTAATACCATGGTTGTGAGTGCTCACATCGACTCTTTCTTTGATGATGACGATGGCGATTTTGCCGAGATTGATCACGTACTACGAAATCCACATGCCATTTTAAGGATTCTCCCAAAAAGACCACTTTACATGTGAAGTACGATGTTTATGAGTTCGATCCCGAGATTGAGGAAACTATCGAACGAGAGCTAGCTCTTTTGCCTCCACTCCCACCTACGAGTGAGGTTTATTTTTCCAAGATCGACGATGAACTTGAAGAGTTGGAACGTCTTATTTTCGATAACGAACCAACTCATGTGACCACCAAAAATCCCATTCTCGACGAGTTACCTAATCAACACTCCTCATTTGAGAATTACGTTTACCACATTCGTGAGGATCTAACTTATCAATGATCCCCACAAACGAATGATGGTTTTGTGCTTGACCGTGATCTCTTCGAGAGAGTTTCTAGAATCCTCAAGGAAGGGAATGAAAAACCTTGGTTTGAAAAACCCATCTATGATGAAGAAATCGATGAGATCGACATTTATGAGGATGATAAATATGTAGACCCCGAGGGGGCGGTGTTCTTTGTTGATAAACATTTTGAGAACTTATACAATCCACCACCCCTAACCGCGACTTAAATATGAGGATTTTTAGCGTGACCAATTTTTATTTAGAAACACCAAATATTTTCGACATCATCAAATCGGGGTTTCATAAAGAGTTTTTGAACGATGAAAAAGGGAAAGATTTTAAAATTGATTTAAAACATTTTTCTATATGTTTAAATCTTTCATCACCGCGTTTTATGAGTGCTACCACCTCGTTTACTCCTTTTGATGACGGTTGGTGTGGTTTTAGTGTGGGGGAAGCCCCATATGTTCCCTCACATTTCTCCACCGAGGACGAGATATTCGAACCCGGAATCACATTTATAGGGAAATCTCAGTCTTCCACTGATGCAATAAATGGAAATCATATTCGTTTTCTTGGTGTGAGTCTACCTCGAGTAGCTTATTATGTTGCCCCACCCATTGTCCCACCCTTATACTTCTCATCTATTTTCTTCTACCCCTTTGGGGTTTTACTATCGGTTGAAGTAGCATTTTTTTGTCTTTCATCCAAAAATGAAGACGCTACCTTTGACCCCGGTATACGTATATCGGGTTTTTAAAGTACTACATGTACTTTTGGGCATTGTTTATCATTTAAGCCCCACCAAAAATGACCATACCATGATTATCCCCAAATGATCACATTTATGGGGATTCGATTCGAGCTTTTGACTCGGTTATCAAAAACAAGGTGCCTCGTGGGGGATTTTCATGGTTATCCTTGTAAACATTTTTGCTTTCTAATAGTGTAACGAGGGAACTTGTGCTCTTACAACCTTTGTTCCGTGTTTGTTTGTGATTGTGATTCATTAGGTTCATCGTCATCATTGAAGCCTCTCGTGTTCGTTTTACGGATCACTCAAGCTTCGATCGTTCCCTTTGGAGATTTCGATATCCGATGATATCCTTTTTTGTTCTAACGTTTATCTTATTAGCATAATTCATAAACGGCTTTTAGGTTATTCGTTTTACCCTTTTCATGCTCGAGATTAAGCATTCGACTTCGTCTCTAGTAGTATGGGGGGTGAGTAGATACTTCACCTTGCTTACGTCATCACGCAATCCAGAATTCATCTTTTTGTTATCGTTTTGTTGCAAAATAAGGATAACAATGGCCAAATTTTAAAATTTTTCTTAGTTTTCGTAAGTGTTTAAGACACGAATGTAGGTTTTCCGATGTTGAGAATAAGAGTAATTTTTGAATCGACCGTGCGTGTTGAGCACTTAGCTTAGATTCCTTAACTTTTTAGGCTAAGTCTCTTAAATGAGGACGAGAAATGATAGAGTTATTTATAAGTTACGTAATCTTTCACGATCTCATGTGTAGTAATTATAAGCTTATTCTCCCCACGCTTTTGTTTAAATAAATGCAATAAGTAAGGTCGTACGATTTAAAAGGTTACTTAGCTTCTAGCCCAAGATCGTTTAAAAGTTGCTCGTGTTCGAATAGAGTTCATAGATAAGGCATAACTTATTGAAGCAGGACGCGAAGATTGGCAAGTTCCAAAAAGGCCCTAACAAGGCATGAGGAACTCCATTTTGTTGCTAAAGACCCAAGATGATGTGAAGTATCATTGTTCCAAAATCAATATGAAGGATCGAGACACACGACGAGAAGCAATATACTCCCCTAAAGATTGATTGTGGTAAAATACGACCTTTTAGGAAAAAGGCGTAAAAGCGGTAAGTATTAAGTGATGATTTAGGAAAATCAAACACTAATGACCCAATGAAGTTCGTTTCCTAAGGAGGTATATGTGTGTGACTAAGATGTAACAAGATTTGAGATTAATATTGGATAGAAGGGGATGAGAAAATATAATGACGAAGACGTGAAATTAATTACTACGACGACTAAACGTAAAACCATAAAATGAGCAAAAATAAAAATTAATTCTTAAAATTCCCAAAAATTACCAAAAATCAAAATAAATAAACTAAGAGTTGATCAATGATCAAAACGTTTTCAAACCTTTTAATTAATTAGATATTAATTTTTAAATGCTAATTAAAGTCCTAAAAACCAAATTAATTATCAAAAAGCCCAAATAAAGATTTTTAAAATGGTAAACCTCTAAAATATCCTAAAAAGATTAAAAACTATTTTTATAAATTTTTAAACTAATAAAAACTATTTAAAATGATTTTAAATCTCTTAATACTTAAAATAATTATAAAAATTAATCTAAAGATGATAAAATTAATCTAAGAGTTGCAAAAATCCTATTTTAATGTATCTAAGCTAAGAAAAATATAAAAAGTGCAAAATTTGAAATTTGAAATTTAATAATAAAATAATATTAAAATAATATTAAAAATACAAAAATTATAAAAAATTCTAAAAACTTGCAAAATAGTTTATATTAACCTAAATAATCAGAAAATGAAAGTGAAATTACAAAATTACCCCTAATGGGCCCCCAAATGGGCTAAAAGCAAAATCAGTTAACCTTAATGGGCTTTTTAGCCCAAAAGTCAAACAAGGCCCAAATGACTTGAAAAAGCCCTATCTGACTCAAAATTTAATTCTAAACACAAAAGTCTGAAGGCCCAAAAGCTGATTCTGAGCTTATCACAGCTTAAATAACAAACAACTTATTCTTATTGGGTCAATAAGCCCATTAAGCAATAAGCCAATGCCATAAGCTCTTCTTAAACACACAACCTTCTTTTGAGATGCCTAAAAGATCTATAAAAAGAAATTTTGAAAAAGCTCACTCAATAAGTCAGAAATAGGCAAAATAGAAATCCACAAAACGACAAAATAGTCGGGTTGGAGTTCTAGGGGGTTTCAGAAGCTCTGGTTTGTTGCAAAAGCTCACAAATAGCTTAACTAAGAATAATCAATCAAGAAAATCACAAAAAGCCAAGTAGAATAAGCTGTGTGAACCAATAAGTTGGCTAAAAAGCCAAATAAGCTTGTTTTCTAGCAAAAGCTTAACCAAAAGACTTGTAACCTTCTAGACTTGTTAATAAGCTAAGAAAAATAAGTTCTATTACAAAAGCCAAGTTGTTGCATGTACCAAAAAGCAGTTCTAAAAAATAAGCCAATTTGTGCTTATTTGACCAAAAGTCAAAGTACTCCAAAGTTAACCAAATGATCAGGGATGGTATATGGGCTTGTTATAAGCAACTTTTGTGAAGAAATCAAGGAGGAGTCCTTGTGAATCAAGAGGTCAGTAGACCTTTTGATAACAGATTTTTGCAATAAGGGCTTAATAAGCCAGTTAGCTTATAAGCCGGATACAAGGCACACCAAATAGGAAAATCCACTCACAAGCAGCACATAAACAAGATCCAAGCAATGAAACAATAAGGCATACACTAGGATTACAAATGCAAGCACCAAATGAGGTGGTCACTTTGCTGATGTAAATGACCACTTCAGCCAACTTTGATAAGCTATAGCACACTCAGTAAGACACCAAGTTCAACAACCAGATAACCAATAGATAGCTTATCACCTAGACTATTCCAAAACCTGATTTCAGACCTTAGATCCAACAAACAAAGAAGATATTGGATCTGATGTGTTTGACCAATTCCAAAACACCTTTTATCAGATTTTTGCAAAACTTGAAATCCCTTTTCCAAACTTTTAGAAACTTAACCAATGACTAAAACTTGTTTAATATGACTTGTTTAGACTTCCCAAACCCTAAGAACCAAGGGCCCAAGGCCACAAGGCCTTATGAACCAGTAATCTCAAACAATCCTTTATTAAGCACTATTCAAACAAACTTCTTAATCCTTCAAACAACCTACTGATTTTAATGATCAAATAGCTACACTAGGTGACAACTAATAGATACCAACCATAAAATACAAAGCACAAACACAAAATCACCAAATCATATAGCAAAACATAAAACAGACCATAACATGTGATTTTTTAGAGGAATCTTAACAAGAGCTTATACCTGTCCTCCATAACATCCTAGGAGGACCATCAATGCTCCTTGGACCTTGTTCAACAACTAGAACAAGACCAAGGTACTTTAACAAGAAAGATGGATGACTACCTTGGTTGATGTTTCAAATCAGAAACTCAAGGGCTTGATTTCTTCAACGCAATGAATAAACAGCCCAACCAAAGGTTCCAATCCCTTCACAAGCTTGGTGTCAACAAGCTTGTAAGAGCTTATAGCTTTTGTTTAAGGATTAGTACAAGAAAAATAACAAAATCAGAAACCACTTATCAAGATTTTTTTTCAAACTTGAAAACCTTACCAAACATAAACGTCCTTGAACCACAAGATTCAAGCACACTTATAACATATAATGGAACTCAGAATTACCCTTAAACAACACCAACTTTCAAAAACATAAAAAGGAATTACAATTTTCTCAAAATACCAACTTTTATAAAATTTAAAAAGGGATTACAATGTTTAAAAGGTAAAACTGGAACAAGGCTCTCTCACAATTGAGGAGTCCTTATATAGGACACAAGGGCTGAGATTACAATGAGAAAACCCTAACTATGAAGTCCCTAAAATTCCCTTGAATCTTCTAGACGAATTTTGATATTGAGCTGTCCAAATGCATCTTGGCTGTCCATTTTATCTTTGTAGTTAAGCATTGAGTCTTGGCTGTTGATTTGGCCACGTGTCATTCCTTGTAAAGGAAGTTGGATCATGATTGGTTGACGTGTGAATGGGTGGGGTCCTTTGGTGAGTGTGGATTGGGGTTTTGTGTGTGGGATGGGTTTCTGCATGTGTGAATCACACGTGGGTGTGTGTAATTGGGATTTACCCCTTGGGTTAAGTGGAATGGTAACTGGGGGTGAAAGGTGAACAGTAACTCCCTTTGATCCGTTTTTGTAGGAAAGGTAAGTGTTTGGCGCATATTTGATTTGAATGTTTCAAATGCCCATTTTAGTCTTTGTTCTTTGGCAAAATTAGTAAAACACGTTTTTCAGCCACCAAAACTTATTTTCCTTTGTTATAAAACTTTCTGATCTCACACTTTTACCCTAAAACTTTGGCAAAAGTGTTTCAAGGGTTATTTTTGCCATTTTTAATACTTGAGGGACTGATTTTGGACTTTCTTGATCTTCAAAGGTCTTCATAGTATCTTTGACTTCATGAAGTACCATTATTGACAAATTAGAATTGATGAGGGACTAATCTTGCCATTTCTTCAAAGTTGAAGGACCATTTTGTAATTTTGACAAACTTAAGGGACCAAACTTGTAATTATGAATATACAATGGTTTTAAGTGTCATTTCTTCATATTTTGAGGATCAATCTTGTACATCTTCAAGGGTTAATCCTGGATAGTTCATGAACTAGGGCCCGGTTCTTTGTACGGCGTCGTTTCTTGTGTCCGTTTTTCCTTGTTTCTTGTGATATTTTATCTTTTTCACGATATCCATACCTAAAACACACAAGTAAACAAATACAAGCATATATATATGGTATTTTATGACATTTTAATGCATTTAAAGCCCAAAAAGAACGATGAGATCATGTATAAATGCCATCTCATCACTCCCCCATACTAAGCCATTGCCGTGCCCTCACGCAATGATAGAACAAAGTATCTAAGCATCACCAAAATTCAATTTTATTACCCTTTATTTAAAAAGTAAAAGACTTGCAACAATACTATGAAGATGTGAAAGACATTATGTATGATTTTCATCACGAATGTGACTTTTAGGGTCAATGAATAGAAACAAGTAAATGTCCCATAGAGTAAATTTCGTCATCCTTGATTGTCATACATTCCATGCTAAGTGCAAAGGCGAGATCATTGTTGGTACAAGTCACAATGCTAACACTACTCATACGTCCAAATTGTGTAATACTTTTTCTCCCCGTAATCCTAGTTATTATAAAAGGAAATGGGTTACTAGCATTTTTTAACTACTTGTCATGGATCACAAGTGATTCATATTGACTTATTTAAGTATTTATTAGTCCGAAAGCAAAGTAGCACGATTTAACTGATAGTTAGCCGAAGGACAAAATCTTTTAAAACGGCTTATCGTGTATCTCCTTAAGTTCATATCTTGGCATAACTCGTTTCACGATTTGAGACCTTTCTCGTACCGACATTTGGCATGTACTTCATACAACAAATCTTGGGAAGACGTTCTTGAAATTATGGTCTTCTCTTCATATTTTGGAATTTCTTCACTTGAAGTTTTTGAGAGATTCTTCATATTTGGACCACGACTTCATCATTTTTCTTCAATCTTTATTTTGGATTTTGATCTGCAACGATCCGTATCCTTTTCGGACTTGGATATATTTATCCTCATACCTTGTAAGGGTCTTTTTGGATAGACTTTCTCCATGATCTTTAGGGGAGTAATTGCTTTTCATCGTGTGTCTCGATCCGTTATATTGATTTTGGAACAATGATACTTCACAGCATCTTGGATCTTTAGCAACAAAATAGAGTTCCTCATGCCTTGTTAGGGCCTTTTTGGATCTTTACCAATCTTCGCATCCCGCTTCAATAAGTTATGCCTTGGCTATGAACTCTATTCAACCCCGAGCAACTTTTAAACGATCTTGGGCTAGAAGCTAAGTAACCTTTCAAATCGTACGACCTTACTTATTGCAATTATTTTTATTTCTAATACATTGATCTTATGGGAAGAAAAATCCACAATTAAAAACATATGAGTTTTTGAAAGAACATTTTCATGTTCTACGCTTAGCATGATCACTTGTCTAACTCTATCACTTCTCGTTCTTCACTATTTAAAGACCTCTAATTAAAGAGACTCGTGAATACTTAGCCATGCAAGTCAAAAGTAAGCCAAATTTGGATTAACTTTCATTAAGACTATATCAAATCAAAGTTTTGGGTTTTCAAGCCACCTATAGGATCTTGCACTTTCTTGGACTTTTTCAAGTTTAGAGAATGCATTTTATAGTTCCCTTGATAAGTGACTTTCTATGATCAATTATAGGAACTTGCGAAAAGTTCTTGTTCTTAACCCGAATGAGATAAGACTTTCGCGTTTTAAAGTTCCCTATATAAAAGTCTAACAAAACTTGAATTGAGCGGGTTAAGGAATGTAAAGGGCTCCAAATGCCCATCAAGTAAAAAATTAGCTCTTATTCTACCCATCGGAAAATATACATTCGTGCCTTAAAAACACTTACCAAATCTAAGAAAATTTTTTAAAATTTGGCCATTTTTAGCCTTATTAGCAACAAAATATAATAAAACATTGAAAGTTGGAAAACGTGAGGGCGTAGCAAAGCAAGTATCTATTCACCCCCATACTAAAAGTAAACATTGTTCTCAATGTTTCGAGTCTAAAGGTGGAGCACCCCATACTAGAGACGAAGAATCGAATGCTTAGGATCTAGCATGGAAAGGGTGATCAACAATATATCTAAAGCCTTTTATTAAGTATGCTAAAAGATAATTGTTAGAACAATAAAGGATATGTCATGGATTCGTGAAAAACTTCTTCAAGCAAACGATGGAGGCTCACGTAAACGAACACGAGAGTCTTCAATCGTTGGTGATGATGATGATCTAGATAACACAATCACAAACAACCACGAGACAACGAGTTGGAAGGGCACAAATCCCCTCTCATTACTTATTTGAAAGCATGAAAGGATAAGCATGGGATCTCCCCCACGAGGCACCTCGTTTTTGATTACCGATTCATGAGCTCGACTCGATCCCCTCAATGCTAATTATCATTGGGGAAGGTGACTTGGTCGAGGTCAACCATTGAAGGAATTTTCCCACCAAAATAGTGCTTAAGCCTATGTCCATTCACCTTGAAGTTAGGACCATCATCTTGAGCTAGCTCGATGGTCCCATAAGGAAACAGTTGTGTAACAGTGAAAGGACCCGACCAACGAGATTTCAATTTCCCGGAAAATATCTTTAGTCTAGAGTTAAAAAGTAACACTTGATCACCAACGTTAAAAACCCGGTTTTTAATCTTTGCATCATGAAACTTTTTAGTATTTTCTTTGAAAATCAATGAATTTTCATAAGCATTATCTCTTAGTTCATCCAATTCATTCAATTGTATTTTCCGGCGATCTCCCACGGTCTTTAAGTTAAAGTTTGCATGCTTAAGGGCCCAATATGCGTTGTGCTCCAATTCAATGGGCAAATGACAATTCTTCCCATAGACTAACTTATAAGGAGTACAGCCGATAGGTGTCTTATAAGCGGTCCTAAAGGCCCATAAAGCGTCATCGAGTTTGTCGGACCATGAAGCACGGGTTTCTCTAATTTACCTCTCTAAAATCCTCTTCAAAGGTTCGAAACCTCGAATTGCCCACTCGTTTGTGGGTGATAAGCCGTAGAAAGACGATGAGTAACTCCATATTTCTTTAAGACCTCCTCGAATTGGTCATTACAAAAATGGGTTTCACGATCGCTTATAATAGCACGAGGGGTTCCGAACCGAGAGAATAGTTGCTTCAAAAACTTCACTACCACACGAGCATCATTGGTAGGTAAGGCCTTAGCTTCCACCCACTTAGAAAGGTAGTCGACGGCGACGAGGATATACTTGTTACCATGAGACGATTGGAACGGCCCCATAAAGTCTATGCCCCAAATGTAGAAAATCTCACACACTTGAATTATGTTTTACGACATTTCATCACGTTGAGACGATTTTCCTTGACGTTGGAACGAATCACACGACTTCACAATTGCGTGTGCATCACGATAGATAGAAGGCCAAAAGAAGCCGACATCGAACACTTTCTTAGCCGTGAGATTAGCACCATGGTGACCACCCGTGGGTCCCTCGTGACAAGCTCTAAGGATGTTAGAAGCTTCGGCACCAAAAACACAACGTCGAACGAGTTGATCCGCACAAACCCGAAAGAGATAAGGGTCGTCCCAAAAAAATAGAACTTGACGTCACGAAAGAACTTTCGCTTTTGTTTTGTCGTCACACCCTTGATTATGAAATTGCCCGCATGGTAATTTGCAATGTCGGCAAACCATGGGGTGGTGTCTTTAGAATTCACTACACCGAGAGTCTCGAGAGGAAATGTTTCGGTGATTTCCTTGTTCTCGAATAAATCTTTGTGAGGATATTCTAGACGAGAGAGATGGTCGGCCGCTAGATTCTCGGCTCCTTTTTTGTCAAGCACGGTGACATCAAATTCTTGGAGGAGGAGCATCCAACGAAGCAATCTCGGCCTAGCATCTTCCTTAGCTATGAGATACTTGATAGCCGAATGGTCGGTATACATGATGCTTTTAGTTAAGACGAGATAAGGTCGGAATTTCTCAAAAGCATAGACCACGGTAAGGAATTCCTTTTCTGTTGTGGTGTACTTTAATTGAGCCTTGGTCATCGTCTTACTAGCATAATGGATAGGACGGAAATGCTTTTCATAACGTTGCCCTAAGACGGCCCCTATAACATAATCACTTGCATCGCACATGATTTCAAAGGGTAATTCCCAATTAGGAGCAACAAGAATGGGAGCTTCGGTAAGTTTCCTTTTAAGAGTTTCGAAAGCTCTAACACAATCCTCATTGAAGTTAAAAGGAGCATCCTTCTCGAGAAGGTGTGTCATAGGTCGAGATATTTTCGAAAAGTCTTTGATGAACCGACGATAAAAGACCGCGTGGCCTAGGAAACTCCTAACTCCCTTAACAGTTTTGGGATGAGGTAACTTAGCGATGACGTCTACCTTAGCTTTATCGACCTCAATCCCCGCTTTCGAGACCTTATGTCCTAAGACGATTCCTTGTTTACACATAAAATGACATTTTTCCCAATTAAGCACAAGATTGGTTTCTTCACAACGTTTTAACATTTGCTCGAGATTAGATAAACACGACGTGAATGAATTGACAAATACCGAAAAGTCATCCATAAACACTTCCATCGACTTCTCGATCATATCATGAAAGATAGCCATCATACATCGTTGAAACGTGTCAGGTGCATTACAAAGTCCGAAAGGCATCCTACGATAAGCAAACGTTCCATAAGGACACGTAAACGTAGTCTTCTCTTGATCACGAGGGTCGATAGGGATTTGAAAGTAACCGGAAAAACCATCTAGAAAGCAATAGAATTCATTTCTCGCTAGTCGCTCCAACATTTGATCCATGAAGGGCAAAGGAAAGTGGTCTTTACGAGTGGCGTCATTTAACTTTCGGTAGTCAATACACACCCTCCAATCGGTCACAACACGAGTGGTAATTAACTCGTTGTTTTCATTAGGCACAACGGTCATCCCTCCCTTTTAGGGACACAATGGATTGGGCTCACCCATGGGCTATCGGAGATAGGATAATTCATTTCTGCGTCAAGGAGTTTTTAAACTTCCTTTTTAATGACATCGTGATTTTTAGGGTTTACCCTTCTTTGACTTTGAATCACGGGTTTGTAGTCCTCCTCCATTAAAATTTTGTGAGTACAAAATTTTGGGTCAATACCCTTAATGTCGGAAATTTTCCACACAATTGCCCCTTTATGAGCTTTAAGAACTTTCAAGAGCTTGGTTTTTTCATCATTAGCAAGACCTCTTGCAATAATAACCGGCAACTTGTCATCACCTTTTAAGAATGCGTATTCAAGGTGAGATGGAAGATCTTTCAATTCAAGGATAGGCGGTTCCTCGATTGAAGAATTTTGCTCAACACTCATAACTTCCATCGGCGGAAGAAATGGTGGAATAGAAGTATCATCACTAATAATCACCTCATCTTCATTGTCGATTTCATTTGAAGTAAAATCGCCTCCTTGGAATGGAGTGAGATTTGGTGTAGAATTAGAAAGAATCGGATCCAAAATAGTGGGATTGCCACTTGACGAGCTATCAGAAAAACCTAACACTTCTTGTGAAAACTCATCGCAAACCACATCAACTAAGTCAATGTGATTGATGGTAGCGATTGCATAAACACGAGAAGGTTTTGAGTTTTGAGTAGCGTTTATAACAAGTTCCTCTTTGTTGAATCACAAAGTGATGGTTCTTGCATGAACGTTGATAAGCGATCTCCAGGTGTCTAAAAATGGACGACCTAAAATTAGAGGAACTTGAGGAACCACGGGGATGTCAACTACTACAAAATCAACAGGATAGTAGAACTTCCCCACTTTCACGAAAACATCCTCGGCTACTCCACATGCTAAAATCATAGAATGATCGCCCATCTCGATAGACATGTTCGAAGGAGTAAGAGTCGGAAGCGAAAGCGATTTCCAAATGGAAAATGGCATCAATTTAATGCTCGCACCAAGATCGGCCAAGGCGAGGCATTCTTTCATATCTTGTATGTCACAAGGAATGAGAAACTTTCCGGGGTCACCAACTTTTTCGGGTATGCGGTTAAGATAAACCGAAGAACAATTAGCAAGCTTTGAAAGCTTTTCCTTATCGCTCATCATACTTTTAAAAGTGGAAGGGAAACGAGGCATATATAACAACGCGTCGGCTAAACTCACATCAAAATGCACTTGTTGAAACATCTCGATTTGTTGTTGGTTACGTTATTGCAGTTTCTATTTGTTTCGTCTCGAAGGGTAAGGTAAGGGTGGTGTGGGTTGGACATTAGGCAACGGCCTTGGAAACTCGTGTTCCATAATTGGTATTGGTTCAACCGTAGGTGTGGTATGAGCGGTACTTCGTGGGCTTGTAATATGCTCCTTTTCGACCATCACCTCGGGCTCTTTCTCGATTTCCTTCTCCGTAGAAGTACTTGGACGAGAGATTGGTTCCTTGAAAGTATTACCACTTCGTGTAGTAATAACCTTCATTTTTCCCTTCGGGTTTGCAATGGTATCACTAGGAAGACCAGCCGAGGAAGAGGGTTTACACATGATTACTTCAAACATTTTTTCCATTCGGTCTTCAAATTTTGATTGCCTTAAATCCGCTTTTAACAATTCTTGCTTAATCTCATGTTGTCCTTGTTCCATCTTTTGTTGATTTTGTTGAAGACGTTGAACATTTCCTTCCATTTTATTTGCATGAGTTTTAAGTTCATTAGCAAGTTCGTTTTTAAGCTTGTTTTTCAACTCGGATCTTAAGCTAATCATCTCACGTTGCATATTATCAAATTTAGCATCATTTGCTTTAGCATAATCCAAAAATTCTCCTTGAATATTTTTAGTGTGAGCATTTTGAAAACCTTGTGTAGTGTTTTGAAAATCACGGTTTTGGTTTTGATTAGTAACTTTTCCATTCCCACTTTGATATTCCCTTTGTTGTAGTTACGTGAATTGCCTTGATAATTACCACTTTGGTTGTTGTTTCGTTAGTTATTAGCATTTTGATTTGGTGGAGCTTGATTTGGGCGGGAACCTTGGCCGTTTTGGTTGTATGTTCCCGTTGCTACGTAAGCACTCGAAGTGTTACCACCGGCGGTAATGCACTCGGAAAGATCATGAGCTCCACCACAAGACAAACAACTCTTATCAACCGCTTTAACCGAAGCGGAATTCAAAGCATCTTGTGCTTTCCAATGAGTCATAAGATTCGAAAACCTATCGAAAACCGATTTTCCTCATTAGCTTCATCATGTAAGGCATTAATGCTACGAGACGATGACGACGAACCTATATTGGCAACACTCGGTGTGTTACGAGGGTTGTAAACCTTAGATCTATTCTCGGTAATCTTTAAAGCTTCATCGGTCATTTTGCACAAAAAATTACCACCCGCGGCGGCATTCAAATAATCTCGTTCATGATCATCAAGCCCATTATAAAAAGTATCAACTTGATGCAATTCCGAAAAATCATGGTGTGGACATTCATGTAACATTTCCTTAAATCGTTCCCATGCCATTGAAAAACTTTCATTATTTCGTTGTACAAATCTTGAAATCTCATTTTTCAAATGTGTTGTTTTAGATGGTGGGAAAAATTTGTTCACAAACTTAGAAACGAGATCACCCCATGTCAAAATTGAATTTTGGCGGTTCTTTCTGAAGCCAAATTTTTGCGGGTCCATCTAACGAGTATGGAAACAACATCATCTTAATGGCGTCATGTGGAACATCCTTAAACTTGCTAGTAGCGGTGAGACGATTAAAATTCCTTATGTGGTAATGCGGGTTGTCTTTCTCATGACCTCTAAACTTATTAGCTTGCAACATTGACATTAAACCCGTCTTAATCTCGAAATTCTCCGCAAGGATAGCGGGAATCACAATGGCCTCTCCAAAACCCTCGGTGGGTGCTTGAAGCAACTCCATCATAGTACGATTAGTGTTAGCCTTATATTTTATATAGTCGAACAAGAATGTAATAGGTCATCTTAGTCGTTATTGGTCATGTATTGTAATAGGCTAGTCGGGAAAACCGGGCTTGGACTTTAAGCTAATATTGTATAAGTTAGGGGCGTAAGCCCAAAAGAAAGCCAAGCCCGGCCCAAGATGAAGCCCACAAAGGCCTTAGAGCCGTGGGGTATATAACCCTCTTTCACATGTGAAAGAGGGTGTTGGTTCATTTTACTTTCTCTCTCTAGTAAACATAAACCTTCCAAATCTCTCTTGTTTCTCTCTCTACTTTTCTTCTCTTTCTCTCTCTAAATATCTCTTCTAAATCTTGTGTTATGGATTCAATGGGAACAACATTTGGTATCAAGAGCCTATAGTGGATAGGTGATTGAAGATTAGTGTGGTGTGTTCTTGATTTTTCGTGGTCATTTTGATCTATATATCACGTCCTAAAAATTTTCTTGTGTTTTTTATGGTTTTTTCTTGATACGAATCTTCTACATAGTTGTGGTAGAGATTTGGTATATTTACTTTGGCTAAAAACACAAAATTTTTGGGTGTTTTGATCATTTTTTGGCTTAAAATCACGAATTGGTTGAGTTTTGTCCGAGAAAAGTGGAAAATATTCCGATCTGGTCAAATCGGAAAAAGGGTTTACTTATTCAGATCGGCATTCCGATTGGTGATATTCAGATTGGGCATTCCGATTGGCATTCAGATCGACATTCCGATTGGTTGATATTCAGATTGGGCATTCCGATTGGCATTCAGATCGACATTCCGATTGGTTGGTATTCAGATTTGGTACATTCCGATTGGTATTCAGATTGGGTATTCCGATCACTCATTCCGATTGGTCATTCCGTTTTGGCATTCCGATTGGGTATTCCGATTTGAGATTCCGATTGGTCATTCCGACAAGGTTATTCCGATGGGCATTCCGATGGATATTTTTGTTTGAGCAATTTTTAGACTTAGCCACTATCTACACTAGTTTAGGAACATCGTTTACACGAAAAAAAAAAAAAAAAAAAAAAAAAAAAAAAAAAGAGTTAAAATTTTTAGGTCAAGTAAAATCAAATTTTTTCCCTATTAGTTTTTGGCTATTTCTAACTCAAATTCAAAATTTGGCGATACAAAATTTTTCGGCTTACCGTTTTGTCAGACTGAGGAATTTATTGTCGGACTGAGAAAAAAATTTTTCTGGAAATTTCGGAATTTCAATTTTAAACCACACATCATCACAACAAATCCACTAAGATCTGCAATTCATTCACAAGTATTCACCATGTCTAACAACAACATCAACATTGCAACTGCTAATCAAATTCGTTTGGAACAAGGTGGCAACGGTAATCCACCTGTGCTCACTGCCGGTTGCTACGTTCAATGGAGATCTCGTTTTCTCAGATTTCTCGACGGAAAAGAAAACCGAACTGCTCTTCGTCACTGCCTTGAGAATCCACCTCCAGTTTTTGAATTCAGACCAATTACCACACAGGCAGAGGATGGTACTTCATCAACTATACGAGCTATGGAGGATTTTGACACATGTTCTGCTGAGAAAAAGAAACTCCTCCAAGCTGAAGCTGATGCTGTAAACTTCATACTCACTGGAATTGATAACGATATCTATTCCACAGTCGATGCATGTCCTAATGCTATGGAAATGTGGAATGCAATTCATCGATTGAAGCAAGGTGAATCGATCAATGTTCAAGATCTCGAGACTAATCTACTTTGGGAGTTTGGAAAATTCACATCTGAAGATGGTGAATCCATTGACTCATATTACTCGAGATTCTACAAAATGATGAATGAGCTTGTCAGAAATCAGTGCACCATCTCCAATCATCATGCCAATGTTCAGTTCTTACTTCAACTCAAGCCGGAATGGCAAAGGTTTGTGACTTTGGTCAAACAAAGGGAGGATATCAAGACTATCTCTTACCACAAACTTTATGATATCTTGAAACAACATCAGAATGAAGTGAATGAACTAAGGGCTGAAAAGGCAGAACGGTCTGCTAATTCTATTGGTTTTGTGGCTGCTACTTCAACAAAACCCGTTCCCCGTCAACAACCACCTACTCATTCCTCAAAGTCATCAAGCTCATCCACCAAACCTCTAGTTGCTGCTAAACACAAAGCCAAAGCAATTGTCCCCACTCCACCTCCAAAGTATGACACCGAGTCAGATGGAGACAGTGATGATGAACAAACTTCAAGGGACAAGAAGATTGAAGAACTCATGTCTTTACTCACCACAACTTATAAGAAGATCTACAAACCTACCAACAACAACCTCAGATCATCATCCAATGCTAGATATAAGGAAGTTGATCATGCACCTAGGTATGATCGTGATGCTAGGTATGATAATCAGAGGATGCTGAATCAAGTTGGGGCTAGAGATACTGTAGGCACTCCGGTTGTGCAGAAGACTGGGATTCAATGCTTCAACTGTAAGGGATTTGGGCACATGGCTAGGGAATGCAAGAAGCCAAAACGGGTTAAGGACTCAGGGTATCACAAGGAAAAGATGCTGCTGTGTAAGAAAGAAGAAGCAGGAATTCCACTCACAGCAGATGAAGTTGACTGGCGTGATGACACTGATGATGAAGCCGATGATCAAGAGCTAGAGGCACATTATGTGTACATGGCAAAGATTCAAGAAGTGCTTCCAGAGACTACTGATACTTCTGGACCTATCTTTGATACTGAGTTAATTGAAAAGGTACCAACAAATGATAACTATAATGTGTTTGCTAATGAACGACGGCATCCTGAGCAACCCGAAAGCATCAATGACACATATGTAATGGACACGGAGGATAGCAATATCTCTACGGATTCACAGCATATGTGTAATGATGACGGTAATGCTGCTCAGGATACTGACTCGGATGAGGACCGTGATTTGCTTGCGCCTATAATTGATTCTTTAAAACATGAAATTGAGGAAAACAAAGATGCTAATAAACGTTTGAAGCAAGCAAACACATCCTTAGCCGAGGAGATAGACAGGCTTAAAGAGTGCGATTATGTAAAAGAAGCTGATCGACGGGTTGCAATAGCTAATGGTTTGGTATATGAACGTAAGGTGCTCAACGAACAATATTGTTCTGAAGTAGCACACGAAATTCATATGTCAAAACAGAAGATATCGGAACTTGAAGAACAACTGCTGCTACATAAACTCCAAATTACTGAATTAGAGTCGGTTAACAAAGATCAAACTGAGCTTTATAAAACTCGTGAAGAAAAGGATATTGAAAAAATTCTTGCTTTGGAAAAGAGAGTCGACACGTTAAACAACATTGTTTACAAAACGGGTCAGTCTATTCAAACTATGAATATGCTCAATAGAAATATGAAAACGAGTTTTGTCAAGCCTGAATATCTCAAGAAAGCTCAAAGTACCAAGCCTGCTCTTTATGATATTGGTTGTTATGTTGATAATCTTGCTCTTATGCTTTCCCCTGACTGCGACGAAATCATTCGTCAACAAGAAGAAAGTCGATCAAACTTAAGTGATTTAATCAACCTTTCTGATTATAACAATCATATTAAGTTTGTCCCTCAAAAAGAACTTTCAAAAGAACAAAAGATGTATAATAGTGTTCCACCACCAAGTGATGAACCACAAAAGAAAGTTTCTTTAAAAAGGAGTTTCAAAAAGCAATCAATTTTGTTAGAAAAGCGAATTTTGGATGAAAAACGTAAATGGGATGAGAAAAGCAAAAGTGTTCAGCAATTTGAGTTTATAAAACAAGGGGTTTTAAATTTGTACAAAGGTGTCGTCGACTATGAAAAAGTTTCTAGGGATACCATTTGGAATATTAAACCTAACCCACAAGTAGAAGTCGTCATCCAACAATGTATTGTTCCAACCATTGATGATCTTTCAAAAAATGTGGAAATGTTTTATACAGCTCTCACTGAGGAAATGTTAACTGATTTAAGTTATGTTAAATCTCTTGAAAATGAAGTTGATTTTCTTCAAACTAAATTAAAGACACAAGAACACCAACTTTCTAACGAAATTGATCGACTTTCTAAGGAATATTTTTATGCTGACCATATGAATGCTATACTTGGTGTGTATACCGATCTTGATCAATATTGTCATGTAGCATGTCTTGTGTCAGAATCGGACGCGAAATGTCGCAATCTTGAAGTAGAGCTTTCAAAACAAATTCAGTCATATAACAAACTTTCGAAAAGCTTTTCTCAACTTGAGAAACACTCCATTTCTCTTGAACTTGCTTTACAAAAAGGTGAAAAATCTCATAATCATAAAAAGTGTCAAGAAATGTCAGCTTCTTCGTTTCGTCTACTAAATGAAAAAGATTTCGAAATAAATGATTTGAAAGCTCAGCTAAAAGAAAGGGACATTGCCATAAGTGAGTTACAGAAACTCATTGAGAAAATGAAAGGAAAGTATGTTTTGGGTAAACCATCCGCCGTTCGTCAACCGAATGCGGTTAAATGCCCTAAATCATCTATCTTGGGACAATCCCCACAGACTTTGCCTAAGATAGGAAATGATAAGAGTACCAATGTGATAGCACCTGGAATGTATAAGATGAACACTAAGCCCACTCAAACTGGAACATCGCGGTTACCTCAGAATATTAAGAAAACTAATCAACGTGTGTCTTCTTCTACAGGAGTAATCCCCACTACTAGCGTTAGCGGACCACAGCTTAAGAGCAATAGAATGCAAGATAAGGTCATGCCTAACAATAGTCAAGGAAAGAAGTTGGAAGTAGAAGACCACCGTAGGAATTTTAAGTTTTCTAAGAATTAAACGTCTGTAACTGCATGTAATGACAGTTTAAATGCTAAGACTGCTAAGACATCGAATGTTGAATTTGTTTGTGTTGAATGTGGCAAATGTGTTCGTACTTTCAATCATGATGCTTGTGCTCTTAATCATAATGGCGTGAATGCTAGAACTAGGAAGCCTATTCGTATGCCCACTAGTACTAGTAAACCCACAAGAACTTTGAACCAATCCACTGAGCAACCACTTAAGAAACTAAGTGCGTTAGAATCCACTACTCTACGTAAACAAAGCAGGTTAAAGAAGCTTTATGAGAACATGATTAGGACATGTACACGAGGGTATTAAAGATTTACACCACCTGGATACAAATGGGTACCTAAGACAACCCCCATTCTAATTGGGTCTATGAATGTTAGCTTGCCTTTAGAATCTAGGTCCACTACTATTTTGGAACCCGTTTCTATCAAGGGCTCCCATTTGTCAAATGCTACATTGTCTTCTAATTCTTCTGCAGCTCGTCGAACTCATCCTATTCATAATGGACTCCGGGTGCACAAAGCACATGACAGGCAATCTCAAGCTTCTCATTAACTTCGTGGAGAAGTTTCTGGGTACGATACGGTTTGGAAATGATCAATTTGCACCGATACTCGGATATGGAGACTTGGTTCAAGGGAATATCACTATAAAACGGGTTTATTACGTCGAGGGACTGAATCACAATTTATTCTCGGTTGGTCAATTTTGTGATGCGGATTTGGAAGTGGCTTTTCGGAAATCTACTTGCTATGTTAGAGACTACGATGGGAATGACCTTCTTACAGGTTCTCGTGGTTCTGATCTCTACACAGTAACTCTTCAAGACACATCTTCAACAATCCGATTTGCTTAATGGCTAAAGCCTCATCATCTCAAGCATGGTTATGGCATCAACGATTGTCACATCTCAACTTTGACACCATCAACCTGCTTTCTAAGAATGATATTGTGACCGGTCTTCCAAAGTTAAAATTCGTCAAAGACCATCTTTGTTCTTCTTGTGAGTTGGGGAAAGCAAAACGGAAGTCTTTCAAATCAAAGACTACCCCAAGCTCAAAAGGACGATTGGAACTTCTACACATGGATTTATGTGGTCCCATGCGTGTAGAGAGTATTAACAGAAAAAAGTATATTCTAGTGATTGTTGATGATTACTCTAGATACACATGGACATTCTTCTTAAGGTCCAAAGATGAAACACCAGAGGTTCTCAAAAACTTTCTCAAGATGATACAACGCAATCTTCAAGCTCAAGTCTTAACCATAAGAACGGATAGGGGTACTGAATTTTTGAACAAGACCTTGCAATCTTATTTTCAAGAAGAAGGCATCGAACATCAAACGTCTATTGCTCGAACTCCTGAACAAAACGGCGTTGTCGAAAGACGGAACCGTACTTTGGTAGAGGCTGCTCGAACAATGCTTTCTGCTTCAAAATTACCTCTATTCTTCTGGGCTGAAGCAATTGCAACTGCCTGTTATACTCAGAATCGTTCTCTCGTTATCCCTAGACATGAAAAGACACCTTACCACATCATCAATGACAGGAAACCTACTGTCAAATTCTTTCACGTATTTGGATCTTTATGCTACATCCTTAAAGACGGTGAGAATCTCGACAAGATGAAAGAAAAAGGTGATGCATGTATTTTTGTGGGGTATGCGACATTGTCGAAAGGATATCGGGTCTATAACAAGAGAACAAAGATCATTGTCGAAACAATTCATGTGAACTTTGACGAATTGCCACAAATGGTACTTGATCACAACAGCTCAAGTCCCGCACCTCAATGTCCAGCAATGGCACCTACACACAACAGTGTACGTCCCGTGCAAGAATGTCAACAAAGTTCTCCTACAGCAGACTCGACGGATACAACTCATATGAATGAGTTGGTTGATTTATATGATCCAATGTTTGATGAATATTACTATGGAAACAATCAAGTTGTGTCAAAGCCTTCCGCTGTCACCACTACTGATGCACCCGAACAAAGTCAAAAAGACACAACTGCATCTACTTCAGCAACCGTTGCTCAAGAGACAATTCCATTGGATAATCAACAAACTCAAGAAACAGTCATACAACCAACATCACCAACCGTCAATGCTGAAGGAGAAAACAACAATCAAGCAGTCGATGCACGACCTGATGATGAAGAATTTATCAATCCGTTCGGTACACCGGTACACGAAGTCGGAGAGTCTTCTACTCAACATGTTGATCCGTCCAACATGCATACATTCTACCAACCATATCCATCCACTCATCATTGGACACGTGATCATCCATTGGTGCAAGTCATTAGAAATCCTTCACAACCAGTTCGAACACGCAGACAACTCGAAACCGATGGCGATGTGTGTATGTATGCACTCACCGTGAGTTCAACTGTACCTACAAACATCAAACAAGCCATGACTGATCATGCGTGGATTGAATCAATGCAAGACGAAATTCATCAGTTTGAACGCCTAAATGTTTGGGAACTTGTTGACCGACCCTATGGAATGTCAATTTTAGATTTCAAATGGATCTGGAAAAAAAACTGGATGAAGAACAAACCATCATCAAAAACAAATCTCGTCTTGTGGTTAAGGGATACCGTCAACAAGAAGGCATAGATTTCGATGAATCATTCGCTCCAGTTGCTCGTTTGGAAGCAGTCAGGATATTCCTTGCTTATGCTGCACATAAGGGCTTCACGGTTTTTCAGATGGACGTCAAAACAGCTTTTCTCAACGGTCATTTGAAGGAAGAAGTGTATGTGAATCAGCCGGAAGGATTCGTCGATCCTCATCATCCGGACAAAGTCTATCGTCTCAAGAAGGCTGTATATGGACTTAAACAAGCTTCAAGGGCATGGTACGAAGAACTTTCAAACTTCTTGGTGTCCAAAGGATTCTCCAAAGGTTCTATTGATCCTACTCTCTTTACTAATAAATATGGGGATGACATAATGCTGGTGCAAGTTTATGTTGATGACATTATTTTTGGTTCTACGAACCCAAAACTTTCAAAACGTTTTGAAAAATTAATGCACAGCAGATTTGAAATGTCAATGATGGGGGAGCTAAAATTCTTTTTAGGCCTCCAGATTCATCAATCCCCACGTGGTATCTTCATTAACCAAGCTAAGTATGCTCAAGAGATACTTAAAAAGCATGGTATGATCTCATGTGCTCGCGTTGGTACACCATTGTCGACCACATCCCTAGACGCTGACTTGTACTCATATCCCGTAGATCAAACGCGATATCGCAGTATGATCGGGTCACTTATGTACCTTACAGCCAGCAGGCCTGATATTCATCATGCCACATGCTATTGTGCACGATATCAAGCCAGACCTACTCAAAAGCACCTCAAAGAGGTTAAACGGATCTTTCGGTACCTTAAGAATACCATTCACATGGGACTCTGGTATCCGAGGGAAACCGGTTTTCATCTAACGGCTTTTTCAGATTCTGATCACGCAGGTTGTCTTGATAGTCGTAAAAGCACTTCTGGTAGCATACAATTTCTAGGGGAAGACAAGCTTGTCAGTTGGTCGTCAAAGAAGCAGGATTGCACTTCGCTCTCATCAGCTGAAGCAGAATATGTGGCTCTATCCGCGTGTTGTGCTCAAGTCCTCTGGATGAGAACTCAACTCACGGATTATGGCTTCCACTTTGATAAAATACCTATGTATTGTGACTCAAAGTCGGCCATAGCCATATCTTGCAATCCGGTTCAACACTCCCGCACCAAGCACATCGATGTCAGATATCACTTCATCAAGGAACAAGTGGAACGCGGCATCGTGGAATTATACTTTGTCAGAACTGAGTACCAGCTGGCAGACTTGTTTACAAAAGCTCTATCGAAAGATAGGTTTGCGTATCTCGTTGGCCGTCTTGGTATGAAGTATATGACTCCAGAAGACTTGGAGGTTTTGGCAAATGAAGCTGCTTGATATTCTCTCATAATGACTTCTAGGCGCATCACAGCTTAGAACTCAGACTTCAACTAAGGAAAGTTTATCTCGGACGATAACTTATCCTTCTCAACGAGAAATTCATATTTCTCGGTCATGAGCTTCTCATAAAAAACATTCAAAGTTTTTAAGTTCATGAAAACGATTTCTATGTAAATGTCAGCTTAGAACTCGAACTTCAACTTAAGGAAAGTTTATCACGGATGATAACTTATCCTTCACAACGGGAAATTTATTTTTCTCGGTCATGAGCTAGTCACAAAACAATCAAAGTTTTGAGCTCATGAAAAACGGACCCGAAAGGGGAGTGTACGTTTCAGTGCGCTTTCCCTAATCAATAGAAGAGAAGTCTTCTATCCTGATTATTTTAAAACCGTTGAACACAATTTTTCAAGAATTTCTCAAAAGGTTTTTCTAAATCTTTCAAAATTGTGTGTTCAACACTCCCTTCCTCATAATAGGTTTTTATATCTAAAAATGTCATATGTTATTTTGATCAATTTTTGAGGGGGAGCGTTTTAAAATCAAGCCTTTAATGTTGTTGGGCACATCTCTAAAATTGTCATCTTTTATGTATCCAACACATTCCGAAAATGATATGAAATTGTCAAATGTAATATATTATATCGGAAAAGGCATCTCAACTCCGTACTTCAACATATTTTGTGGTGTCGTTTTTCTAAAATTTTTTCAAATTTTGTCTCAAGACACACATATATTGTTGAGGGGGAGCGTCCCGACTAAAAATGTTCCATGATTCATGCGGGCACACATGTTTCTCTCCCAATCGGTTTTCAGAAATTGTCATATTTTAATCAATTAGTATCTCTAATATGATGTTTTTATATTAGAGATAGGGGGAGAAAATGTGATTAAAATGTAATATATCGCAACATGTGATCTTAAAGACTCAAGTGCAACTCTTTCCTTCACATGCCAAACTATTTCGTATATCGATGCATGTGTGTAGGGGGAGCTTTTCGGAAATGTAAAACTTTCAAGTGTTAAAAGTTTTGATTTTTATCAAACACTTTGAATGGTTTTCAATGGTTTATGGTTACGATCTATACCCAAAACAACCTACTATCCACGACGGAACGATGGAGTCAAAAGGTGGTTTAGGATAGGAAACTAAGTCCTATGATCCAACCAGAACCGGAGGGATCTACCCAAGGACATTCCATAGCTAGAAATAGTTGTCCTTAGGAAAGATGGAGTGGAATGAAGCTGAATGCGGACCAATTACTTAAGTTAGCACTAGAACAATCACAACAAGGTGCTAATGATGACGTATTGGTAAGCATTGAAGGAGTTGAATATTCTATGCAACTTAGGCAGAAACCGGGTCAATACATCTATTGAAGACAAGTCATCATGGACCCAGTGATGCAATGCACAACCCTTCCCAGCCATTCGAGTTTCTCTCAAAAGAAACTAGTCTCATTGTCACGGAGATCAACACGTATCTATTGACTTTCTCACTCCGAGTCAGTTAATATTGAAAAGGTGGCAGTCTGCTCCAGCCTCCGATTACCAAAATGCACTTATTGAGTCTAGAGCCAATCGAGATCTATCTATCATCCCATTAGGACACAATCGAGTCCTACGCATTATCCTTGTGATATTGCCAGAACATCTGAGTGATAAGATTCACAATGAAGATGGAAATCCTGCTTGAGCCAGCATCAAACAAGCTCATGGTAGGTAACTTGTGCGATTCTACACGAATCAAACTTGTGAGAACTGGAAAGCAACTAAGTTTCGATTCTTAATTGATTCAAACTTGATTCCAGGTTTCTTCGCAAAATCTATGTGATCTTGCCAGAACATTCAGAGTTACACTCATTAGTGTTCACAGTGACGAATGGAAATCCTTCCAGTGTCAACATCAAACAGCACTGCGGTAGGTAACTCGCAAGATTCTCTATGAATCAAGCTTGTGACAAACTGGAAAGCAACAATGGTGCGATTCTTTTAGAATCAAACTTGTTCCAGGAAATCTGAATTGACGACTCTAATCAGACGGATAATTTATCCTTATGATTCACTCGTTACGTTCGCAGTCTGCTTTGAGACGGTCGAGTAAAGAGAACTGGCTACTACCGCCGGGAAACCCTGTCAAGGAGGTTCTTAATCGAATCTATCTGATCACAGGTACGGTATTTAATACCGTTTAACGGTCTTCACCGACCGGAGGTAAAACGCTACCGAGTTAGGGTGAAATGTTCAAAGCCATTTCATCCGTGTCTATATATGTTGCTGCATATCAAGAAGGTGGCGTAGCTATGCAACCGATGTCGATTCAGAAGTCACAAGAGCACGAGATGGCGATAATCAAGATACCTAAGAACGTAAGAATGAAATAGGTCATCTTAATCACAAGGAGTACAGATGAAGATCTCAAGCACTCAAAGTCAAATGACAAAGGCTCAAGATATAGATCACGAAAGCATGAAGGAACAAAGCTGTTACAAACAAGATCAAGACCAAGATACAAGACCAAAGCAGGAAGATCTCCTCTACAAGAATGTATTCACTCAATCATCTTATGCTTTTTAAGCTTTTTAAGATGACCGATACATTGGGGGAGATTGTTAGCCTTATATTTTATATAGTCGAACAAGAATGTAATAGGTCATCTTAGTCGTTATTGGTCATGTATTGTAATAGGCTAGTCGGGAAAACCGGGCTTGGACTTTAAGCTAATATTGTATAAGTTAGGGGCGTAAGCCCAAAAGAAAGCCAAGCCCGGCCCAAGATGAAGCCCACAAAGGCCTTAGAGCCGTGGGGTATATAACCCTCTTTCACATGTGAAAGAGGGTGTTGGTTCATTTTACTTTCTCTCTCTAGTAAACATAAACCTTCCAAATCTCTCTTGTTTCTCTCTCTACTTTTCTTCTCTTTCTCTCTCTAAATATCTCTTCTAAATCTTGTGTTATGGATTCAATGGGAACAACAATTAGCCATGACGACTTCTTGTTCTACAATAGGTTCAACAATTGGAGTTTGTTCTTCAATCAACGTCTCTTGATTTCCTTGATTTTGACGACGTTTACGAGCTCGTTTAGCTTGACTACGAGTTTGCATAAACTTCACGTAGAATGGGAGGTGAGCAAAGAAGATTCTTTTTGGGTGTTTTGTGAATTTTAATTTTTTTTTGTGTTTTTGATTGTTTTTAATTTTTTTAATTTTTTTTGGATTTTGGTGTATCTTCGTAGACAACAATCTACCAAATCTCTCCTCGAATCAAACTCTTGATTAAAGAAGCCTCAAAAGAATGAAAATGATCACGTGGAGTGAACGCCTTCGAATGACTTTAGAACTTTGGTGAAAACCAAATTGTTCAACAGGGTTTAATCACAAAGAAAACCAAGAAAATATATATGATACGTAATAATACTTTGGGCGCCAAAACCCTCGATTAGCCTCAATCTCAAAATACTCACAAGCAAGCGGGGAAACGAGGCGGCGCGAAGCACTTAAGAGCCTTTTTCCTTACGGTATATTTTATAATACCCGCCTTATACCCACCTTATAGTTTGTATTTTTCAAAATCGAGCTTCACGAAAGTATTTATCTATTTTTGCCTTTTTCTTTTGTTTGAGATTCAAATACAATAATTAGGAGATCAAATCCCAATTAAGGTTGTGTTTTCATACTTTTGAAGATATTTTGTATTGATTGTGATACTTAATACAATATAGTAATAATAATTTCACAAGAAAAACAAAAAAAACTGATAATACGTATTAGTAGATTTCTACTAATACAAATACTATTTATGGTTAATATTAAAAACAACAAGACAAACTAATCACGACACACCTCGCCGGCAGCGGTGCCAAAATGATTGTGGTAAAATACGACCTTTTAGGAAAAAGGCGTAAAAGCGGTATGTATTAAGTGATGATTTAGGAAAATCAAACACTAATGACCCAATGAAGTTCGTTTCCCAAGGAGGTATATGTGTGTGACTAAGATGTAACAAGATTTGAGATTAATATTAGATAGAAGGGGATGAGAAAATAGAATGACGAAGAAGTGAAATTAATTACTACGACGACTAAATGTAAAACCGTAAAATGAGCAAAAATAAAAATTAATTCTAAAAATTCCCAAAAAATTCCTAAAAATCAAAATAAATAAACTAAGAGTTTACCAATGATCAAAACTTTTTTAAACCTTTTAATTAATTAGATATTAATTTTTAAATGCTAATTAAAGCCCTAAAAATCAAATTAATTATCAAAAAGCCCAAATAAAGATTTTTCAATTGGTAAACCTCTAAAATAACCTAAAAGATTAAAAACTATTTTTATAAATATTTAAACTAATAAAACCTATTTAAAATGATTTAAAAACTCTTAAAACTTAAAATAATTATAAAAATTAATCTAAAGACGATAAAATTAATCTAAGAGTTGCAAAAAATCCTATTTTAATGTATTTAAGCTAAGAAAAATATAAAAAGTGCAAAATTTTAACATTTGAAATTTAATAATAAAATAATATTATAATAATATTAAAAATCCAAAGATTATAAAAAATTCTAAAAACTTGCAAACTAGTTTATTTTAACCTAAATAATCAGAATGTGAAAGTAAAATTACAAAATTACCCCTAATGGGCCCCCAAATGGGCTAAAAGCAAAATCAGTCAACCTTAATGGGCTTTTTAGCCCAAAAAGTCAAACAAGGCCCAAATGACCTGAAAAAGCTCTATCTGACTCAAAATTTAATTTTAAGCACAAAAGTCTGAAGGCCCAAAAGATGATTCTGAGCTTATCACAGCTTAAATAACAAACAGCTTATTCTTATTGGGCCAATAAGCCCATTAAGCAATAAGCCAATGCCATAAGCTCTGCTTAAACACACAACATTCTTTTGAGATGCCTAAGAGATCTGTAAAAAGAAATTTTGAAAAAGCTCACTCAATAAGCCAGAAATAAGCAAAATAGAAATCCACAAAACGACAAAATGGTCGGGTTAGAGTTATAGGGGGTTTAAGAAGCTCTTGTTTGTTGCAAAAGCTCACAAATAGCTTAACTAAGAATAATCAATCACGAAAATCACAAAAAGCCAAGTAGAATAAGCTGTGTGAACTAATAAGCTGGCTGAAAAAGCCAAATAAGCTAGTTTTCTAGCAAAAGCTTAACCAAAAGACTTGTAACCCTCCAGAATTGTTAATAACCTAAGAAAAATGAGTTCTATTACAAAAGCCAAGTTGTTGCATGTACCAAAAAGCAGTTCTCAAAAATAAGCCAATTTGTGCTTATTTGACCAAAAGTCAAAGTACTCCAAAGTTAACCAAATGATCAGGGATGGTATATGGGCTTTTTATAAGCAACTTTTGTGAAGAACTCAAGGAGGAGTCCTTGTGAATCAAGAGGTCAGTTGACCTTTTGATGACAGATTTTGGCAATAAGGGCTTAATAAGCCAGTTAGCTTATAAGCCAGATACAAGGTACACCAAATAGCAAAATCCACTCACAAGTAGCACATAAACAAGATCCAAACAATGAAACAATAAGGCATACACTAGGATTACAAATGCAAGCACCAAATGAGGTGGTCACTTTGCTGATGCAAATGACCACTTCAGCGAACTTTGATAAGCTATAGCACACTCAATAAGCCACCAAATTCAACAACCAGATAACCAATAGATAGCTTATCACCTAGACTATTCCCAAACCTGATTTCAGACCTTAGATCCAACAAAAAAAGAAGATATTAGATCTCATGTGTTTGACCAATTCCAAAACACCTTTTATCAGATTTTTGCAAAACTTGAAATCCATTTTCCAAACTTTCAGAAACTTAACCAATGACTAAAACTTGTTTAATATGACTTGTTTAGACTTCCCAAACCCTAAGAACCAAGGGCCCAAGGCCACAAGGCCTTATGAACCAGTAATCCCAAACAATCCTTTATTAAGCACTTTTCAAACAAACTTCTTAATCCTTCAAACAACCTACTGATTTTAATGATCAAATAGCTACACTAGGTGACAACTAACAGATACCAACCATAAAACACAAAGCACAAATACAAAATCACCAAATCACATAGCAAAACATAAAACAGACCATAACATGTGATTTTTTAGAGGAATCTTAACAAGAGCTTATACTTGTCCTCCGCAACATCCTAGGAGGACCAGCAATGCTCCTTGGACCTTGTTCAACAACTAGAACAAGACCAAGGTACTTTAACAAGAAAGATGGATGACTGCCTTGGTTGATGTTTCAAAGCAGAAACTCAAGGGCTTGATTTCTTCAACACAATGAACAAACAACCCAACCAAAGGCTCCAATCCCTTCACAAGCTTGGTGTCAACAAGCTTGTAAGAGCTTATAGCTTTTGTTTAAGGATTAGTACAAGCAAAATAACAAAATCAGAAACCACTTTTCATGATTTTTTTTAAAACTTGAAAACCTTACCAAACATAAACGTCCTTGAACCATAAGATTCAAGCACACTTATAACATATAATGGAACTCAGAATTACCCTTAAACAACACCAACTTTCAAAAACACAAAAAGGAATTACAATTTTCTCAAAATACCAACTTTTATAAAATTTAAAAAGGGATTACAATGTTTAAAAGGTAAAACTGGAACAAGGCTCTCTCACAAGTTGAGGAGTCCTTATGAAGTCCCTAAAATGCCCTTGAATCATCTAGACGAATTTTGATATTCAACTGTCCAAATGATTCCTGGTTGTTCATTTTAGCTTTGTAGTTAAGCATTGAGTCTTGGCTGTTGATTTGGCCACGTGTCATTCCTTGTAGAGGAAGTTGGATCACGATTGGTTGACGTGTGAATGGGTGGGGTCCTTTGGTGAGTGGGGATTAGGGTTTTTTGTGTGGGATGGGTTTCTACATGTGTGAATCACACGTGGGTGTGGGTAATTGGGATTTACCCCTTGGTTTAAGTGGAATTGTAACTGGGGTGAAAGGTGAACAGTAACTCCCTTTGATCTGTATTTGTAGGAAAGGTAAGTGTTTGGCGCATTTCTGCTTTGAATGTTTCAAATGCCCATGTTTAGTCCTTGTTCTTTGGCAAAACTAGTAAAACACGTTTTTCAGCCACCAAAACTTATTTTCCTTTGTTATATAACTTTCTGATTTCACACTTTTGCCCCAAAACTTTGGCAAAAGTGTTTCAAGGGTTATTTTTGCCATTTTTGAATACTTGAGGGACTGATTTTGGACTTTCTTGATCTTCAAAGGTCTTCATAGTATCTTTGACTTCATGAGGGACCATTATTGACAAATTAGAAATGATGAGGGACTAATCTTACCATTTCTTCAAAGTTGAAGGACCATTTTGTAATTTTGACAAACTTAAGGGACCAAACTTGTAATTATGAATATACAAGGGTTTTATGTGTCATTTCTTCATATTTTGAGGATCAATCTTGTACATCTTAAGTCTTCAAGGGTTAATCTTGGATAATTCATGAACTAGGGTCCGGTTCTTTGTACGACTTCGTTTCTTGTGTCTGTTTTTCCTTGTTTCTTATGATCTTTTATCTTTTTCACGATATCCATACCTAAAACAAACAAGTAAACAAATACAAGCATATATATGGTATTTTATGACATTTTAATGCATTTAAAGCCCAAAAAGAACGATGAGATCATGTATAAATGCCATCTCATCAAAGATCATGGAGAAGTCTATCAAAAAAGACCCTAACAAGGTATGAGAATAAATATATCCAAGTCTGAAAAGGAGGCGGATCGTTGTATTTCAAAATCCCAAATAACGATTGAAGAAAAATGATGAAGTCGTGGTCCAAGTTTGAAGAAATTCCATATATGAAGAGAAGACCATTATTTCAAGAACGTCTTCCAAGATTTAAAGTTCAAAACACATGCCAAATATCGGTATGAGAAATTTCTTAAATCGTGAAACGAGTTATGCCGAGATATGAACTTAAGGAGATTACGAGAAGCCGTTTTAAAAGATTGTGTCCTTTAGCTAACTAACAATTAAATCGTGCTACTTTATTTTCGGCCTTAATAAAATATCAAAATAAGTCGATGATGTATCCTCGTGATCATTAAGACAAAAATAAAATATAAGAGACACCAATTAGGAATAAGGGAGTCTAGGTTCGTAATTAACACTCATGAGTCATGATTGTGTTGCTAACTTATAATAACAATCATTTCGTTACACGCTTAGCATGGAATCGAGTGAAAATCGTGGATGAAGAACTTATCTCTAAGAGGCATTCACGTATTCTTATTCTTTGACCCTAAACATCACTTAATCGTGATGAAAACAATACATTATGTCTAAGACACGTGTAGTAGTTTATTTAAGTTTACGTTTCCATAAATGTCACATAAAATGAATTTTGGAAGTGCTACGATACTTAATTCTAGCATTGCGTGGGGACACGTCAATGGTTTATTATGGGGGAGTGATGAGACTACAATTATACATAGTCTCATCGTACAAATCGGGCTTAAAATGCTTAAAATATTATCAAAATACCCCAAAATATGCTTGTGTTTGTTCATTGTGTATTTTAGGTACGAATATCGTGAAATCAACAAAAGATCACAAGAATCAAGCAAAAACGAACACGGGAAACGAAGCCACACAAAGAACCAGACCCGAATCATGAATTTTCATTGAAGTCCTTGAAGTTTGAAGATTTAGCAAGACTGGTCCTTCATCTTTTAAAGACTTGGCAATTTATACCCTTGTAAAACTCATTAATTGCATTTAGGTCCCTAAATTATCAAGATATTATTGATGGCCCTTTAAGAATTCACACATTACATTAAAAGCCCTTGGAACAAGTTTATAAAACTTTTGGTGGACAAAGTATAAAAATGAGAACTTCTTTGTAAAGGGAAATGCAATTTGAGGCTGTGAAACTTGGTGTAGCAAGTTTAAGGGAATTGAGGGACTCATTTTGTCAAACATCAAAAACACACCCCACCACTCACCAGCCGACACATCATCACCCCACCCAATCAAACTCTTCCAACTCACCACCTCCTTCCACGTCACAATCCACCGACCAGCTTTATTAAAACTTATTTATTTAAATCTGTTTAAAAACAGATTTGAAGGTAAACATATTATTAATCCCTAACCAAGATTAAACACTCCTATTCATCACCTCCTAAACCACACGAATCCTAATCCAAATCGAACCCTAATCAAAGGGGGGGGGGGGGTTTGCTAATTGCTTCTAGATTAGCAATTTGCCTCTTTCTCACCAAAACCCACTAACAAAACCCTCACCAGCTCATCACATGACCCACCCCATTGGTCCCCTGCCATCACATTCATCCAAAACCCAACACCCCGACAACATCAACGTCCCACAAGTTTTCCTTGGTCCCAAAGGCTACTAATAAACATTAAAGATCAAAAGATTGCAGCTGTCATCACATGTGAGCCATTTGACCACGAATTTGACCAAGACTGCAAGGGCAACATTGGTTTTTTAGTAATTAGGTTTTCTCAATTGTAATTTTTTATTTCAGATTTTAGATAGTTCTCTTATGTAGAATAAAATGGGTGGTTTGTATCAATTTTCACTTTTGTTCCAGTTTTTGTTACATTTTTAAACTATTAATGAAAATGAAACGTTAAGACTTGTGAAAAACTGAGTTCCAAATTACTGTTTTCAAAGTAGTGTAATCATTTACTTTTATTTGCAAAAAAATTAGTTTTAAGATTATCAAAAGTTTTATTCAAGAAAATTTTTTGACAAAAACTTTTTGAGACCCACAATCTGATTTCAAGAACAAATGAAGTGAAAGTGGACTTTGTTCATTGGAGTTAGATTCGTGTTACTTTCTGTTGGTTTGTGTTTCAAAGTTTGTGATTTCAAAGATTTTTTTCAAAATCTTTTTCATTCTCTTTTTTATTTTATTGTTACTACTTACTGTAGCAAAAGCTCCTTCAAGAGCTTCTAACAAAAGCTCTTGAAGTGCTCTTGTTACTTGAAGTGTTCTTGTGGTTTGTTTTGTTGTGCAGGGATCAAGAAGAACTAAACAAGTCCTCTCCATTTTCTTTTCATTTTCACTTTAAATATATTTTAACCCTTGGTCTGTTGTAGACCATCAACAGGGTCTCTCTACACACTTTGCGTAAGCTCCTTTATACTTAAAACCCCCCCAAATGTAAGGCATCAGCCAGGTAAGAAAGCTGTGAACCCATTTGGAAAGTTTTTATGGGGTCGTTCCCATCATCTCGTGGTAATATTACCAATTAAAAGGCCTATTTTCAATGAAAAATAGTTTTGATCAAAGTGATTTAGTACAACAAAACCTTCTACTTTGAGGAGACAATGGATCGATCCAAGTTTTAAAGTATAATATACTTCAAAGACCTTGAGTGACCATCGCTCTGATACCAATTGTAGAAACTAGAAGGGGGGGGGGGAGGTTGAATAGTTTCTCTTAGGTTTATGTCCTAATTAAAATTCCTTTCAATTAGGTTTGTCTCAAAACTACCTTTTACTTGAAAGCTAGTTGCATAATGATTAGGTTCTATTCTAATGCATTAACAATGACAAATAGTAGATGTGTATGATGTGATAATAAGAGTAAGTAAAGAGTAAGGAGAGAAACGACCTAATAGGAAGACACCAAGATTTATAGTGGTTCAGCAATGAAGCTCTATCTTCGTTCCTACTCCACTCCTTGAGTACACCTTACTCGAGATTTCCACTATATCCACAAGCTCCTTTCTTGGGAGAGAAAACCTTACAACGTCGCTTACATTATTTTCCGACACTAAGATAAATGTCGAGACCTAATCATAGCTAGGATTAATCTACACAACGTCGCCCACTTCACCATTTTACGACACAAGGCTAGATGTCGAGTTCTAATCGAAAGATAGAACCAATCTTCACAACATTGCTTACTTCACCATTTAACGAAACAAGGCTAGATGTCGAGTTCTACTCGAAAGGTAGAACCAATCTTCACAACGTTGCCTACTAATTGTGGTAAAAATACGCTTTTAGGAAAAAGACGTACATATGGTTAGTATTAAGTATTTGATTTAGGAAAATCAAACACTAATGACGCACTGTAAGTTCGTTCACCAAGGAGGATTAAAGTGTGTTAAACTTGTTGTTCTTGATTAATATTGAGAGAAAGGTGAAAGAAGATGAGGATTATGGTGAAAATTACACTAAGACGAAAAACACGTTTTCACCCAAAACGAGGCAAAAATTAAACTTACTCTAAAATTACCCAAATATTACAATAAATTCTTAAAAATAAGTCTAAGGTTTACAAATAAATAAATCTTCTTGAAACTTTTTAAATTAATTAATATTTAATTTTAAATGCTAAATGTAGCCCTAAAAATCAAATAAATTATCAAAAGACCGAAACTAAGAATTTTCACTTTGTAAACCTAAAAATTACTTTAATTAAGCTAAAAACTATTTTTCCAAAATTTTAAACCTATTAAATCTATCTAAAAACACTAAGAACAATTTTAAATTTTTAAAATAATAATTAAAAATCCAAAATTTATAAAAAATTCTAAAACTTGCAAACTAGTGTATTTTGATCTAACTAGGCCAGAAATGAACTTAGAATTACCTTAATACCCCTATTGGGCCCTCAAATGGCCCAAAACCCAAAACAGTCCTCTTAAATGGGCTTATTGGCCCAATAAGCAAAAAGTTGTCCAGATAAGCTAGAAAAGCACAGTCTGACTCAAATTTCAATTTTAAACAGAAAACTCTAAAGGTCCAAAAGCTGAAAATGAGTTTATCACAGCTTAATAAGCAATAAGCTAAATCTTAATGGGCCAATAAGCTATAACTGCATGCCATAAGCTAATATTCAACATACATTCTTTATTTGGACTTATAAGAACAACTGGAAAAAGAAATTTTGAAAAAGCTCAATGAATAAGCTAGAAACAAGAAAAATACTTTTTCACTAAAAAAGACAAAATAGTCGGGTTTGATTTCTAGACCACTTCAAGACTTGATTGTTTTTGAAAAAGCTCTTAAATAGCTTAACTAAGAATAATCAACAAGAAAATTTCCAAAAAGCCAAGTAGAATAAGCTGTAGAAGGCACTAAGCTAGCTGAATAAGCACAATAAGTTGATTTTCTAGTAAAAGCTTAACCAAAGGAGCTGCAAACTTCTAAGATTGATAATAAGCTGAGAAAAATGACACCTACTACATAAATAAAGTTGGTGCACACACCAATAAGCTAAACAGATTCAATAAGCTCTTTGACCAAAGTCAACAAAAGTCAAACTTGCTTTTCTTGAACTTATGGACTTGTAAGCTCTTTTAGGGCATGAATAAGCTTTAATGGAGGTAGCTTTTGAGTGCAAAAGCCAATGAACAAGTCTCACCAATTGGTGAACTTGCTTTATTTTTGGACAAAAAGCATAATAAGCCATGTAAGCTTATGAGCTTGTCAAATAAGCTATAAACACATAAAGCACAACAACTAGGAACCAAAGAAGCATAAACAAGCAAAGAACCACCAAATAACACGAAACAATGACAAATCATAAGGCATTTATTTTGTTGATATAGTTGGCAATTCAGTGAACTTGATAAGCTAGAACTCTTTCAATAAGCGGTCAAAATGAGAAACCAGATTATGCACAGATACACCACCACATGAACTATAAGCAAACCAAATTTTAGAATTTAAAACCAACAAACAAAGATTTGAGAGCTGCTGATATGATTGACCTTGTTTTAGGCATAAAAATGGTTAACATGAATTTCTTGGTTTAATGTTCTATAAACCAAACCATATACCAAGAACTACCAAGAACCATACATCAAACACTTATGAACACAAATTGACCACTATCCAAAGCCTTAACAGCCTTTGACAGTAAATCACAAACACCACTTAATCTTACTGATTTCAAGCAAACTGTGATTTTTTTACCTTATATCATGCAAGATTAATACTCAAACAAGTTCTAATAACCCTATGTGACATATTCAAGCAATAAAAACACAATTTAAAAGCATAGAATTCAAAAAAACAATTATCATGCATACTTTTGACAGAAAATGAAAGGAATGAGTATTCAAACCTCCAAGATGTACATCCACACCTTGAAATCAATGAGCTTTGGTGCTAGCTAAACAAGCACTAGCTTCCAACTGCTAAGAACAAACAAGGAAAGCCAAAGCTCAAGGCTTGAAGGCCTTGAGACAGTGGGTTAGTACAAGTGATAAACAAATATTTGTAATGATAAAAGGCCAAGTATTTTGCAACACTCAAGCTCCCACAAGCCTTTAATCCTACCTTATAACTTCACCACCCCTTAATCAGTCAAGATTATAAGGCTATGATAAATCATAAGCTCAAACTCAAAGTTGTTTGAACAAAAAGTACTTAACAAACACTTGACATAATTCTTTGAAACCTTTTGAACATAACAAGATTACAGATGATTAATGGCCACTTTATGTTACTCAAAAATTACCTCAATGGTCCAAGCCACTCACAAGCACATACCAACTTTTCTTATCAAAAATAAAAAGGAATTAAAGGCTTATTGGAGCAAAGAATGGAACCAAGGTTTTGATTAAGCAAAAAAAATCATATGACTACCAATGAACTCAAACACAACAAGTAAATGATCACAGATTTCTACTTAACATTACCAACTTTTCATTAAACAAGAAAAAGTAATTAAGTTCTATAGTAAATATCTGGACAAAGGGATCACTCACATGTTGAGGGCTCATTTTATAGGGAAAAGAGAAGGTTCTAGTGCTAAACATTGAGCTAAAACCCTAACATATGAACTTCCAATAGTGCCCTTGTAAATTTTGAATAAATTTTCCATGTGAAGAATTCTTGGACTCTTGTTTATGAATAGCTATTTTAGAGTGATGAAAAACGTTCAATGGTATGTAGGGGCCAATTAAAAGCTTTAAGCCGTTGGATGGAGGCTTGAACTTTGTCTTGTTGTTGAAGACGAATAGGGAGTGGGCAGGGGAGACACGTGGAGGCTTCTTGGGTAATTGGGGGGGGGGGGACAAAAATTGTAACTCCCCCAAATATTCACATTTCAAAACAGCGGAAGAGTCGTTTGTGTTACAGGATAACACATTACTCAAATCATAGACAACGCTTGAAAATCGCTTCGTTTAATAATAAAGCATTTTCCATTCATGAAGATCAAATTTACAAAGGTCCTCAGGTCACAATATGTCATACAAACTTACAAAACATTTAAATGGAAATTTTATTTGAATGCGGGCCATAACTTCTTGTCGTCTTCCCGAGAATAACCTTCAAGTACCTGAGATAAAACATGTTAAAAAGTCAGCGAAACATCGAGTGGATTCAGATAGTTTAATAAAAACCATTAATATATCACCGGTATATAATTATTACCGAAAATCATTTTGTACAAATCTTTGTCTTAGACTATAAAATAGGCCGAAGACATTTTATACAAATCTTTGTCGTAACTCATAATTTAGGCTTTTGCCTTCGAAACCATTATACGAACCATTGTCGCAAAAACATCATACAATACGTTTTATAATGTTGTATACAGTTAGATAAAACCGTTATATGAAAATGGTTATGTAAAACCAAAACACGAACATAATATCCGTAATAAGACCCCGTATTGCTAGTCAGGAAATATATTATAATTCAATGCGTATACCAGTATTTTCATTATTAGATTATTATAAGCCGCATGACATTGCTACCTTACTATAACAAACAACAGGTAGCTAACCCAAAATTCCTTTGCCCATCTAAAACAGCGTGTCGTCATAATAATCACGCTTATATAAATATTCTCATACATAAATTCGCTTACCGATCAATGTGGCACGACGGGGATCAACCGTCAAGGCGTGAACTGGGGTGATCTTCCCCAAATAGTACTATTATATGCATAAGCGTCTACCAAATCCTGGTAGTTCACAATTCATGCTAATGGGAATTTTAGTGACATAACCTAACTAATAATAATCCATTTCATTTCATTCATCGGGTCATATAATCATTCGGGTCCATATCAATAAGCATACAATCGGGACAACTGGTGATTTTTATAAAACATAACCTAACTAATAATAATCCATTTCATTTCAACGCGGGTTTATAAAACATTTCATAAAACATTTTAAAGAGTGCGAGGCTATGAACTCACCACTTATGTAAAAATCATATATTTAATAATCCAAGCTATTTTACCACGTGATCATATTGATACTTAATGTTTTATACAGCCTATGAATCTAACCAAGATTTTATCATCTTTACTTGTTGATTTTTATTCTTTTTAACCAAATCAATTAACACAAAATCCTCACATAATATTTTGATCATCATTCATCATCATATACATATACATTAATAAAGAAAATACATGATTACATTTATAAAATAACAAGATGATGGATGGAATTATCTTGTTACCAACCAATATAGTGAAAGGTTAAGAACAAGACTTGGTTTTGGTAACCAATCTTATGAAATATCAAGACCACCTTCAAGATCACCAAGAATATGAAGACACCTTCAACAAATCAGCCATACACTCCTTTGGAAACTTCTTTTTAGATGTTAAGATCACCTCAAATCATCATGCCTTCATTGGATTATCATCTTATGTAAGTTATACATATAATTTATGGTTAGAATTTTTTATGAAGGGGTGTTTGTGGATGAATATGGGACGACAACAAGGGCTAGAGAGATAGAGTTTGTGAGTTGTTTTGCATGTATGCAAATGAGAGAAAATGTTTTGCTAGTTTTTGTGTTTAGTGGTTTTGGAAGAACTAAGGACAAGTGTCCTTGGTTGATAAGACTACTTTTATACATAGTCTCATCGTCCAAATTGTGCTTAAAATGCATTAAATATCATCAAAATACCCAAATATATGTTTGTGTTTGTTACTTGTGTATTTTAGGTACGGATATTGAGGAAATGATAAAAGATCACAAAGAACAAAGAAAAACGAACACGGGAAACGAAGCCGAACAATGAACCGGACCCAAGTGATGATTTTCCAAGAATAAACCTTGAAGATTTGAATATTATAAAAGAAGGGTCCTCCAATATTGAAGAATTGACACTTTAAACCCTTGTTTATTCATAATTACAAGATTGATCCTTAAAGTTTGTCAAATTTACAAAAAGGACCCTTAACTTTGAAGAATTGGCAAAAATGGTCCCTCAACAATTATGACTTTTCAATTTTAGTCCTCCAAGAAGTCAACAAAACAAGTCAAGACCATTAACTATGAAGAAAATGCCAAAACAGCCCTTCAAAATCAACAAATGGCAAGAAATACCCCTGAAAATACTTTCTAAAAGTATTTGGGGCAAAAGTGTGAAGATTGAAACTTGCATAACAAAGGAATTCGAATTTGCCATGTTTAAACTGAATTGAAAAGTGAAAAGAAAACAAGGGACTAAACCTGCCTAGACAACCTAAGATACCTAGAGTAATCACATGGTGCCACCTCACCCACTCAATCCCCACAACCAATCAAAACTCACTCTGTTGCAACCTCACACATCCACTCACCATATTTTTTAAATAATATAATTAGTTACCTAATTATGGCGCCTAACACCTTTTTATATCCTAAACCAGATCAAAACCACAACTATTCATCCTATGAACACAATTAGGGATTTGTTCATTACTTGAAATTAAACACGAAATCCCTCCAGATTTAAGACTAAGGTAGTACTAATCCTAAACCCACCTTTAAACATCTTGCCACATCACCCCAAGGCTCACATGCTTCAACCGTGCTACACGTTATTTTGGGAAGAAGACAACTAGGCAGGGAATCAACCATCCACAATGAAGCTTCAATCCTAAGCTTGTTTTGAGCCCTTTGATTATTCCTTCACCACTGGCATCTCCACAAACGTCCAAGGAACTTCACATGACTATAAAATATTCAAACACCTCAAGGGCAATTCTGGAAGTTTACCACTAGGGTTTTTAAGTTTTTTCCTACATTTCTAGGTTCCATGTAGCCTATATAAAGGCATTAGTTCACAACTTTTAGCCTTGTTCTTAGTTTTACTTTGTCAAGCCTTGTAAAGCCATTTTTCTGAAATTAATAGATTGTGATATTGTGTTGTGATTGAAACTGAGTTCCATTGATTATTATTGTGTTAAGTAGTTGTATTGTCACGTTTTTGTACTTAAACAAAACCTTGAACAAGTCCAAGATAGCCTATAAGCCTTTGAGTCCCATTGTTCTTGACTGAGTTCAAGAATTTGGCATGTGCTTGGGTGAGGATTGCTCATTGAGGTGTTTCTTTAAGTGACATAAGTCACGAATCAACTAGCTTGAGCAATATTGGAGTTTGGTTATACGTTTTTATTTCAAAAATTAGTCAAGTAGTTTGCTAAGTACTTTTGGTTCAACAGCTTGTAGATTGAACTTAAGGGTGATCATAGCCTCCTAATCTTGGTTGATTAAGGGGTGGTGAGGCCTTAAGGAAAGGTACAAGGCTTGTGAGAGCCTAAGTGTTGCAAAGACTTGACCTGTTGTCACCTTGATTTATCTGATTTGTGCTAACCTAGGCTCAAGCCTTTGGCTAGGCCTATTTGTTGTTCTTAGCAGGGGGAAGCTAATGCTTGTTCTTGCTAGCACATCAGCTCTTTGATTCCAAGGTGTGGATGTAAATCTTGGAGGTTTGTATTCTCAAATTTCATCTTTCTGATTAATCTTTGATATTTATGTGATTTTGTGATTTTGCTGGTATAAGTGTGTTTTTTATGCTTGAAAATTGCTTCTTGATTCACTTGTGGTATGTTATGATGCTAAACTGGGCTTAAATCAACCTTGAGAAGACTTTTGCTTTGTTAAAATTGAGTTTAAAAAGTTAACAGGGTGTTTGGGGTTGACTGATTGTTCTAGTTTGAGTGATTTTGAGTTGGAATTGTGGTATTGTTTGAGTGTGTATCTGATATTGAGGTTATTATGTTCTGATATATGCAAGTTTTGTGCCTTGAAACACTTAATCAAACATCTGGCTTTAAATCTTGAAAATTTGTTGTTTTGCTCTGAAATCTTGTGCACACCTAGTTTTTATGTTAACCTAGGGCTAACAAGTGTTTAATCTTTGTTAATTCAACATATGTGATAGATCTGAGGCCTTGAAATTGGATTTTGTGTCAAGTAGATCAGCAAAACTTGTCCTTGTGTCCTTCATTGTTCATAAGTAACTGCATGTGCTTAGATCTTGTTCATTTGTTGGATTTGTTGCATGAAATGTGTTAAGCTGTGTTACTCTAAGTTGTTTTGAGCTTGTGTATGCATTTGGTGGCTTGTGGTTAGCTTTTACTAGCGTTAAAGTAGATTATAACTACCAGATCTGCTTATTACTTGTTTGGAACACGTCTGGGCAAAGATTGAATTAACTGCACTAATTGGTTGGGTGATTTTGTGATTAATTGCTAGTTATTGACTCCTTGTGATTCACTGATCACAAGGGTGCCTTGATTGTCCAAAAATACCGAGTGAAACTTTCTAAAAAGCCAAGTCAAAAAGTCAAGGCAGTGGGAACTCCTTTCCCCTACTTCTAGCCAATGCTAGTTATAATTTGTGTTCAGCTTATTAATAAGTCATTCTGGCTTATTCCAATGTGTTACAACTTTTTTTTGTGATAGGTCTTAATCTTTTGAGCTTATAAGTGAATCTGGAAGTTTACAGCTTTTGGTTTTAAGTTTTTGTTAGAAAATGACTATTTTGTCCTTTTCAAAATTAGCTTATTGCTTATTTCAGCTTATTGAGTGTGCTTATTGAAAATATTTTTGTTGATTAAGCTTAGTTAAGCCATTTTTGACTTATTGCAACTTGAATCAGCTCTTGAAATAGTCTAGAACTCAAAAACGACTATTTTGTCGTTTTACGAAGAGGGCTTTGGCTTATTTCAGGCTTATTCCTTGAGCTTATTTCAAGTTTCTTTTTGCAAATAGCTTAATTAGGTCAAGAAAAGGACGTGGGTAAAATCATAGCTTATGGCATCAGCTTATAGCTTAATGGGCCAAAAAGCCCATTAAGAATAAGCTGTTTTGAAATAAGCTAGCTTAAGCTCATTTTCAGCTTTTGGACCTTTGGAAAATTGTGTTTAAAATCAAATTTTAAGCTTCACTAGAGCTTTTGGGCAATTTCTGAGGACTTTTTCTTATTGGACCCAATATTAAGCCCATTAAGGATCTGTTTGGGTATTTGGCCCATTTGAAGGCCCGATAGGGGCATTTTTGGTATTTCAAGTTCATTTTCTGTTTAATTAGGTTAAAATAAGCTAGTTTGCAAATTTTTAGAATTTTTTATAAATTTTGGATTTTTAATATTATTTTATTATTATTTTTTTATTAAAAATTAAAATCTAGATTTTTCAAGTTTTTATATTTTTCTTAGGTTAAATAAATTATGTTAGGAATTTTACACTTTTTAGAATATTTTTATTGTCCTTAGATTAAAATTTATAATTATATTAAGTTTTAATAGTTTTTAATTGTTTTTAAATAGTTTTTATTGATTTTAAAATTTTCAAAAATAGTTTCAAATTAAGTTAGGTCATTTTAGAGGTTTACAATTGAAAAAACTCATTTTGGGCTTTTTGTTAATTAAATTGATTTTTTGGGCTTTAATTAGCATTAAAAAATTATTATTTAAAGAAATAAAGGGTTTGAGTGATTTTTGATTTTTTGTAAACTCTATTTACATTATTTAGGATTTATTGCAATTTTCTCGGAATTTTTAGGATAAATTTTTAATTTTGTCACTTTTTACGGTTTTACGTGTACGACCTTTTCGTCTTAGTGTAATTCGTCATCGTAACAGTCATTCTCTTCTTATCTCATTTCTATTTCCGCTTTTCATAAATATAATCACAAAGTTAATCATTTCTTAACACACACACCAAGCCTCCTTGAGAACGATCCCCACTTTGGGTCATAACTCGTGGTTTTCCTAAATCACTAGTGTACTTACTCTAATTACGTTCTTTTTCCTAAAAGACGTAAATTTACAACTATCATTTTGGCACCGATGTCGGGGAGGCGTGTTGTATTTTGATTTGGCAATTGTTGTTTTTATAAATAGCCATAATATCTATTTGTATTAGTAGAACTCTACTAATACGTATTATCGGTTTTTCGTTTTTTGTGTGAATATTATTAATATATTGTATACGTAGAACAATAAATTCACAAGTACTCCAAAAGTGTGAAAACACAACCTTGACTTGGGAGGTCATTACCCAATCATTGTATTCGAATCTGAAACAAGAAAGAAAAGGCAAAAATAAATAAATACTTTCGTGAAACTCGATTTTGAAAAATACAAACTATAAGGTGGGTATAAGGCGGGTATTATAAAATATACCCTAAGGAAAAAGGCTCTTAAGTGCTTCGCGCCGCCTGATTTCCCCGCTTGCTTGTGAGTATTTGATTTTGAGAGCTAATCGAGGGTTTTGCCGCCTAAAGTATTATTAATTATCATATATACTTTCTTGGTTTCATTTGATTAAACCCTCTTGAACGTTTTGGTGTTTCACCAACGTTCTAAAGTCATCGAAGGCGTTCACTTCACGTGATCGTTTTCATTCTTTGAGGCTTCTTTAATCAAGAGATTTGATTAAGGAGGAGATTTATAGATTTTTGTCTAGTTAATACAATCACAAAAATCCAAAAAAAGAAAAAACAATCAAAAACCACAAAAAATTGGAAAAATACAAAACACCAAAAAGAATCTTCTTTGCTCATCCCCACGTTGTACGTGACGTCTATGAAAACTCGTAACCAAGCAAGACGTTCACGTAAACATAGAAACCGAAAGGAGGCAACACCTACTCCTAATCTTTCTAGTGAAGAGACTCCAAGTGAGGAACCTATTGTAGAACAAGAAGCAATCATGGCTAATCGTACTATGATGCAGTTGCTTCAAGCACCCACCGAGGGTTTTGGAGAGGCCATTGTGATTCCCGCCATCCTTGCGGAGAACTTCGAGATCAAGACAGGTTTAATGTCTATGCTTCAAGCCAACAAGTTTCGCGGACACGAAAAAGACAACCCACATTATCACATTAGGCAATCCAATCGTCTCACCGCGACAAGCAAGTTTAAGGATGTACCACACGATGCCATTAAGATGATGTTGTTTCCATATTCGTTAGATGGACCCGCCAAGATATGGCTCGAGAAAGAACCCTCAAATTCGATTTTGACGTGAGGTGATCTCGTTTCTAAATTTGTGAACCAATTTTTTCCACCATCTAAAACAACACATTTGAAAAACGAGATTTCACGATTTACTCAAAGGTCTAATGAAAGTTTTTCAATGGCTTGGGAAAGGTTTAAAGAAATGTTACATGAATGTCCACACCATGATTTTTCCAAATTGCATCAAATTGACACTTTTTATAATGGGCTTAATGATCATGAACGACATTATTTAAATGCCGTCGCGGGTGGTAATTGTTTGTGCAAAACGACCGATGAGGCTTTAAAAATCATTGAGAATATGTCTAAAGTTTATAGCCCTCGTAACACACCGAGTGTTACCACTATGGCTTCGTCATCGTCGTCTCGTAACATGAGTGCCTTGCAAGATGAAGCAAATGAGGAGAATCGGTTTTTTGATAGGTTTTCGACTCTTATGACTCATTGGAAAGCACAAGATGCTTTGAATTCCGCTTCGGTTAAAGCGGTTGCCAAGAGTTGTATTTCGTGTGGTGGAGCTCATGATTTTTCCGAGTGCATTACCGCGGATGGTAACACTTAGAATGCTTATGTAGCCACGGGAACTTATAACCAAAACGGTCAAGGTTCCCGCCAAAATCAAGCTCGACAAAATCAAAATGCTAACAACTATCGAAACAACAATCAAAGTGGTGCTTACCAAGGAAATCAACGTAACTTCAATAAGGGTAATTCTCAAAGTGGAAATGGGCAAATTTCAAACCAAAACCAAAACCGTGATTTTCAAAATACTACCCAAGGTTTTCAAAATGATCACACCAAAAATCTTCAAGGAGAATTTTTTAATTATGCTAAAGAAAACGATGCTAAGTTTGATAATATGCAACGTGAGATGGTTAGCTTAAGATCCGAATTTAAAAACGAGCTTAAAAACGAACTTTCTAATGAACTTAAGACTCATGCTAATAAAATGGAAGGAAATGTTCAACGTCTCCAACAAAATCAACAAAAAATGGAGCAAGGTGAACATGAGATTAAGCAAGAGTTGTTAAAAGCGGATGCTAGGCAATCTAAGTTTGAAGATCGAATGGGAAAAATGTTTGAAGCTATCATGTATAAAACTTCTTCTTCAGGTGGTCTTCCTAGTGATACCATCGTAAACCCGAAAGGATAATTGAAGGTTATTACTACTCGTAGTGGTAAAACTTTCAAAGAACCCATTTCTCGTCCAAGTACTTCTACGGAGAAGGAAAAAGAGAAAGAACCCGAAGTGGTGATCGAAAAGGAGCAAATTCCAAGCCCACGAAGTACCGCTCAAACCACACCGACGGTTGAACCAATACCAATAGTGGAACCCGAGATTCCAAGGCCGTTGCCTATGCCCCAACCCACACCACCCTTACCTTACCCTTCAAGACGAAACAAGGAAAATGAACAAGAACGAAATCATTATCAATTTGAACTTTTTATGAAAATGTTTCGTGACTTGCATTTTAATATAAGTTTTGCCGACGCCTTGGTCATGATGCATTGGTTTGCCGCAAACTTCAAAAGTATGTTGAATAACAAAGAGAAATTGCAAAATTCGTCTAGTTGTTCTTCGGTTTTTCTTAGTCGCATACCTCAAAAAGTCGGTGATCCCGGTAAATTTTTAATCCCATGTGCAGTACAAGAAATGGAGGAATGCTACGCCTTGGCCGATCTTGGTGCTAGTATAAATTTGATGCCTCTTGAGATTTTTAAGTCACTCAATCTTCCTAATCTCACTCCTTCAAGAATGTCAATCGAGATGGCCGATCATTCTACGATTCTAGCTTGTGGAGTAGCCGAGGACGTATTCGTGAAAGTTGGAAAGTTCTACTATCCCGTAGACTTTATCGTTGTTTACATTCCCATCGATCCTAAAGTTACTCTAATTTTATGTCGATCATTTTTGGATAGTTCGAGAGCACTTATCGATGTGCATGCTAGGAAAATCACTCTACGTTTCAATGAGGAAGAACTCGTCATAAATGCAACTCAATACTCTACGCTTTCTCATGTGTATTCTATCACGTCTTTGAACAATGTTAATCCCATCAAAAACATTTGCAAAAGGATTTCAAAAAGAACTTTTCGAGTTGATGATAAAAACGATTTTCCGTCCCCTCCACCGGTGGAGGTTAAGAGTGTTAAGCCTACGTTTCCAATCACGAATGATTCTTTGGATGATGAATATGTTGACCATAATGGGGAAGTTTTCTTTGTCGACAAACATTTTGAGAACTTAACACCACCAAAGCCAAAACGGTTTTCAAATGTGAGATTTTTTAGTGTGACTAACATCGTTTTAGAAACACCAAATATTTTTGACATAATCAAGTCGGGTTTTCATAAAGAGATTTTAAAAGATGAAAAAGGAAAAAATCTTAAATTGGATTTAAAAGATTTTTCTACAATGCTAACTCCGTCATCACCTCGTGTTTTGAGTGCTACAAGCTCGTCTTCTCCTTTTGACGATGCTTTGTGTGTACTTAGTGTGGGGGAAGCCCCTTATGTTCCCTCTAGTTTCTCCACCGAGGACGAGATATTTGATCCTGGAATTGCTTATAAAGGGAAATCTCGGTCTTCCACCGATGCAATAAATGGAAAATCTTTCTATTTGATTGGTGCGAGTCTACCTCGAGTAGCTCATGGTTTTTATGACTTACCCATTGTCCCACCCTTCAATTTCTTCTCATCTATTATCTTTAAACCCTTTGGGTTTATGTTGGCATATGTTGATGTGGCGTTGATTTGTTTATCCAATGAAAACAAGAACGCCATCTTCGATCCCAGTATTTTGCACCATCAAAGGATTTAGTCCTTGGTACTGGTTGTTTTTGGGCCTTGTTTATCATGTAAGCCCCACCAATAATTGACCATACCATAATTATCCCTATATGATCACATTTATGGGGGATTCGAGTCGAGCTTTTGACTCGGTTATCAAAAACAAGGTGCCTCATGGGGGAGACCCATGCTTATCCATGTACATATTATTGCATTCTAATTAGTTTAATGCGAGGGGATTTGTGCCCTTCCAACCTTTGTTTCGTGGTTGTTTGTGAATTATGGTTTTTAGATGATCATTATCTTCATGATTGGAGCCTCTCGTGTTCGTTTTATGGGAGCACTCGATCGTTTGCTTTGAAGACTTTCTCAATATCCATGATATATCCTTTGATGTTCTAACCTTAGGATTATAGCACACTTCATAAACGACTTTAAATTTAACGGTTACACCCTTTCCATGCTAGATTAGGCATTCGACTACGTCTTTAGTTTGGGGGTGTTTGCACCCCTAGACTCGAAACATTAAGGACAATGTTTAACTTTAGTATGGGGGGTGAATAGATACTTGCCTTGCCAAACCTTCACGTTTTCCAAAGTATATCTTTTTGTTTATCGTTTTGTTGCAAAATAAGGCTAAAAATGGCCAAATTTTAAATCTTTTCTCATTTTTCATAAGTGTTTGAAGACACCAATATAGGTTTTCTGATGGCGAGAATAAGAGTAATTTTTTACTCGACCATGTGTGTTGAGCACTTAGCTTTGATTCCTTAACTTTACATTAGGCTAAGTCTCTTAAATGAGGACGAGAAATGATAGAGTTAATTATAAGTTACTATGCTAAACGTAGAGTACTCATATTCTTTCAAAAACTCATGTGTTCTTGTTGTTTGCTTATTCTCCCTTCGCTTGTAAATATTTTTTGCTTAATAAATATTGACTTAGCGGTTTAGTCGTGATTGTTGGGTTTCTAGTCTTTTCTAGTAGCTTCCGTGTAATTAAATTGGGAAGACATTAAGGTATCGCCAGCGTCACGGTTTTGAAGTATTGGCACCCGAATAATCAAAAGCTTCACCCAATAATAAGATTTCAAGTGCTCACCTAAATCAAGCAAACAATTTGAAGCTCACAAGGCCGAAAAATCTATGCAAAATTGAAAGTGAATCAAGCCTTAATCTTTGAATCTTTAAAGATCCAAAATTCGCCTTAGCGTGAGGATATACGTCTTTGGCTAATAAAACCACCGATGAGGTGGATAATAAAAGGCAAGGCAAGACTGAAGTCATAATAAAAGCTTCATGGCAAAGTTGAATAAAAGATTGAGGTAAACCTATGATAATAACGCCCTTCCGTTAGGGGGCGTATAAAAGTCTTGGTAATAAGTCTCATGTTCAAGACCGTTATAAAACCGTGTTTATCGATCCTTCTTGTTGACTTAATTTTTTGACATCGTTGTCTATTAGGAGGGGTTATTGATTTGATGGTCTTGGTTACACCGTTAGGACTCTCTTCTTAGACCTAAATCTCTATTATCGCATAAGTCAAACAATGTATCCTCGTGAAACATTCAAGACATAATAAAATATAAGAGATACAACTTAGTAAATTGGGAGGATAAGTAAGTGATTAGGGCATATGAGTAGTGTTAGCATTATTAACTTATAATGACAATGATCTCGTTACACGCTTGGCATGGAATTGGGGTAAAAATCGAGGACGACGAATTTATTTCTAACGAAGCATTCACGTGTTCTTATTCTATGAACCTAAACGTCCCATTTTGCGATGAAAATCATACATTATGTCTAAAACGCAAGTAGTAGTAATAGTAGTAGTGTAGCTAGTTTATCATTCAATAAAAGTGAATAAAAATAAAATTTGGAGATGCTACGATACTTTATTCTAGCATTGCGTGAGGGCAAGACAATGGTTTAGTATGGGGGAGTGATGAGACTGCTTTTATACATAGTCTCATCGTCCAAATTGGGCTTAAAATGCATTAAATATCATCAAAATACCGAAATATATGCTTGTGTTTGTTACTTGTGTATTTTAGGTACGGATATTGAGGAAATGATAAAAGATCACAAAGAACAAAGAAAAACAAACACGGGAAACGAAGCCGCACAATGAACTGGACCCAAGTGATGATTTTCCAAGAATAAACCTTGAAGATTTGAAGATTATAAAAGAAGGGTCCTCCAATATTGAAGAATTGACACTTTAAACCCTTGTGTATTCATAATTACAATATTGGTCCTTAAATTTTGTCAAATTTACAAAAAGGACCCTTAACTTTAAAGAATTGGCAAAAATGGTCCCTCAACAATTATGACTTGTCAATTTTAGTCCTCCAAGAAGTCAACAAAACAAGTCAAGACCATTAACTATGAATAAAATGCCAAAACAGCCCTTCAAGAATCAACAAATCGCAAGAAATAACCCTGAAAATACTTTGGAAAAGTATTTGGGGCAAAAGTGTGAAGATTGAAACTTGGATAACAAAGGAATTCGGATTTTGCCATGTTTAAACTGAATTGAAAAGTGAAAAGAAAACAAGGGACTAAACCTGCCTAGACAACCTAAGATACCTAGACTAATCACATGGTGCCACCTCACCCACTCAATCCCCACAACCAATCAAAACTCACTCTGCTGCCACCTCACACATCCACTCACCAGATTTTCTAACTAATATAATTAGTTAACTAATTATGGCGCCTAACACCTTTTTAAATCCTAAACCGGATCAAAACACAACTATTCATCCTATGAACACAATTAGGGATTTGTTCATTACTTGAAATTAAACACTAAATCCCTCCAGATTTAAGATTAAGGTGGTACTAATCCTAAGCCCACCATTAAACATCTTGCCACATCACCCCAAGGCTCACATGCTTCAACCTTGCTACACGTTATTTTGGGAAGAAGACAAACTTGGCAGGGAATCAACCATCCACAATGAAGCTTCAATCCTAAGCTTGTTTTGAGCCCTTTGATCATTCTTTCACCACTGGCATCTCCACAAACGTCCAAGGAACTTCACATGCCAACAAAATATTTAAACACCTCAAGGGCAATTCTGGAAGTTTACCACTAGGGTTTTTAAGTTTTTTCCTGCATTTCTAGGTTCCATGTAGCCTATATAAAGGCATTAGTTCACAACTTTTAGCCTTGTTCTCAGTTTTACTTTGTCAAGCCTTGTAAAGCCATTTTTCTGAAATTAAAAGATTGTGGTATTGTGTTGTGATTGAAACTGAGTTCCATTGATTATTATTTTGTTAAGTAGTTGTATTGTCACGTTTTTGTACTTAAACAAAACATTGAACAAGTCTAAGATAGCCTATAAGCCTTTGAGTCCCTTTGGTCTTGATTGAGTTCAAGAATTTGGCATGTGCTTGGGTGAGGATTGCTTATTGAGGTGTTTCTTTAAGTGACATAAGTCACAAATCAACTAGCTTGAGCAATATTGGAGTTTGGTTATACATTTTTATTTCAAAAATTAGTCAAGTAGTTTGCTAAGTACTTTTGGTTCAACAGCTTGTAGATTGAACTTAAGGGTGATCATAGCCTCCTAATCTTGGTTGATTAAGGGGTGGTGAGGCCTTAAGGAAAGGTACAAGGCTTGTGAGAGCCTAAGTGTTGCAAAGACATGACCCTTTGTCACCTTGATTTATCTGATTTGTGCTAACCTATGCTCAAGCCTTTGGCTAGGCCTGTTTGTTGTTCTTAGCAGGGGGAAGCTGGTGCTTATTCTTGCTAACACCTCAGCTCTTTGATTCCAAGGTGTGGATGTACATCATGGAGGTTTGTATTCTCAAATTTCATCTTTCTTATTAATCTTTGGTATTTATGTGATTTTGTGATTTTGCTGGTATAAGTGTGTTTTTTATGCTTGAAAATTGCTTCTTGATTCACTTGTAGTGTGTTATGATGCTAAACTGGGCTTAAATCAACCTTGAGAAGACTTTTGCTTTGTTAAAACTGAGTTTAAAAAGTTAAAAGGGTATTTGGGGTTGACTGATTGTTCTAGTTTGAGTGATTTTGAGTTGGAATTGTGGTATTGTTTGAGTGTGTATCTGATATTGAGGTTATTGTGTTCTGATATATGTAAGTTTTGTGCCTTGAAACACTTAATCAAACATCTGGCTTTAAAATTTTGAAAAGTTGTTGTTTTGCTCTGAAATCTTGTGCACACCTAGTTTTTATGTTAACCTAGGGCTAACAAGTGTTTAATCTTTGTTAATTCAACATATTTTATAGATCTGAGGCCTTGAAATAGGATTTTGTGTCAAGTAGATCAACAAACTTTGTCCTTGTGTTCTTCATTGTTCATCAGTAACTACATGTGCTTAGATCTTGTTCATTTGTTCGATTTGTTGCATGAAATGTGTTACGATATGTTAGTCTAAGTTGTTTTGAGCTTGTGTATGCATTTGGTGGCTTGTGGTTAGCTTTTACTAGCTTTAAAGTAGATTATAACTACCAGATATGCTTATTACTTGTCTGGAACACGTCTAGGCAAAGATTGAATTAACTGCACTGATTGGTTGGGTGATTTTGTGATTAATTGCTTGTTATTGACTCCTTGTGATTCACTGATCACAAGGGTGCCTTGATTGTCCAAAAATACTGAGTGAAACTTTCTAAAAAGCCAAGTCAAAAAGTCAAGGCAGTGGGAACTCCTTTCCCCTACTTCTAGCCAATGCTAGTTATAATTTGTGTTCAGCTTATTAATAAGTCATTCTGGCTTATTCCAATGTGCAACAACTTATTTTTTGTAATAGGTCTTAATCTTTTAAGCTTATAAGTGAATCTATAAGTATACAGCTTTTGGTTTTAAGTTTTTTTTAGAAAATGACTATTTTGTCTTTTTCAAAATTAGTTTATTTCTTATTTCAGCTTATTGAATGTGCTTATTAAAAATATTTTTGTTGATTAAGCTTAGTTAAGCCATTTGTGACTTATTTCAACTTGAATCAGCTCTTGAAATAGTCTAGAACTCAAAAACGACTATTTTGTCGTTTTGTGAAGAGGGCTTTGGCTTATTTCAGGCTTATTCCTTGAGCTTATTTCATAATTCTTTTTGCAATTAGCTTAATTATGTCAAGAGAAGGACGTAGGTAAAATATTAGCTTATGGCATCATCTTATAGCTTAATGGGCCAAAAAGCCCATTAAGAATAAGCTGTTTTGAATTAAGCTAGCTTAAGCTCATTTTCAGCTTTTGGACCTTTGGAAAATTGTGTTTTAAATCAAATTTTAAGCTTGACTGGAGCTTTTGGGCCATTTCTGAGGACTTTCTCTTATTGGGCCCAATATTAAGCCCATTAAGGATCTGTTTGGGTATTTGGCCCATTTGAAGGCCCAATAGGGGCATTTGTTGTATTTCAAGTTCATTTTCTGTTTAATTAGGTTAAAATAAGCTAGTATGCATGTTTTTAGAACCTTTTATAAATTTTGGATTTTTAATATATTTTATTATTAAAAATTAAAATTTAGATTTTTCAAGTTTTTATATTTTTCTTAGGTTAAATACATTAAATTAGGAATTTTACAATTTTTACAATATTTTTATTTTCCTTAGATTAATTTTTATAATTATTTTAATTTTTAATAGTTTTTAATTGTTTTTAAATAGTTTTTACTAATTTTAAAATTTTCAAAAATAGTTTTAAATTAAGTTAGGTCATTTTAGAGGTTTACAATTGAAAAATCTCATTTTGGGCTTTTTGTTAATTAAATAGATTTTTTGGGCTTTGATTAGCATTAAAAAATTATTATTTAATTAAATAAAAGGTTTGAGTGATTTTTGATTTTTTGTAAACTTTATTTACATTATTTAAGATTTATTACAATTTTCTAGGAATTTTTAGGATAAATTTTTTATTTTGTCACTTTTTTCGGTTTTACGTGTACGACCTTTTCGTCTTAGTGTAATTCGTCATCGTAACCGTCATTCTCTTCTTATATCATTTCTATTTTCTCTTTTCATAAATATAATCACAAAGTTAATCATTTCTTAACACACACACCAAGCTTCCTTGAGAACGATCCCCACTTTGGGTCATAACTCATGGTTTTCCCAAAATCACTTGTTAATGCTTACCCTAATTACCTTGTTATCCTAAACAAGTGTAAAATTACAATTATCATTGGTTTACATATAAACTTGACACACAAGGGTGGTGGTGGGACAAGTGTCCCACTTGTCTCATCTCCACTAATTTACGGGTACTCCTCGGTTCTAGTTTCCACGATTTACGTGCCCTCGGGTCGTTTTATGAAAAACGTTTTTTATAAATTATTAATCTATGGCACAAAACGATTCTAATAAAAATTGTCTCATCAAAAACGGAGTTCAAAAGCGTAAATACATAAACCTAGGGTTTCCGGTTTAATCGTAAAAGACGCTAAATTATTCACGTAAGCCCTAATTTCTTCTCGTAAATTTGTGAGTTTATGAACCAACACAAATTAAAATCCCAAATTAATATTCGAGAATAAGTTTATTTTCTGAAATGTCGGACTGTCACAAAACAAAGTATGTAAACGTAAGCACGTAACGTAGAGTTCTCCGGTTTTAGACGTAGTCGATGCTACTTTAAGACGTAAACCCTTATTTCTTCCCAAAAGTGAGTGAGTTCATAGATTAACAATAAAATAATGATTTTAAATAATACTTGAGAATAAAATATCGACCTTAAATTGACGGATTGTCACAGCAATTACCCCTAAAGAGGATATTTGTCCTCAAAGATCAATTCATATTACTACTCACTTCTTATAGAGTTAAAGCCATGTGGGTATTTCCTCCACATTCGGTCTTTTCTATCAAGTGTAATTCATTACAATACGCGAGTTTCATCAACATAACAATGGGAATACGATCAGGCTTAAGTTGACTTACTTTCTCTTTCCATGATGTTCATGGGTTTTGATGAATGCAACTTTTCGCCGTTCCAAACTTCATTAAAAAATAATTAGATTTTCACTTGATAAACATTTTATCAAGTTCGATATACGAACATAATTTATGTAATCCTTGAAGTCCTAGGGAAGATCCAGCTTATATGCCTCTCGGTCCAAATATTTACATTATCTCAATGGTCCCATACAACAGGGAGTAAGATACCCACGATCTTTCAGATCATACATTCATCTTTCCATGATGATAAATTCTCGGCATAGCTTTGCTACCCATCCTGCACTTCAAGATCTACATTTCATAGTCACATAACCTCCTGCCCACTATTGGCAGTCAATAATCAGATCCTAATTTCCACAGTCATTTCAGGTCTCACGGGTTGGGTATCTTCATCCGAACTCTTGCCTACAAATGCTCTTATATTTAGATCCTCACAAGATTCGATCTCGATACTAATACGATATTTATCAATGATAATCTCTCCAAAGGAAAACGATTATCCCGTTCATTACCAAAGATCAATTACTCAAACATAAAACAAGACTTCTAGTGTTTGTATCGTTACATTACCTCGTCCCTTCGATTGGGGTGGTAAACAGTACTCTCATCAAAATTCGTTCCCAATGTCTTATGAGCAAATCTCTAGAAATTCGATGCGAAGAGAGGATCGTGATAGAGATGATCGATACAGGCATACCATGTTTACACAACTCCTTTAAATACAAAAGAGTCAACTTCTCCATCGAGAATCTATCATTAACGGAAATGATATTAGCAGATTTGGTCAGTCTGTCGACGATGACCCAAATCGAATCAAACTCAGATGATGACCTTGGAAGATTTGTGATAAAATCCATGGTGGTTCTATCTCACTTCCAAACAAGAATTAATAAGCTATAGAAGCAATCCTTATGGACTTTGGCGTTCAGCCTCAGCCTTCGCTAAAGTTCAACATTTACTAACATATGTTGCGATGTCTGCTTTCATATTTGGTCATCAGTACAACTCCTTCAGATTAGATACTTTTAATCAGAAATAGCATGAATAGAATACTTAAACTTATGAGATTCCAACATGACTAAATCTAGAAATCCTTCATGTTTAGGCATCCATAAAAACCCTTATAAACACTTAACGCCATCAGCTCCTATTTCTAGTGGTTCTCATTAGCCGTGAAACTCTTTATTATTTATATTATCCTTTTTACAAGCATCAGTTATTTCTAAATTGCTAGGGCAAATTATTCTGCACGGTCATTACTAAGGAGCACATCCTAATTGGTTCATTATCCTTTCTACATAATGTGTCAGTATCTACATTCACCTTCCCTGATGAAATAAATATCATGACCATAATCACTCATATATTCTTTCTTCATATTTTCTAAGTTTCGTCTCAAATATTATCTTTATTAATTTTGCTTAATCCGACTTTAAAGCGTCGATAAATATTACAGGTAATTAAATAATAAATATTTAATTTTTATGAAACGTAAACGTAAAAGTTTTAGATTTCTCAGTTCGTCCAATTATAGAAAAATATTAAAATAAATTTAAATTTAGTTAACACGATTTTGGTTGATTTATTGAAAATAATAAATAAGATCTGTAAATGTTCGAAAAATCTTTGTTTATACTTTGGTCAAAAATTTTCTTAGTTGAAGAGCAAAATTTGTCACTCCAAATTTTAAGTCATGTTTTAAATGTTTTCCTCAATTCCTCCTGGGTTGTCTTGAGGTATACACAAACATCTACTCCTAAGGAAGTTTAGCTAAATGATCTGGTTATAAGGGAATAATTCCTTAAAAATTCTTTGATAAATATTTTTCAAAACATTTTTGCACTTTCTTTTTCGTATAACACAAAGCCTTAATGTCTCTAATCTTTAAAGAGTCAATATAGATTCCATTATCTATTAATCACACGGTCAAATAATGTAAAGGGTTAAGCCTTAAATCACATGTTAAATACTCAAGGTACAGGTTTTCATTGCTCGGCCAACTCAGGGCAGTCTATATATGATTATTAACTCCTTCTTATTTTTAGAAACAAACAGATGGTCCTTAATGATCACAAGCATGAACTTATTAAAATACAACTTACACACGCGATTCATCAAATTCGTGAATGCTACATGTGCCTTGGTCAATCCAAACGACATCACGTGAAACTCATAATGTTCATTACGAGTTCTGGGTGTAGTGATTGGAATAGATAATCTTTTTCGCGGACGCGAAGTTGATGATAACCATGCCTTGGATCAAATTTTTGAATACACGCTAGAACCTTGTAAATGATCGAACAAATCTTCCATCTTGGTTAATGGATACAAATTTTTGATCGTCAATTTACTTAGTTCACGGTAATCAATGAATATAAGGAAAGATAACACCATAGCTCTTCATGATGACGAGCTCAGTAGAATAAATGCTTTCTCTGACAACTCTCTCAGTTGTACGGTAACTCTTTCGATTCAGATGGTGCTGATGTACAGTGCACATGCCACAAGTGCAGCACCGGGAATATAATCAATACCAAAATCAATTTGCCTTAATGGCGAAAGTCTAGGTAATTCATCAGCAAATACCTCAGAAGTTTCAAATAACAGGAACATCTTTTAATAAATTTTCTTTAGGTTCTTTCTAAATTACAAGATCTATGACTAATTCATAACCATTCCTGGTATAGTTTCAAACCTAAATGCAGGATATGGTCACCCATCGGGAATTATTTAGATCACCTTTGATAATCAACATCTTATCTTTTAGGGGAATTCTACTCGAGTTCCCATCAATATAGACAATGACATCATGTCATAATCAACCAATCCATTCTAATGGCAGTACCAACTTTTCAGTTTTATTGCCGTTGATAAGATGAGAACTTCTCAAAAGACTAATAATAACTCATAACCCTTCACAAATTCAAGGATATCTGGAGACATAGCTAACATCAAAAGAGTAAGGTCAACTCATGATTTACGCGAGAGAATTTCAAATTAGATAAAGACGAAAACATTAACGAATATGAATATATCCCATGTTTGATTTGAGTACGCATTTGAAAGCACCTCAGATCGTTACCCATATTATTCAAATGGAATCTAATCAAAAGAAATGATAATATTGTCGATACACCCAGTCGGGTATTAACACTCGATAATTAGATAATTTTACAAATAATCTCATCATGAGAGAATTGGACAAGAAGGGAGGTCAATTGTCAAATAAGACAATTTCCACAGATGAGTAAATCCGATTCGGAAAAATAAATGGTACGGGCACATATGTAGGTGTCCTAACAATATGTCCCTATTTTATACTTCTTGCAGATCTCATAAAAATTCAATTTTTCATAATTACAAAAAAATGTAATGTTTATTAACAATTTCATGGTGACTACTAATTAACCTTGCATGGTCCCTTCCAAATTTTACGTAGGCGCGCAACTATATACAATTTTAGGATTAACGATGCAATACTCAGTTCGTCAAAATTTTGTCATCATGTTTAAAATATATATTCATAATTATGAAATAAAACTAAAAATGATTTTACCAAAATGTTCATTATTATGTAAGCATTCCCATTTACAAGATTTTTAATAAAAAGTTTATTTCGAAAGTAACTACTAATTGTACTGATTTAACTAACTCATATAAATGAGAATTTCATATTTTCCCCCAGATGGTATCGTATTACTTATAAAAACATTGAGTGATCTGCAAAAGGAGTGATGAAGAGTTGTTCACCAAGAACTAACTACAATATGCTAGGAAATAAGCTTAGCCAAATAATCATGAGGTTCACGACCTCGTTGGTACTCAAGAATACAAAAAGAATAATCCACAACGTAACTCAAATCGAGATGAGTACTTGTTTAATGGTTGCATCACTAATGCAAACATTAGGAAGAAGAAAGAAAAGATAGATAACGTCGAGACATGTAGAATTTAGCAATAAAAGGTAGTCTTTTCATTAATCACAAACAAGTCAAAAATTGTACTGTAACACATTACGTGTCTTCATGTTATACAACTCCAAGGACTCATCCTACCAACTGATGTCTCAGGTAACTTAGGGATTTTAAAAGATACTACAATGAATACTAATCTACATGAGTCATTAGGTGTTCCACATGTCCCGAAAGATCCATCGGTCCCAATTTCAGAAGAAGATTTCTTCGATTTATCTCTTAGACACTGGGCATCCTCGTCATTGGACGATGGTGTAGGAACAACCCTTAACACAAACCAACAATCATTTAAAACCTTATAATTCACACAGGGCTTAACGAATTCATCTTAACAATCTCATATTCCATACAAGTTAAATTTGACTTTATTCAAGTTTTCAACCAACTTATACTCAATGCTACATCCTACCTCATTTTCCAATACATCAACCTTATTCTTAGACCTTGAAGGGCAATAAAAGCCCGATATGAACAACACTTAATTTCCAATCCTATAGCTCTTACAACAATAATTATCAAATGAGTCACTAGTATGAAATGACTAACACATTCAATTAGACTTCTCGGAAAGGTACAAGTGGCATGAGCTTTTGGGTAAAGGCTCCAATGACAGCCTCAAGTGCAACATTCACCTCTTCGATTTCAAATTTAAGAATTGGGTGACACCAAATCAGATGACACCTTTCTAGGTGGTAAGGTTTTGTCAAACTCATCTCTATAAGGAAAGATCGTCATGACATCGATATCAGATTTAATCTCGCCAATTCTTCTTCAAGATCACAATCAACTACTATCAACATTTCTACAAATATCAACCATTTTGTTGGGATCATAAACATCCACAAGTTGGTTTAGATCTAGAATGGCTATATTTCCTACAAGAATAGCTTTGATTGATTTGCTAGGGGAGTTAGGGTTCCTTGTGATAATCTATATCGTATAAATATCTCGTATAAGTATTAAAATAATCATCAAACAATCATGTAATCAAATTACAACATACATATATATATAATCCAAGTTATATATATATATATATATATATATATATATATATATATATATATATATATATATATATATATATATATATATATATATATATATATATATATATATATTAAAATAACACTTCTCAGTCTGGCCTTGTCGGTAACTCGGGAATTCTTCGACACTGTTATAGTCAAAACATATTTAAACATTTTTTTCAAAATATTTATTAAAAAATATTTATGTTTAAAAGGTTTTTGAAAGGTTTTATTCAAAACCCCGGTTTTAAAAATCTTTCGTTCTCTATAACGAGAGCTCTGGTACCAAACTGTAACACCCCCAAATATTCACATTTCAAAGCAGAGGAAGAGTCGTGGTGTTACGGGATAGCACATTACTCAAATCATAGACAACAGTTAAAAATCGTGTCGTTTAATAATAAAGCATTTTCCATTCATGAATATCAATTACGTCCTCAGGTCACAATATGTCATAGAAATTTACAAAACATTTAAATCGAAATTTTATTTGAATGTGGGCCATAAGTTCTTGTCGTCTTCCCGAGAATTACCTTCAAGTACCTGAGATAAAAAATGTTAAAAAGTCAGCGAAACGCCGAGTGAATTCATAGAGTTTAATAAAAACCATTAATATATCACCAATATATAATTATTACCGAAAATCATTTTGTACAAATCTTTGTCGTAGGCTATAAAATAGGCCAAAGACATTTTATAAAAATGTTTGTCGTAAATCATAATATAGGCTTTTGCCTTCAAAACCATTATACGAACCGTTGTCGCAAAAACATCATACGATACATTTTATAACGTTGTTCAGAGTTAAATAAAAACCGTTATATGAAAATGGTTATGTAAAACCAAAACACGAACATAATATCCGTAATAAGACCCCGTATTGCTAGTCAGGCAATATATTATAATTCAATGCGTATACCAGTATTTTCGTTATTGGGTTATTATAAGCCGCATGACATTACTACCTTACTATAACAAACAACGGGTAGCTAACCCGAAATTCCTTTGCACATCTAAAACAGTGTGTCGTCACAATAATTACGCTTATATAAATCTTCTCATACATAAATTCTCTTACTAATCAATGTGGCACGGTGGGGATCAACCGTCAAGGCGCGAACTAGGGTGATCTTCCCCAAATAGTACTATTATATGCATAAGCGTCTACCAAATCCCGGTAGTTCACAATTCATGCTAATGGGTCTTTTAGTGACATAACCTAACTAATAATAATCCATTTCATTTCATTCATCGGGTCATATAATCATTCGGGTCCATATCAATAAGCATACAATCGGGACAACTGGTGTCTTATTTTTATTAAAACTAGCATGTTATCTCCCTGCGGGTTTATAAAACATTTCACAAAACATTTAAAAGAGTGCGAGGCTATAAACTCACCACATATATAAAAATCATATATCTAACTGTATATTTAATAATCCAAGCTATTTTACCAAGTGATCATATTGATACTTACTGTTTTATACAGCCTATGAATCTAACCAAGATTTTATCATCTTTACTTGTTGATTTTTAATCTTTTTAACCAAATCTATTAACACAAAATCCCCACATAATATTTTTGATCATCATTCATCATCATATACATATACATTTTTAAAGAAAATACATGATTACATTTATAAAATAACAAGATGATGGAAGGAATTATATTGTTACCAACCAATATAGTGAAAGGTTAAGAACAAGACTTGGTTTTGGTAACCAATCTTATGAAATATCACCTTCAAGATCACCAAGAATATGAAGACACCTTCAACAAATCAGCCCTAAACTCCTTTGGAAACCACTTTCTAGATGTTAAGATCACCTCAAATCATCATGCCTTCATTGGATTATCATCTTATTTAAGTTATACATAAGATTTATGGTTAGAATTTTTGATGAAGGGGTGTTTGTGGATGAAAATGGGACGGCAACAAGGGCTAGAGAGAGAGAGAGAGTTTGTGAGTTGTTTTGCATGTATGCAAATGAGAGAAAATGGTTTGCTAGTTTTTGTGTTTTGTGGTTTTGGAAGAACTAGGGACAATTGTCCTCAGTTTACATATAAACTTGACACACAAGGGTGGTGGTGGGACAAGTGTCCCACTTGTCTCATCTCTACTAATTTACGGTACTCCTCAATTCTAGTTTCCTCGATTTACGTACCCTCGGGTCGTTTTACGAAAAAACGTTTTTATAAATTATGAATCAACGGCACAAAACGATTCTAATAAAAATTGTCTCTTCAAAAACGGAGTTCAAAAGCATAAACACGTAAACCTAGGGTTTCCGGTTTAATCGTAAAAGGCGCTAAATTATTCACGTAAGCCCTAATTTCTTCTCGTAAATTTGTGAGTTTATGAACCAACACAAATTAAAATCCCAAAATAATATTTGAGAATAAGTTTATTTTCTAAAATGTCGGACTGTCACAAAAACAGAATATGTAAACGTAAGCACGTAACGTAGAGTTCTCCGGTTTTAGACGTAGTCGATGCTACTTTAAGACGTAAACCCTTAGTTCTTCCCAAAACTGAGTGAGTTCATAAATTAACAATAAAATAATGATTTTAAATAATAATTGAGAATAAAATATCGACCTTAAATTGATGGATTGTCAGAAAAATGAAGGTTGGGTTTTGATTATCATATGATTAATCATAAATATGGAGTAATGGTGGTTTGATTATCATTAAACAAGAAATCCCCAATTGTGTCCATTAGATGAATAATGCATGATTTGATCGGTTTAGGATTATATTTAAGTGTTTGGCGCAAAATGGGTTAACTAATATTATTTCAAAATTTAATATTAATCAAGCGCTAACTGGATTATGATGTGGCTGGTGGAAGTGATGTGGGTGGCTGTGATTAGAGGAGAGGTGTGAGTGGGATGTGACATGGCTGATAGTTAATGTCTGTTTGGATTTTAGGGTTAAATAAGTTTGGTAACTTGGAAAAGTTAACCCCTCCCCTTTACATACTCCTTTTATAACGTTTGCACCGTTAGTCCTCATGGCATTTCACAGCAAGTCCTTGTGGCTTTTCATGTTACGTCCTTTTGGATAACAAAGGTTAAAAAAGGACTAATAATCAAACTTGAAGGGCTGTTCTTGTTAAGTGTTCAAACTTTAGGGACCCCTATTGAGATTTCAAGGGGTATAAAGTGTCATTCTTCAAGTCTTGAGGGACTTGTTTTGCCAATCTTCAATTCTTCAAAGTCTTTTTGGCAAATTCACATATTGGGTCCAATTCTTTGTGCTCCTTCATTTCTCGTGTTTGTTTTTGCTTGTTTCTTGTGATCTTTTGTTTTTTCACGATATCCATACCTAAAACACACAAAGAGCAAACACAAGTATATTTCACGGTATTTTACGATATTTTCACACATTTTAAGCCTGTTTAGGATGATGAGACCATGTATAAATGCAGTCTCATCACCTACTTCACCATTTTACAAAACAAGGCTAGATGTCGAGTTCTAATTGAAAGGTAGAACCAATCTTCACGACTCTTCCCTTTGAAGCTAAGTGAGAACTTCACAAGACACAACTACACATCACTTTATAGTTTAGTGAGAACTCACAAGACACAACCACATCACTTTATAGTTTAGTGAGGATTCACAACTTACAACTATTACAACTCAATAAAATACATATCCAAGTATACACATGTATCTTAGATCTACGCAACACAAATCTAAGTATACACATATATAATGGATTTACACAAGACTAGATCCAAGTATTCACAAATACATTGGATCTACACAAGACTAAAATAAAACAAATGATGAACATGACTAGATCTTTAGAAGATGATGATCTTCATCAAGACTTCATCTTTAATATCATCACAAGTGTGTGAGTGATCTTCTCTTTGGACAAGGTAAAGAAGGAGATCAAGGGGATAATCATAAGTAAACATACTTAACATATTAAGTGATCATTTACAAATGATTAGGAATTAGAAAGGAGAAGAATAGCAGAAAGAGTGTCCAAAAAAGATTATGGAAAATGTAGATTTTATCCACTATTTATTGGAGACAAAAGCCAACGACTCTCTGAGCGCGGTTCCTTAATTTTCTTGCGGTTCCTTATCACTAAGTAACCATAGAGGTATTTAAGGATCCATGTTCGTAGACTCCGCTCCCTTTTGTCTTTTAGTGGGGGAGTAATATCTGAGGGAAGTTTTTACCTTCAAAAGATATTCCTATGGCATTTGGAATATGCCATATTCAAATTTGCATTTTCTATTTTAATAAAACATTTTCTTAAAAACAAAGTTTATTAAAAAAATCTTTTGTCACATTTGACAAAATGTAAGTTTAGGGCTAATCACTTTTATGATCACTAATCATGATTAAGATATGTTAGTGCAATACTTAAGTGAGTATTACCTTGATGATAGTCTTTGTTAGATAATTCGTCTTATGATTGTATTTGACGATAAATGTCTTTTTAATTTGTCGTGATCAAAACTAAGAAAGATTACTTAACACTAATAATGTTTTTAGGCATTTCTTTGCATTAACAAACTTTGATGAGACTCTAATTATACATGTTTTCATACCTTAAATCAAACTTAAAATACGGAAAATGTCATAAAAAATGTGTCAAATACCCTTGTTTTCTCTATTTGTGTGTTTGCAGGAACGAATATCGGGAATTCACATAGAAATTACAAAATCAAGCAAAAACAAATACAAGAAATGAATTCGTACAAAAGAACCAAAGCCAGATGCGAATTTACCAAAATACCCTTAAAGATTTTAAGAATTACAAGAATGGTCTCTCAAGTTTTATAAATTGTCACTTTATACCCCTCAAATACCATAAGTTACATTGGGGTCCCTAAAGTTTGAATATTGTGCAAGTTCAACCATTAAAGAATGAAGAAATCACACAACAAGTCCTTTCATAAATTACAAGGACTGAGTTTGCCATTTCTAAAACCTAATTAAAAAGGAAATGGTATTAATCAAAGAGAGAGACCTGTTTTCCATTAATCTAAAGTCCACAGAAGGAATAATTTTGCTAACTCCACTAAAGTTACACAAATATGAAGTCAAATCCATGTCAACAAAGTTTCAGGGGGTGTTTAGTCGTTTTTCATAGTTGATTTGCAAAGGAAAGATGGACGAATTGTTTTTGCAATTGAGAAGGACCTAAAGTGAAATTCATGAAAGTTTGAACAAGAAATAAGCGCGGGTAACACTTTATATTTACCTAAAATATATCTATTCTCATTAATCACCATCAACTAAAACTAACCTCTCCCTAGTCGCAATCTCTTATAATAGAAAGGGTTTTTGGCTAAAACTCTCAAGATATACAATTAAGCATACACCTAACATACCCATGTGCTTATCTTGCAAGCCACGTCACCCTTGTCCCCCATCCACCTCACCCCTACTTACTTGTCACTATCAAGATTAGATTTTGAAGACTAAATCCATTGTTCACATGGATTTGCTTGTTGGCTACTCAAATTCGACGACTTGGACCAAAGATTCTCTCTACACATCACATGGGACTTCAAATAAGGGCCTAGAACAATTTCAGAATTCTGGCATCTTTTAATAAACTCAAAGGATATTCAAGGGCAATATAGGAAGTTTAGCTCAGATTAGATTTTCTTGTAGTAGCTATCTCACTTATATAAACTAGTTCTAGCAGATAGGTTAAATGTTCCAAATTTTATATTTTTCAAGAATTCTTGTAATTTTAGTGAATAATTGAATATATAAGATTTGAGTTTTGAATTAAATTATTTTTAAATTCCATTATTTTTATTTAAATTTCATATTTACTTTTTTGTCTATTCAAATAGTTTCTCAAAAAATTTTATAAAGTGTTTGAAGATCAACAAGTTTAAATTGATTTTTATAATTTATTTAACAGGTGGTGTGGATCTGTGTTAAATATATGTTGGTCACCTTTATTTTTAACTTTCAAAAACATTTCTAACCAAATTTTTAGAAAATCAAAAGGTTTGATTTTTAGTTTATCAATAACTATAGTATAAGCTTGTGTGAAGCTTATTTGACACATAAGCTTCATATTAGGCTTATATTATTTGAAGTTTCTTTGTCTGTATTGTGTTTAGGTACCAAGGGATATAAGACATTTCAATCGACGTTATTTCATTCTCACTTCCTTGGTTCTGTTGTAGAACCACCAACAAGAAACCCATAAACTTTTCTCCCATAAACTCACAAGCTCTATTAGCCCTAGCTGGTTGCGTCAGTTTGCTTAACTTGGCCTGGATGTAGGTCAAGTCTTTGTACTTTATTTACTTAAATGGTTGTGACTGATTATCTTTGTGCTTTATTTACTTAATTGCTGCCAATTTATCCTTACTTAGTTAGTTCATGATATAATTTGCCTTGTACTTGTTTTAAAAAATCAAAGTTCTTTGTTAATTTTAATTTCTTGGACCCAAAAGGGGTGTTTGGGTCTAGGACTTAAACTAGGTTCAAACAGCTTTTTGGGTTTGATACATTGCAGTCGTCTCAGTTAGGTAATATTAGGTCTAAATCAAGTTTTTGTTCAAGAGTTTTGGTGTAAAATCAAGTTTTTAGCTTTTTGCAATTTTTTTGTCAAAAGTTATCTATTAATTTTGTTCATGGTGTCTGATGATCTGTGAACGATTTTGTTTGTTGTATGAGTTACATGTATTTCTTATAGGTGTGTTGAGTTTGATTTGTACTTTGGAATAATTTGGAGTTAAAACTTGCAAAAACATTGCCTTACAATCAATCAAATGCATCAGAACCTTTTTCTCTTTTGATTTTACGTGTTTCGCATTTATTTTTAGCATTTAGTTAGATTAAGTGGTAAACTTTATATGTTTTACGTACTTGGTGGATTTAGTACTTATCTTGTAGCTTTTATGACAAGTCAAATTTTAGCTCATGTTGTTTTAGTCCACTATAGCTTGACTCTAGAATTTCCTTGCATTTATATGATTTTTGAATCAGTATGTTTGGTGTGGTATTCTTGTGTGTTTTTTGTTGGTTTGAACTGTGCTTACCCCAATATAAGGCAACTGCTTACATGGGGGCTTATTCTGTCCAAAAAATCAAAAGTGCCAAAAAGAAAGTATTAGATGGACTTGATCTAACACCCCACCAAATGCTATGCGCAGCGGAACTACAACATTTGGGTGCTAGGCAGTTATCATCGCACATAAGCTATTTCGAACGACTAAAAGAGACGTAGGAATTTAAACATTAATTAAACATTGTTAAAAAGAACATTGTCTACCGCTTCCCGAACCCCAAAGATATTACAACACAGAGTCGCGTTTTGGTCCCCACTGAATCTCAACCCAAAAGTACATTACAATTTCACATGGCATGACATAAAAAGTTTTAAATTATAAAAAGGGAGGAAAAACAAAGTAGACCGCCAAGCCACAACAACATCCATTCTAGCATGCTCCTTGCTACCATCTCATCGATTACCTGAAACACATGCTTAAAGGGGTCAACAAATAATGTTGAGTGGAAATTATAGGTTTTACAATCTCATTTTGAACATAAGTATATAAAATCAATCACGATCATTTATAGAATTGACGATCAAACAATCTATTATTCAAGGTTATTAAAATTGTGTTTAATATGAAACTAATACATTAACTCAATCACCCGCTTATAATTACCGGCATGATTAAGATGAAACCCGTGCACCTTCTAAAGGCATTAGTTGCAATTATACCTTATTTCTTATCACAAGTTATCCGTCCGCAGGGGGTACTCAACGTACTAGCCCTCGACTCAGATAGGGTCGTCAACCCCATAGTACTATCAGTTGTATAAGCGGTTATTTTCAATCCACACAAGGATTAAACAATAGTTAATAGTTCATGAATATAGGGTCTTATGCAACTAGGTACTTAACACAACTTAGGAAACTTTTGGGTCCAACAATCATTCATGACCTATGTTCGTTTCATTTGAAATAGCATGCATTCCCCCTCGCGGGTAAAACCATTTAAAAACAATATAAAGCGAGGCTATAAATTCACACCTTGTATAAAAGTAGTTGACGTATATCATGCCGATCACTGACGACGTGGATGCCCGGGAAAATCAACACCTAACAAACAACGCGTAATGAGTTAACTCATTTATATAACTTTAAGTACTGTATAATACATACATATTAGTCAATTTTCATAATTACTAACTCACGCTAAAACCAAACAAGTAGTTGTTACTAGACTTATACCATTTATCTACGTAATTAAAGTTGCTTCCCATTTTATGATTTTTGCCAGTACTTACCAAAAGTACGTGCTGTTTTCTATCACTTAAGCACCTATATAAAATTCAAGAAAAATTGTAAAAATACCTTATGATATGTAGAAAACTCATTTTAAATCTCATAAAATGTTTTTACTTTTATTACCCGTTACTCATTACATTTCTAAACATAAACTTTTAGCACTGATTTTGCACTTTTACCATGTATGACTTGTTTGACCCATTTAAAAGACATCATTGGTTAATTTGACTCTTAATCCCAAAAATAGACTCAAATATGCAGGTTTGGAACCAAAAATCAAGTTTCAATCATTTACCAAACTCTATCTCTGGTCCCCGGGATTTGACCTAAAACCAAACATAATTTTGGATTATGTTGATTTCTCATCTCCCGGTACACGAACTTTCAAAATAGCATAACTTTTGACTCGTTTGGAGTTGTAAGGTCTACCTTATACCAAAATGTAGCTAAGACAAAGATCTACAACTACATCCAATGTTTATGACCTGTATTTAGACTTAAGATTTTCAAAAATGACCTCAAACAATCTGCCTAAATTTTACTACTTCAAAATCACCTTAACACTTGATTCCAATCCAATCCAACATCACTTAAACTAATTCTAACCACTTGTGATCATACCCAATCACCTTAATCCATCCCTAACACTAAGAAAATCAAATCCTCATGAAAACCCAAATCCTAAATCATACATGCATTTGGTTTAAACCATTTAAAAACATCTAAAACACTATCCTAAACCCAAACCCACAACAAAACACATCAAACACCATGATTAACTAAACACACTAATAACTGATTTTTATTAGGTTCTTTTTCGAGTCAATTCGAATTGACTAAGGTTAAAAGTGCGACTCAGTCGTCTTTTGGTGGAAAAGAAAAGGTTTGGTCGTTGTTTAAAATAAAATTACGAAACTTTAAAGTAAATAGCATGGTAAATAAAGCTAAAAGTAAATGACAAAATATAAAAAGGAATAAACTAAAAATTAAAACGATTGACAAATAATAAAGAAACGATATTAAAAACAAATATTAAAACGAAATATAAAACAAAACAATTAATAAAAATAAAACTAAACGAAGAAATTAACTTTCGACTGAAAAGTAAAATTAACTTAATGAAAAAGGATAAAATAAAACTAAGAGGGTACTTTAAAATTAAACGAGACAAAAGCTAAAGCGGGCGCTAAATAAAAGATAAAACTTAAACTTTAGGAAAAAAATACTAATACTAAAAATTGATGAAAAATACAACTAAAAATACGTGACTAATCGGAACAACTTTCAGATAAAACCAAACGATTGCGGATCAATATTAATTAATAAGTAAGCAAGCAGGCAGGTCAAGCAACTAGGCAGGTAGCTCAATTGAGCGGGAAATAAGTGGCAAGCAGGCAGCCATGCTGCTCAATTTCTTCGGAATAATAACATTCTTCAGAATGTTTTGCTTTCTTCGGAATGTTTGGATCTTGAGACAATTTTCTTCGGATAATTGTTTTTTTCGGAATGTTGTTTCTTCGGAATATTTTTTCGGAATAATCTTTTTCAGAGAAATGGAAATATCTTCGGAATATCAAACATTTTCAGAAAAACAAGTATCTTCGGAAAAACTGCTAAATTCAGAGAAATGAGAAAAATTTGGATAAAATGAATTGCAGGGAAATTTTCGGAATAAACCAATCTTCGGCTCAAAACCCTTTTCCGAAGATTGTTCTAAAACTTAATACAACAACAAACGAATACGAAAACAAACAGATAAGCTATGATTAAGCTAAAACCAAATAAACAAACTACCAAAACTTAATCTAAAACACTTTTAAGAAAAACTAATTCAACCACAAATCAAAAACTTTGAAAACATTAATTAATCTAAATAATAAAAATCAACTTTTAATAAAATTAAACTACTAAAAACACTAAACTAAAATCAAATCAAACACACAATAAGCTATAAAATCAATAAGCTAACACAATCAAAAACATAAAAACATAACAATTAATCAAATAAGCATAACAATAAGCACATAAACATATAGATTAAATCAAAACAATAAAGGTAGAATGAGAGATTAATATAAAAACTTGATTAAAATTAAGGATTCAACAACAAAATTAAGAGACTTACTTGAAATTAAAGGCAAGAATTTAAACGACAATTAAGTAAATGACAATATGAAAGTGCAAGGAAAAATAAAGTGGAAAGACTAAGTTGTCAGTTTAGTTAACACCTCACAAATGAGGTAAAGGATTCTATTTATAGGGAGATTAGCATGTGTTGTTCCTTTCTTCTTCTTCACGTCTTTTCGTCTTCTAAATTATTCGACTTTTTCGAATTTGTCTCGGGATTTTTCGATGGATAAATTGAACATGTCTTATAATTTCTTCAATAATTAGACTTGAGTTCTTCAACTTCATTAAACTTCCGTCTTTAGACTTTTTCTTCGATAAATCTTTAGAATAGGCCTTGGACTTCTATTCTTTTTGCACTCTTAATCTTTTGACTTCGTCTATTGTCTTTTTCTTTGATAAAAGCCCATGAAAGCCCGTGTTTTCTTCCCTTTTCACATTTTAGTCCTAAATCATAACAAAAACACAAACCACGCATAATTCCGACATTTACGACTTAAAAATACACGTTTTGGATTGGTTATTATTATAGTTAAGTGGTAAAAGGATAAGTGTTTTCACACATATTAAATCCCCTACACTTGACCATTGCAATTCCCTCATGCAATACATTAATTACAAAGCAAGTTTTACATTTTCCATCACAATCAATCCACCTTGGCCTTTATTAAACACAAGACATTAAAGAGATAGAACGTTATAAAATATTCAAAGGAAGAAAACAAGTAAAGAGATAAAAGACTTACATTAGGGTTTTGGAATGTCATGAATGTTTATCACCCTCAAGTTCCACGTTCCCCATAACAAGCTTAAAAATGAGATCATTGTTATTATAAGTTAGCAAACTAACACGAACTCATGTGGCCAAATTATTCACTTAGACTCCCTTATTCCTAGGTGTATCTCTTATATTTTATTGTTGTCTTGAATGATCACGAGGATGCATTGTTGACTTATTTCGATAGTTATTTAGGCTAAAAATAAAGTAGGACAATTTAATCAATAGTTAGCTAAAGGACAAAATATTTTAAAACTGCTTCTAGGGACCTCATAAAGTTCATATCTTGGCATAAATCGCTTCACGAATTGAGACCTTTCTCGGACCGATATTTGGAATTGACTTCATACTTCAAATCTTGAGAGACGTTCATGAAATAATGGTCTTCTCTTCATAATAGGAATTTCTTCACTTGAAATTTTGAGAGATTCTTAATACTTGGACCACGACTTCTTTATTTTTCTCCAATCTTTATTTTGGATTTTGATATACAACGATCCGCCTCCTTTTAGGACTTGGATCTATTTATCCTCATACCTTGTTAGGGCCTTTTTGGATAGACTTCTCCATGATCTTTAGAGGAGTATTTTCATTTCGTCATGTATTTCGATCCTTCATATTGATTTTTTATAAATGATTCTTCACATCACTTGGGATCTTTAGCAACAAAACATAGCCCTCATGCCTTGTTAGGGCCTTTTCGGACTCACCAATCTTTGCATCTCGCTTCAATAAGTTATGCCTTGGATATGAACTCTAATTAATACCGAGCAACTTTTAAACGATCTTGGGCTAGAAGCTAAGTAACTTTTCAAATCGTACAACCTTACTTATTGCAATTAAATTAATTAACAAGCGATGGGAGAAAAAGATTAAAATAAACTCACATAAGTTCATGAAAGAATACCAAACTTATAATTTAATCTATCATCTCTTGTTCTCCACAATTTAAAATCTCAAGGAATGAGACTCGTGGATACTTAGCCAATTAAATCAAAGTTTTGGGTTTTCAAGTCATCTATAGGATCTTGCAACTTCTTAGACTTTTTCAAGTTTAGATTTCGCACTTTAAAGTTCCCTTGATAAACGACTTTCTAGGATCAATTATAGGAACTTTGCGAAAAGTTCTTGTTCTTAACCCGTAAGAGTTAAGACTTTCGTGTTTTTAAGTTCCCTAAGTAAAAGCCTAGCAAAACTTGACTGAAACACGTTAAAGATACTAGCTAGAGTAACTTGGATAAGTAAACTCGGGTTGAGTCAAAAGATTCACAACGTTTAAAAATTAAAACAAATTTATTAAAATTTATTCTAGCAAAGAAAGAAAATAACTATAACAAAGGTAAAACTACTAGGCCAAAATAGATCAAAATTTTTAAAAAAATGTCGAAAAATCAATTTTCCGGTTAAAAAGAGGACAAATACATGGAAAACCCCACTTAACTTCGATAGAATTCCCCCTACACTTAATATACACATTGTCCTCAATGTTTAAGCATGTGGAAGTAAACTCCCCTACACAACATTGTGCACATTGTTTAAATCTTGCTAAGCAAAGGACAACTAAAGTGATTCCTATTTCAATCATAAATGATAAAATAATGAATCAAAAGAGTTTAGGATAGAACCAGAAAGACACGAACATGGAATCACGGGTCGTCAAAAGTCATCAAGAATGGATCTTTGATAGCTCGAATCCCTTCTCATGATAAGAAAGAAAACAACAAACACATACTAGGGTCTCCCCTACACTTATTATAAAAACAAATAAAAAGGATAGATATTGCGGGTTGCCTCCCGAGAAGAGCTTGTTTTTGTTAACCGAGGCGTAAGCCTGACTCGACCTTGATTACAATGGTAAGAAGCTTGAAGAACATCCACTGGGATCAAATATATGGTTTTCATCCATCAAATAGCACAAGCTTAAGGCGAACAAGGCAAGCCAAAGAAGAGTAGGCAAGGTTCCCTTAAGCAAAGATGGAGCACAGTGGTAGAAATTAGGATGAAGTGCAAGCATATCTCCATTGTTTCCAAAAATCTTTCCTTTTATTTCATCAGATAGATACTGAGATGGCTTAAAAATTGCAATACCGGGATCGAACACCTTTTCCTTTAGGGGAAAATAACACTCAGGCTCAGTAGACCTTGAAGAGGATCCGCTCATAAAACTCACAATCTCGTCCGATGAAGGTGGATAGAGAGGTGTCAATACATAAGTACTGCGGATATCGGTGTCTTCCGCCTTCTTCTCCTTTGAAACGGTTTTCTTCATATCCAAAGGAGGATAAAGAGCATCATCAAAGTACAAGGGAGGAGAATCATTCTCATTTGGGAAGTAAGTGTTGAGAAAAGTAGCAAAGTCTTCCTCAAATGAGTAGTCATGCAAAGTAGGATCAAGCATTGTTGGTGGAGAATCTTCATCAAAAGTAGCAACAAGGTCATCATGTGAAAAATCACTCGAAAGAGTATCGACATCATCAAAATTATCATATGTTAGCATGTCTTTATACTCTAAAGTAAAATCATCAGAATCATCCATATCAGAACTAGATTCATCCTCACAGTCATCATAAATTGGTGGAGACTCAAATATTGGTGGAGGATCTAAATTAGAAAGAGAATCATCCACATCATCTTGGAAAAGTGGGTTATCATAGCAAGAATCGAAAAGAGGATTGTTGTAGACGACAAAATCATCAAGCACATTAATCATATTCGCTGATTCTCTTCCATTGGGTTTGGTTGTGATCTTCCCCATTTTAAACACTTGTGCATCATTCCCGACCCTTAGAATCAGTTCACCTTCAGCAACATCGACTAAAGCTTTTCCGGTTCTCAAGAATTGACGTCCAAGTATTAGCGGAATACGAGGGTCCATTTCATAATAAAAAACAACAAAGTCGACCGGAAAAGTGAAGGTGCCAACTTTAATAAATACATCTTCAACAATACCAATGGGGTAAGCGAGAGAATGATTTTCTAGCTCAAGAGTCATCTTTGTTGGTGTAAGATCGGGTAATGATAGTGTTTTCCAAAGACTTAAAGGCATCAAATTTATACTTGCCCAGAGATCGGCTAAGGCAGTAAATTCTTCGGTTTTGTAAAAAATGCAAGGCAACACAAAACGACCGGGATCTCCAAGTTTTTCTGGAAGTTCTTTAAGAATGACTGCATAACAGTTTTCATTTAAGCGTGTGATGACAAGCTCAACCATGTTTTCCTTCTTGTTAAGCAATTCCTTGAATGCTTTGACGAATTTCGGCATGTGGACAAGTGCTTCAACAAGGCTAATGTTGAAATTTATTTGAGAGATCATCTTCAAATAGTTTGACACTTGAATGTCATCCTTGGTGAGCAATTTGCACTTGTCTAAGCGAGAAGGATAAGGGATGTTGGGTTTAGGGGGTGTAGGTGTAGCAGGTAAAGGTTGAGATGTTGAAGGTTTACAGGTGGAAGGTGGGGTTGGTGAAGGGTGCTTCTTGGGTACTTCGTCATGCATAGGTGGAGGCGGTAATGGAGAACTCATTCTAGGCGTGGTAGTAGGCGGGATAAATGGTGTTGGAAGAGATGTAGATGGAGTAACTGGGGGAGGGATAGATGTTCCTACTAAGGTTTCTACACTGCGTGTAGTAATAGCACTCACATTCGCTCTCGGGTTGGTGACGGTATTTGAAGGAAGAGATCCCGAAGTAGAGGGTTGAGTACTTGGGAAGAAAGTAGCCAGCATATTCTTCAAATCATTTGTTTGATTGCTAAAAGAGGTTTGCATATCATGTCAAAGCTTGGTTCTAATATCATTCCCTTGCTTAGTGATATCTCCTTTCAAGTTGATGATTTGGCTTTGCAGATTCTTAACTACCTCTCCTTAGGTCCTCATGAAAGCTTCAACATCATGAGTGATAAGTGGTGCTTATTGAGCGGTTGGGTGATAAGGATTAGAAGTTCGAGGTGGGTTTGGGTTGCTTCTATTGTAGTTGTTGGGGTTGTGGTTTTGAGGAGAAAAACCAGGTGAAATAAAGTTGTTAGAACGGTAACTTAGCAAGTTACGATCACCTTGAGGTCAGGCTTGATAGCTTTCCGTTGAATACTTACCATGAGCCGCATACACGTTTTCCGGATTGTCATGAGTAGAAGGACAATCAGTGTATGAATGAGGACCCCCACAAATTTCACAAGAAGTTGCTACAGCTTTAGCTTGTTGAAATTGGTTAGTAGCCAAAAGTTGCATATTTTTGCTCATTTCGACCATTGCGCGGGTCAATTCGGTCATATCAGGGTTTGAAGAAGTAGAAGAAACATTGACTCTCGGTTTTGATCTTGAGGATGCGGATGTGTTAGCCTCAAAATATTGAGTCAAACAAGAATGTTCGGTCATAGGTTTCTATTGTAATATTTATTAGAACGTTGTAATAAGTAGTTATTTAGTCGTGGTTCACGGGCTTGGATTTAAACTAATTAAAGTCCAAAAGACAAGCCCGGCCCAATATATAGTCCATTAAAGCCCGCATGTGGGTGGACTATATATACTACCCTCCTAGCATGTTAGGAGGGTGGATGGTCATTTGTAACTTCTTTTCTTAATCTAATCTCACCAAGTTAATCATCTCCTCTCTACTTTCTCTCACTACTTTCTCTATCTAGGAATTCATCTCTTCTTCATCTATTTTCTTTCTTTCTTCATTGCTTAATCATCACAGATTAATGGGACAACATTTGGTATCAATCGCCACGGGGTAGATTTGTGATTGGTTGGTGTTATTATATTTGATTCGAATGATTTAATCCATAAATCATCTCGGATTCAAATTTTTTTTTTTTGTGTTTTCCGTGCTTTGCTTAATCATCTACATCTTATACATAGTTGTAGTAGTGATTTGGTATATTTACTTTGGCTAAAAACACAAAATTTTTGGGTTTTTTGATCATTTTTTGGCTTAAAATCACGTATTCGTTGAGTTTTGTCCGAGAAAAGGGGGATACATTCCGATTGGTGTAATCTGAAAAGGGTTTATTGATTCAGATTGGTGTATTCAGATTTGCATTCCGATTGGTGCATTCAGATTGGCATTCCGATTGGTGTATTCAGATTTGCATTCCGATTGGTGCATTCAGATTGGCATTCCGATTGGTGTATTCAGATTTGCATTCCGATTGGTGTATTCAGATTTGCATTCCGATTGGTGCATTCAGATTGGCATTCCGATTGGTACATTCAGATTGGCATTCCGATTGGTGCATTCAGATTGGCATTCCGATTGGTTATTCCGATAACATTCCGATTGGTTATTCCGATAACATTCCGATTGGTTATTCCGATGATGTGTTTTGCTAAATTTTGTTTGAGTATTTTTTAGACTTAGCCACCATCTAGACTAGTTTCGGAATATCGTTTCCACGAAGATCAAAAAAAAAAAAAAATAAAAAAAAAAAAAAAAAGAGTTAAAAAATTTTCGTCAAGTAAATTCAAATTTTTTCCATACTAGTTTTAGGACATTTCTAGCTCGATTTCAAATTTTGGCGATTACAAAATTTTTGGACTACCATTTTAGTCGGACTGGAGAATTTATTGTCGGCCTGGAGAAAAATTGCAATTTTCGGAATTTAAACCACAACAACAATCACAACAAATCTACTTAAGATCCAAATTCACTTCATCATTTCAGAGAATATTGAGATGGATTCTACTGCAGAATATCGTGTGACGAACAACAACATCATGGTCGCGGGTAATAAAGAGAGACCACCAATGCTTGTGGCTGGTCGATATGCTCAATGGCAATCACGCTTTCTTCGCTATCTTGATACAAGACCTAATGGTGATGCCTTGAGACAATGTATTAACAATGGCCCATATGTTTTTTCTGAAATTGATGTTCCTTATACACCAGTCACAGACACATGTCCAGAAGTACCTGCAACAAAGAAAAAGGAAACTTTATCTGACCTTACACCCGAGAAACGTGCTTGGCATGATGCAGAAAAAGAAGCGATCTATATGATCCTAAGTGGAATTGGAGATGATATTTATTCCACAGTCGATGCATGTCCTACAGCACAAGAAATGTGGACGGCCATTGAACGCTTGCAACAAGGAGAGTCTCTCAACAAGCAAGATGTCAAAACAAACTTGTTTTGGAACTTTGGTAAGTTTACTGCATTGGATGGAGAATCAATTGAGTCCTATTATTCAAGATTTTACAAGATGATGAATGATATGACAAGAAACAACTTGGAAGTCTCCACCATGCAAGTCAATGTGCAATTTCTACAACAACTCCAACCAGAGTGGACACGTTTTGTCACTTTGGTGAAACAACAGAAGCAGTTAGACAAGGTAAACTATCACACTCTCTTTGATATCTTGAAACAATTTCAGCATGAAGCAAATGAGATTCGAGCTGAACGAGTGGCAAAGACGGCTAATCCACTTGCTTTATTAACTACCACTCAAAATGTCCAAGATCATCGATCTCATGCTCCTAAGCCATACTCTAGCCCATCATCCTCACCACGATATTCCACATCATCCAAGTCTTCATCATCCACAAGATCACGCGGCAAAGCACCAAGAGCACCTTCACCACCATCTGAGTCATCTTCAGCAGAAGATAGTGATGAAGATCAAGCTCAGAAGAATCGTGAGATGAAACAACAAATTGCTTTCATTATAAAGACTTACCAGAAGATCTACAAACCCACCAACAACAATCTTCGAACATCATCTAACACAAAGAACCGATATGTTGCGAGTCCTCCAAGGTATGACACACGTCGACGTGGTGAAAGTCCTTCTAGGTATGATCGACATAATCCAACGCATGTTGAGGGTTCTGCAAGATATGATCGACAAACTGCAAAGTATGATACTCAGAGGATTGCTGCTGCTACTGGGAATAGGGAAACGGTTGGAAGTCAAGTGGTTCAGCAAAGCGGGATTCAATGTTTTAATTGCCAAGGTTTTGGGCATATGGCAAAGGAATGCAGGAAGCCGAAAAGGGTTAGAGACTCCAGCTATCACAAGGAAAAGATGTTGCTATGCAAAAAGATGGAAGCAGGGGTCAAACTGTCAGCTGAGGAAGGAGCTATGCTTGATGACACTGATGATGAAGCCTCCGACCAGGAATTAGAAGCACATTACTCGTACATGGCACATGTTGAAGAAGTTCTCAAAGTCACTGAAGATGACAATGGTCCTATCTTTGACACTGAGCCAATCGATAAGGTACACACTACTGATGAATATAATGTGTTTGGTGATATTCCTGAGCATAGTGATCTACCCAATGCCATTAATGACACGTGTATGATGGAAACGGTTGATAGTAATACCACACCCGATTCATCAGACATGTGCAATAATGAGTATGAGGATGATCAACATGCAAATGAATATGATGAAGAGGAACGTATTGCGCTTGCTAATTTAATTGCTACTTTACAAAAAGATGTCACTGAAAATAAAAAGAGTCAAAAGCAATTAAAGAAGGCAAACGCTACGCTCACTCAAAGTTTTGAAGAATGTAAAGCTGCTCTTATCAAATCTACTGAGATGACTGAAAGCTATAGAGATGAGCTCCTTCAGAAAACCAAAGAGCTTGAGGGGTACAAGGGAAGTGCGTTAAAAAGTCAAAAGGACGATTTTGAAAACAAATATAATACCACTCTTGAGTTATTAGCTAAAGAGAAGCGTCAATATAATGTTTTCTTAATGGATGAACGTCAAAAAACGTACCTTGCCACTACCAAAGTTAATGAACTTGAACAAAAGCTCTCTATGACCACTACTGATTCTGCTAAAATTCTAGAGGATAAGAAACAAGAGGTAGATGCGTTAAAACAAGACTTCAAAAGTAGATATGATAAAGAAACCGAAAAAGTTACCAAACTAGAAGCACAAGTTGACTTTTTGAAGAACGTTGTTTATAAAACGCATGATTCTATTCAATCCGTAAGAATGCTAGCACCTCCATCGATGTTTAAGGGTCAAGCTAGCTTTGCAAGTCATGAGTACCTTGCCAAAGCTCAAGCTGCGAACCCGCATCTTTATCTTGATGAGACTGAAAGGACAGATCTTGATTGCATGCCTCTAAGTGCCAATAGTGAAGAGACTGCCCTTTGGGATGCTGATAGTCAACCATCAGTTAATAAGGAGTTTGTGAAACCATATAATTATGCTTATGAGAATAGTCTTTATGGTCTGTTCCACAAACAAACTCAGAAATCTCGTGAGGAAGTATTTTTAGAATGCAGGCAAAAGAGAATTCAATGGAAGAAAGCGTTTGCCACTAAGAAAACAAACGTTTCTAAGTTCATCAACTACTTGCCCCTAGATGCTTCTAAAAGCAAGAGTAGGCAGATATTTGGGTTTCTTACTCATTACATAGATAATATTAAGTCCATTATTGATAATGATTGGAAACAACGACAAAATGACGAGTGGAAGAAACCAATTCCTCAAGACATAACTGTGCTTGTCAAACAAATCTTAATACCGAACGCGGCCACACTAAAAGAAAATGTTCTTAAATTCGAAAGCTTAATTCGGTCTGAAATGTTTGATGATTTACAATATGTTGAGTCTCTTGAGAAAGCAATTGATGATCTTCAAATGGACAAGTCCGTTTTTTCTGATGAATATGATTTACTCTTGCAAGAATGCGTTTCTAAAGATATTATGTGTGCTTATTTTACATCTTGTGCTGATATTGATGAATATTCTGAAGTTGCATGCCAATATCTTGATAAGCTCAAAGAATGTGAACGTCTTGAAATTGAGCTTTCGAAACGGAAAGAAAATGTTGACAAAAAGGCTTTTGAGTTACTTCAACACAAAACTGATTTCCTTCAAAAACATTGTCATTCACTTGAACTTGCTTTGCAAAAAGACGTTGGTCGTTTTTCACATGATAATAAATTGCAAGAAAAACTTTCCCAAACATTTCGAGAAATGAATGAACAGAATTTGGAAATTAAAGAGTTGAAAGCTCAATTACAAGACAGGGACAGAGCGATAGCAGAGTTGCAGAAACTCATTGCTAAAATGGGTGGAAAAATTGTGGAACCTAGCATTAAGAAAAATGTTGTTAGACAACCCAATGCCTTTAAAGAGAATAGATCCTCTATCTTGGGAAAACCATCTGCATTATCTAATTCCTCGTTTGCAAAACCTGTGTTTCCCCCCAAGATGGATGGAAAGGAAAGGTTACCACAAGCTCAACCCATAAGGAATTCTATAGCACCAAGCGTTAGGCACAATAATGTCATTAAACCAGGAATGTATAGAATATCCACTAAGCCCACAAACAAAGATTCTCACTCGCCTCAGACTTCTAGAAACACTAATATTCATGTGTCTTCTACTACAGGAATAGTCTCCACTACTAGTGTTAGCCGGCCTCAGCTTAAGAGCACTCAAGAGAATGATAAGGTCTGGAAACACAAGAATCAAGGGAAGATGAAGCAAGTAGAAGAACACCCTAGGATTTTCAATGTTTCTAAGAATAAAACGTCTGTAATCGCGTGTCATGACGATTTGAATGATTCAACTTTGAATGCTATGAATGTGAAATTTGTTTGTGTCAAATGTGGCAAGTGTGCTAATGCTAATCATTCTATGTGTGCTATAAATAAAGTCAAAGGCGTAGATACTAGAACTAAGAAGCAAGTTGCAATGCCTATTAGAGCTAGTAAACCCAAACGCAAAGTGAACCATTCTGGTGCAACCCCCACTAAGAAAAGTAATGCATCAGACTCCACCACTAAGAATCCTAGAAGCAAAATTAAGGAATTATATGAGTCTGCCAGTAAGTCTTGGAAATGGTGGTTTGCTAATCAATGTCCTCCCGGATATAAATGGATGCCAAAAGTTAGGACAGAAAATGTGAAAACGAGTGTTAGTTTGCCTTTAAATGTTGATAAGGACACTAATGATTCTACTATCACAACTACTGTGGTATCCAATTTAGCAAATGCTCCATCGTGTTCTAACTCTTCTGCAGGTGATACAAATAATTCTCTTCATAATGGACTCCGGATGCACGAAGCACATGACGGGGAATCTCAAGCTTCTAATTAACTTCGTGGAGAAGTTCCTAGGTACGGTCCGATTCGGAAATGATCAATTTGCACCGATCCTAGGATATGGAGATTTGGTTCAGGGGAATATCATGATTAAAAGGGTATACTACGTCGAAGGGCTCAATCACAATCTTTTCTCGGTTGGTCAATTCTGTGATGCGGATTTGGAAGTTGCTTTCAGAAAGAAGACATGTTTTGTTCGTGATTATGATGGGAATGACTTACTTACCGGTACACGGGGTACTGATCTTTACACAATTTCACTTCAAGACACAACTTCCTCAACTCCAATTTGCTTCATGGCTAAAGCTTCAACGACTCAGGCATGGTTATGGCATCAACGTCTTTCTCATCTAAACTTTGATACCATCAACTTGCTTTCCAAGAAAGATATTGTGAGAGGCCTTCCAAGCTTGAAATTCATCAAAGATCATCTTTGTTCTTCTTGTGAACTTTGTAAAGCTAAACGAAGTAGCTTCAAAACAAAGACCACACCAAGCTCTAAAGGACGGTTAGATCTTCTTCATATGGATCTGTGTGGTCCAATGCGTGTTCAGAGTATCAATGGAAAGAAATATATTCTGGTAATTGTTGATGATTACTCAAGGTACACATGGACTCACTTCTTGAGGTCCAAGGATGAAACACCCGACGTTCTCATCAGCTTCCTAAAATTGATACAACGTGGTCTTCAAGCTCAAGTTAAAGTGGTTCGTACTGACAGAGGTACAGAATTTTTGAATTCTACTCTGAGAAAGTATTTTGAAGCCGAAGGGATTGAACATGAAACATCTATTGCTCGAACACCCGAACAAAACGGCGTTGTTGAAAGACGAAACCGTACTTTGGTTGAAGCTGCTCGAACATTATTATCCGCTTCAAAACTTCCACTGTACTTTTGGGCCGAAGCCGTGTCAACCGCATGCTACACACAAAACCGCTCCTTAATTATCCCAAGACACGAAAAGACACCATATCACATAATTCATGATCGAAAACCTTCACTCAAACACCTTCATGTTTTTGGATGTACTTGTTACATTATACGAGATGGTGAAAATTTGGATAAGATGAAAGAAAAAGGTGATGCATGTATTCTTGTGGGATATGCAACTCAGTCTAAGGGATATAGAGTGTTCAACAAAAGAACAAAATTGATTGTCGAGACAATTCACATCCGATTTGATGAATCTCAAGAAATAGCACTTGAACAAAACAGTTTAAGTCCCGACCCACAACGACAAACGACTTCCGTTCACAACCGCACGGAACTCGAAACTCAAGACCACAGCAATGAACCGTCAAGTTCAACGCTGGTTCCAGAGAATGTTTCTAGAGCTGATATGACAGTCGACACGACCATTGAAGAGTTGGAAATGTTATATGGACCAATGTATGATGAATATTTCACGGGGGAGAAACAAGTTGTATCGAAGTCTTCCGCTGTCACTCATGATAAGAATGATGATACCGATCATCGTCAACAACCGGATACAACTTCATCTACTTCAACACGGGTTGATGCAGATTTACCTCCTCAGAATATTACTTCAACAATCGATCCTACAACATCCACAACTACTGTCATTGCTCCAGAGAACACAAATCAAGCAGACAATGCATTATCTGACGAAGACGAATTCATCAACCCATTCGGTACACCGGTACACGAAACTGGAGAGTCTTCTACTCGCCATGTTGATCCGTCAAATATGCATACTTTCTATCAACGACATCCTTCAACACATCATTGGACCCGAGATCATCCTTTGGTTCATGTCATTGGAAACCCTTCACAGCCCGTTCGTACAAGACGACAGCTTGAAACCGATGGCGATGTTTGTATGTTCGCACTCGCCGTGAGTACTGCTGAACCGAAAAACATCAAAGAAGCCATGGCTGATCATGCTTGGATTGAATCGATGACGGATGAACTTCAACAGTTTGAAAGACTTAAAGTCTGGGAACTGGTTGACAGACCATACGATGTAACACCATTAAATCTTCGATGGATCTGGAAAAACAAGATGGATGCAGAAAACACGATCATCAAGAATAAATCTAGGCTAGTGGCTAAAGGGTATGGACAGAAAGAGGGTATTGATTTTGAAGAATCATTTGCACCAGTTGCTCGAATGGAAGCAGTCAGGATTTTTCTTGCTTATGCTGCACATAAGGGATTCATTATCTATCAAATGGACGTAAAGACGGCGTTTCTTAACGGTCCTTTGAAGGAAGAAGTCTATGTCACGCAGCCGGAAGGATTCGTCAATCCTCATTACCCTGACAAGGTGTATCGTCTCCACAAAGCACTATATGGACTCAAGCAAGCTCCAAGGGCATGGTACGACGAGCTCTCAAAATTTCTGGTCTCCAAAGGTTTCTCAAAAGGTTCCATTGATCTAACTTTGTTCACTTATAAATATGGGGATGACATTCTGGTTGTGCAAATTTATGTTGATGACATTATTTTCGGGTCTACAAACCCAAAACTTTCAAAATGGTTTGAAAAAGTAATGCACAGCAGATTTGAAATGTCTATGATGGGCGAACTAAAATTCTTTCTAGGAATTCAAGTTCACCAATCCCCAAGTGGTATCTTTATTAACCAAGCTAAGTATTGTCAAGAGATAATCACAAAGCATGGTATGACATCATGTGACCCCGTTGGGACACCATTATCAACCACATCCCTAGATGCTGATTTGGAGGGATTACCCATAGATCAAACGAGATATCGTTCCATGATCGGGTCCCTCATGTACTTGACAGCGAGCAGACCTGATATACATCATGCTACATGTTATTGTGCACGATATCAAGCACGACCCACTGAAAAGCACCTCAAGGAGGTTAAACGGATCTTTCGGTACCTTAAGAATACCATTCACATGGGACTCTGGTATCCGAGGGAAACCGGTTTCTTTCTAACGGCCTATTCAGATTCTGATCATGCAGGGTGTCTTGATACACGTAAAAGTACTTCTGGTGGTGCACAATTTCTAGGTCAAGACAAGCTTGTGGGATGGTCTTCCAAGAAGCAGGATTGTACGTCACTTTCATCAGCCGAAGCGGAGTATGTGTCTCTATCTGCGTGTTGTGCTCAAGTTCTTTGGATGAGAACACAACTCACGGATTATGGCTTCCATTTTGATAAAGTACCTATGTACTGTGACTCAAAGTCTGCCATAGCCATCTCCTGCAATCCGGTACAGCATTCCCGCACGAAGCACATTGATGTCCGATATCACTTCATTAAGGAACAAGTTGAAAGAGGTATTGTTGAATTATACTTTGTTGGAACTGATTACCAATTAGCTGACTTGTTTACAAAAGCTCTTTCGAAAGAGAGGTTTGCGTATCTAGTTAGGCAAATTGGTATGAGATGTTTGACTCCAGCAGAACTGGAGGTTCTGGCAAAGAAGCCTGCTTGATTCATCTATCAAACATCTACCTGTAAATATTAATCAAAAAGCAAAATACAAAAGTAAAAAATCTTTGATAATCCAAAAATATTCTTCTCGACATGTCTTTCAGTATCGATAATATGGACGTACCTAGAAATGTCGCTCAATAACGACACGGGTGTGTACATAAAGCTCGAATGAAAGTTGTAAATATTTTTCAAAACATGTCATTTCTATATTTTCAAAAGGAAATTGTCTATTTTGGACAATACTTCCAACAACGGGTAGAGCAATCTATCTCGGGTTGAGCTTGTCACAAAACATTCAACGTTTTGAGCTCAACACAATGGCTTGTAATCACTTTCAGATTGCAACCCGGATCTAAATTCACGGGGGAGTGTATGCTTTTGTACTCTTACCCTTAGCAAAAGAAGTTAAATCTTCTTACACTTGAGTGGATTCGTCAAGACATTCAAAGTTTATGAGCTCAAGTTTATGCTTTAGAAAAACCTTTTTGTCAAAAAGAATTGATTTTTCAAAAAGCGTTGAACACAATTTTTTCAAGAATTTCTCAATGATATTCAAAATCTTTCAAAAATTGTGTGTTCAACAACTCCTATCCTCAAAAGTTTAATGTGGATCACATCCTCGTAATGACAATTCCATTGGATCAATTTTTGAGGGGGAGCATTTCAATTTCATGCATAGATTAACACATCTTTCTCCCGAAGATTTTCAAGACTATTTTTCAAAATACATTTTAATCAAATTTGGTATCTCTAATATCAAAAGATTTTATATATTAGAGATAGGGGGAGAAAATGTGGTTAAAATGTGATCTATAAGACTCAAGCACTTTAACTCTTACCCACATGTGCGAAACACTTTCGATTATCGATGCACATGTGAAGGGGGAGCATTTATGAAACGACAAAACTAGCAAGGTGTTAAATGTTTTTCAAACACTTTGTTAGAATTTAAAGTGGTTTTCATGGTTACGATCAAATACCCACAACATCTTTAATTCACGACGTTATTGGTGTCAAAAGGGTGGTTAGGTTTAAGTCCTATGATCCAACCAGAACCGGAGGGATCTTCCCAGGGACAATCCAATAGATTATTAGAAGTCCTTAGGAAAGATGGAGTAGAATGTGAATGTAGCTGAATGCCGACTAAGTACTGATGATAGCACTGGAACAATCACAACAAGGTGCTATTAATGATGTCTTGGTAAGCATTGAAGGGGTTGAAGAATGAAAAAGAAATGTAAGGATAAAGGGTCTAAAGAAAGAAGCCCTCCATACAACTTAGGCAGAAACCGGGTCAACCCATCATGAAGACAAACTCATCATGGACCCAGTGATGTGAAGCACAACCCTTTCCTAGCTACTCAGGCTTCTCTCAAAAGAAGTTTGTTTTATTGTCACGGAGATCAACACGACTTCTATTGACTTTCTCACTCCGAGATAGTTGATATTGAATAGGTGGCATCTGCTCCAGCCTCCGACCACTAAAAGTGCACAAATTGAGTCTAGAGCCAAGAGATCAATCAAATCTCGTTAGGACACACGGATGAAGATCAAGAGAGTCCTACGCTATATCCTTGCGATATTGCTAGAACACTCAGAGTGATACTACTTAGTATTCACAATGATGAGTGGAAATCCTTCCAGTGTTAACATCAAACAGCACTGCGGTAGGTCATATGCAAGATTCTTTATGAATTGAACATATGTAAAACTGAAAAGCAACAGTGGTTTGATTCTGAATTGATTCAAACTCGTTTCAGGTTTCTACGCAATATCTTTATGGTCTTGCCAGAACATTCAGAGTGATATTTATTAATATTCACAGTGACGAATGGAAATCCTTCTAGCGTCAACATCAAACAGCGCTACGGTAGGTGACTTGTGAGATTCTTATGAATCAAACTTGTGTCAACTGGAAAGCAACAATGGTAAGATTCTTAATGAATCAAACTTGTTCCAGGAATTTGAATTGACGACTTTAATCAAGCGGATATTTTTCCAATTGATTCACTCTTTATGTTCGCAGTCTTGCTTTGAGACGGTCGAGTAAAGAGAACGGCTAGTACTGCCGCGAAACCCTGTCAAGGAGATTCTTAATTGAATCTACCTGATCACAGGTACGATATTTAATATCGTATAACGGTCTTCATCGACCGGAGGTAAAACGCTACCGATTTAGGACGAATGTCAAAGCCATTCAGTCCGTGTCTATGTTTTGTCTCGAGAAGGTGGCGTCACGGTGTACTCAGCAAAGTCAAAGATTCACAACCACATATTCATGCCCAAAGACTTATCCAACAATTGATAGTGTGAGAATGTGGACAAAGACACAAGATCGCAAGATGGCAATGACAAGTCAAGGATGATTTGAAGATCTCAAGACTTAAAGACAAAGTCGAAAGACAACGACAAAGGCTCAAAGATCACAGCATGAAGGAACAAAACTACTGTTACACGTTCAAGACTCATTTATGACGAAATTCATAAAAACTCCATTGGAATCCACAATATCAAAGAGGAATGACCTCACATTGGGGGAGATTGTTAGCCTCAAAATATTGAGTCAAACAAGAATGTTCGGTCATAGGTTTCTATTGTAATATTTATTAGAACGTTGTAATAAGTAGTTATTTAGTCGTGGTTCACGGGCTTGGATTTAAACTAATTAAAGTCCAAAAGACAAGCCCGGCCCAATATATAGTCCATTAAAGCCCGCATGTGGGTGGACTATATATACTACCCTCCTAGCATGTTAGGAGGGTGGATGGTCATTTGTAACTTCTTTTCTTAATCTAATCTCACCAAGTTAATCATCTCCTCTCTACTTTCTCTCACTACTTTCTCTATCTAGGAATTCATCTCTTCTTCATCTATTTTCTTTCTTTCTTCATTGCTTAATCATCACAGATTAATGGGACAACAGGATGAATCCCAGTTTTTGTGGTGAGTGGTCATGTTCTCTATAAGCTCTCTACACTCCTCGGGTCTTCTTTTCATAAATGTGCCACCGACGGCTGCATTAATCGTATCACAATCACGAAAAGTTAAACCATTGTAGAAAGTATCAATTAAGGTGACGGGGAGCATGTTGTGGTTTGGACATCGATCGATCAAAACATTATATCGTTCCCAAGCATCGAAAAGAGACTCATCAGGTTCTTGTGTAAATCCACTGATTTGGTTCCGAAGGCTCTTGACCATGGATGGTGGAAAGTAGAGCGACAAAAATCGTTGTGTCATTTCGTCCCAAGTATGAATTGAATTCTTCGGAAGACGATCAAACCATTTTTCGGCATGGTGGGATAAGGTGTATGGAAATAGGTGAAGGCGAAGAAAATCCATGGTAACACCGGGAAACTTCATGCTTTGAGTTACGGTAATGAATTTGTCGAGGTGTTTGTTGGCATCATCATCCGGCAATCCGCGAAATGGACAAGTACTTTGAACTTGTTGGATCATGTGATGCTTCAACGAAAACTCTGGAGCCGTGATTTGCATCGGTGCAATAGATCCTCCGTGTCCATTCATCGTAGGTTGACACAGCTCCTCCATTGTGCGAAGGTCTGGTTGAGGACCATGGTTGTTGTTATTTATGTTGGCGTGAGGTGGATTATTATTGTTGTGTACACCAACCATATATAAATCTTCAAGAGTCTCGGGCTCAGAATAAGTCGAAGATCTAGGACGCCTACACCTGCAAAAGAAAAAGAAAAAGATACCAAAGAAATAGAGAATATATATGTACTTGTAAAAATAAAAATAAAATCTTTTTGGTGAAAAATTTTGAAAAAGAAATTCTTTTTATAAGTTTTTTTATGTTTTTGGATTTTTGAAAATTTTTTATTTTTATGGATTTTTGAAAATTTTTTAGCAAGAAAAATAATGTTCACGATTGAACGGATCCCAAAATTCAACGCGTCTCTCACAGAAAACCATTAATCTTTACGAAAAGAGCCGGCAGTGGCGCCATTTTAATAACTGATATTTTAATAGATTCTTTTTCGATTCAATTCAAATTGATCTCCGGTTAAAAGTGTGACTCAGTCGTTCTTGGTGAATAAAATAAAAGGTTGTCTATAACTAATTAAAAAGTAAATGCGAATAGTATTTAAAATAAACCAAAAACAAATAACTAATAATAGAGGAGAAAAACAAATAATAAAACGTAAATTAAAACAAAACAATTAATAAAAATAAAACTAAACGAAGAAATTAACTTTCGATTGAAAAATAAAATTAACTTAATGAAAAAGGAGAAAACAAAACTAAGAGTGTACTATAAAACTAAACGTGACAAAAGCTAAAGCAGGCGCTAAATAAAAGATAAAACTTAAACTTTAGGAAAAACTACTAATACTAAAAATTGATGAAAAATACAACTAAAAATACGTGACTTTCAAAATTAAAATCAGAACAACTTTGAGATAAAACCAAACGATTGCAGATCAATATTAATTAATAAGTAAGCAAGCAAGCAGGCAGGTCAAGCAACTAGGCAGGTAGTTCAATTGAGTGGGAAATAAGTGGCAAGCAGGCAGCCATGCTGCTCAATTTCTTTGGAATAATAACATTCTTCGGAATGTTTTGCTTTCTTCGGAATGTTTGGATATTCAGACAATTTTCTTCGGATAATTGTTTTTTCGGAATGTTGTTTCTTCGGAATATTTTTTCGGAATAATCTTTTTTAGAGAAATGGAAATATCTTCGGAATATCAAACATTTTCAGAAAAACAAGTATCTTCGAAAAACCGCTAAATTAAGAGAAATGAGAAAAATTCGGATAAAATGAATTGCAGGGAATTTTTCGGAATAAACCAATCTTCAGAAAAAAGGGGTTCTTCGGAATCTCCAAACCATTTTCCGAAGATTGTTCTAAAACTTAATACAGCAGCAGACGAATACGAAAACAAACAGATAATCTATGGTTAAGCTAAAACCAAATAAGCAAACTACCAAAACTTAATCTAAAACACTTTTAAGAAAAACTAATTCAACCACAAATCGAAAACTTTGAAAACATTAATTAATCTAAATAATAAAAATCAACTTTTAATAAAATTAAACTATTAAAAACACTAAACTAAAATCAAATCAAACACACAATAAGCTATAAAATCAATAAGCTAACACAATAAAAAACATAAAAACATAACAATTAATCAAATAAGCATAACAATAAGCACATAAACATAAAGATTAAATCAAAACAAGAAAGGTAGAATGAGAGATTAATATAAAAAACTTGATTAAAATTAAGGATTCAACAACAAAATTAAGAGACTTACTTGAAATTAAAGGCAAGAATTTAAATGAGAAATAAGTAAATGACAATATGAAAGTGCAAGGAAAAATAAATTGAAAAGACTAAGTTGGCAATTTAGCTAACACCTCACAAATGAGGTTAAGGATTCTATTTATAGGGAGATTAGCATGTGTTGTTCCTTTCTTCTTCTTCACGTCTTTTCGTCTTCTAAATTCTTCGACTTTTTCGACTTTGTCTCGGGATTTGTCGATGGATAAATTGAACTTGTCTTATAATTTCTTCAATAATTAGACTTGTGTTCTTCGACTTCATTAAACTTCCGTCTTTATACTTTTTCTTTGATAAATCTTCAGAATAGGCCTTGGATTTCCGTTCTTTTTGCACTCTTGATCTTTTGACTTCGTATTTTATCTTTTTCTTCGATAAAAGCCTGTGAAAGCACGTGTTTTCTTCCCTTTTCACATTTTAGTCTTAAATCACAGCAAAACACAAACCACGCATAATTCCGACCTTTACGACTTAAAATACATGTTTGGCTGGGTTATTATTATTAAGTGGTAAAAGGATAAGTGTTTTCACACTTATTAGACCCCCTACACTTGACCATTGCAATGCCCTCATGCAATGCATTAATTACAAAGAAAGTTTTACATTTTCCATCATAATCAATCCACCTTGGCCTTTATTAAACACAAGACATTAAAGAGATAGAAAATTATAAAATATTCAAAGAAAGAAAACAAGTAAATAGATAAAAGACTTACATTAGGGTTTTGGAATGTCATGAATGTTTATCACCCTCAAGTTCCACGTTCCCTATACCAAGCTTAAAAACGAGATCATTGTTATTATAAGTTAGCAAACTAACACGAACTCATGTGGCCCAATTATTCACTTAGACTCCCTTATTCCTAGGTGTATCTCTTATATTTTATTGTTGTCTTGAATGATCACGAGGATGCATTGTTGACTTATTTCGATAGTTATTTAGGCTGAAAATAAAGTAGGAAGATTTAATCAATAGTTAGCTAAAGGACAAAATCTTTTAAAACTGCTTCTCGGGACCTCATAAAGTTCATATCATGGCATAACTCGCTTCACGATTTGAGACCTTTCTCGCATCGATATTTGGCATTGACTTCATACTTCAAATCTTGAGAGACGTTCATGAAATAATGGTCTTCTCTTCATAATAGGAATTTCTTCACTTGAAATTTTGAGAGATTCTTCATACTTGGACCACGACTTCTTCATTTTTCTCCAATCTTTATTTGGGATTTTGATATACAACGATCCACCTCCTTTTAGGACTTGGATCTATTTATCCTCATACCTTGTTAGGGCCTTTTTGGATAGACTTCTCCATGATCTTTAGAGGAGTATTTGCATTTTGTCGTGTGTCTCAATCCTTCATATTGTTTTTTGATAAATGATTCTTCACATCACTTGGAATCTTTAGCAACAAAATGTAGCCCTCATGCCTTGTTAGGGCCTTTTCGAACTCGCCGATCTTCGCATCCCGCTTTAATAAGTTATGCCTTGGCTATGTACTCTAATTAATACCGAGCAACTTTTAAACGATCTTGGGCTAGAAGCTAAGTAACCTTTAAAATCGTACAACCTTACTTAATGCAAATAAATTTATTACCAAGCGATGGGAGAAAAAGCTTATAATCAACTCACATAAGTTCATGAAAGAATACCAAACTTATAATTGACTCTATCATCTCTCGTTCTCCATAATTTAAAATCTCAAGGAATGAGACTCGTGGATGCTTAGCCAAGGAAATCAAATTTTTGGGTTTTCAAGTCATCTATAGGATCTTGCAACTTCTTAGACTTTTTCAAGTTTAGATTTCGCATTTTAAAGTTCCCTTGATAAACGACTTTCTAGGATCAATTATGCTCTGACTCTCAAAGTTTTCTCCCTATCCTTCCTACTAAGTTTATCTGCTACCACATTCGCCTTGCCAGGATGGTAGCGAATCTCGCAGTCATAGTCACTCAGTAGCTCCACCCATCGTCTTTGTCTCATATTCAACTCCTTCTGGTGTAAAATGTGCTGCAAACTCTTGTGGTCAGTGAATACAACACACTTAGTCCCATACAAGTAGTGTCTCCACAACTTTAGCGCAAAAAATATAGCTCCCAATTCCAAATCATGCGTAGTGTAGTTTTCCTCATGCTTCCTCAATTGTCTCGACGCGTAAGCGATCACCTTCTCAAGCTGCATCAAATTAGCTCCATAAGTCTTATGAGACGCGTCACAATAAAACATGAATTCTTAAATCCCTTCTGGAAATGACAAAATCGGAGCAGAACATAATTTGTCCTTAAGCATTTTGAAAGCGATTTCTTCATCATTTCCACATTTAAACACCCGATTCTTCTCGGTAAGCTTAGTCAACGGCTTTGCAATCAACGAAAACCCTTCGATGAATCTCCGATAATAACCAGCTAAACAAAGAAATTGTCGAACTTTAGTCGGCGTTGTCGGTGCCGACCATTCTTTAATTGCCTCTACCTTGGCAGGATCCACACGAACTCCTTCGCTCTCAATCACATGCCCAAGAAATTGTACAGGTTCCAACCAAAATTCACACTTGGATAATTTCGCGTGCAACTTCTCTTTCTTCAACAGCTCCAATATCGTCCTCAAGTGTTTCTCATGTTCCTCTTTGCTCTTGGAGTAAATAAGAATATCATCAATGAATACAATGACAAATTTATCCAAATACGGCTTGCACACTCGATTCATAAGATCCATGAATACTGCAGGCGCATTCGTTAACCCAAAAGGCATAACTTGGAATTCAAAATGTCCATATCGCATACGAAAAGCAGTTATAGGAATATCCTCCTCTCTAACTCGTAGTTGATGATACCCTAATCTCAAGTCAATCTTTGAGTACACATAGGAACCATGCAACTGATCAAATAAATCGTCAATCCTCAGCAATGGATACCGATTCTTAACTGTCAATTTGTTAAGCTCTCGATAGTCGATACAAATTCTAAACGACCCATCCTTCTTCTTTACAAACAACACAGGCGCTCCCCATGGTGATGAACTCGGTCGAATAAACCCCTTATCCATCAATTCTTTCAATTGATCAGATAACTCATTCAGTTCTGATGGTGCCAATCGATAAGGTGCACGAGCAACTGGTGCAGCTCCTGGCATCAAATCGATCCGAAATTCCACTTCACGAGAGGTCGGTAAACCCGACAACTCATTAGGAAAAACTTTCGGATATTCTCGAATCACATGCACCTCTTCCAACTTTGTCTCTACATCACCGCCACTAGAAATCTGCGCCAGAAATACATCGCATCCTTCTTCCATATACCTCATCATCTTCAAGCAGGATATTACTCTCAGACGAGAAGTACATTCATTACCCTTCACAGTCAAAACCACATTCCTTAACGGGATATGGACCAACCTTTCTCCACAAACAATCACCGCACTATGCGCCATTAACCAATCCATCCCAATAATAAAGTCAAATGACCTCGGTTGGGATCGTAGTCGTCATCGTCTTTCTTAAATCGTCAATCGTTAAGATTACGGCCTTAAACATCGTTTTCAACAAAAACGAGTAAATATATAATTAACGAAATTTCATTAAAATTTCAAAAATATTTGTAATTTAGGGTAAAATAAATGACCTCGGTTTCTGGGTATCACACTTGAACCCCTGACCTCCCCCTCACAACATCACACACTTACAAACATGCCCTTGGGACTTTTCTGTCCAAAGGGCTTGTTGGTTTTCTTTGGTATGCACTTGTACAAAAGTGGCCAAATAAGCTACTCTTTACCTTATTCCATTTTCTGCTTATTGTGAACTTGCAACAACGTTTCTTTTGTAGGCAAAATTATTTTTTCTATCTTATTTTTCATTTTCCAGCTCTTCATTTCATTTGTTAAGATTTTACTAGGATTCGATATAGTTTTTTAATTAAAATTTGTGCTTATTGAGTCCCACAGCTTATTGTTGTGGGCTTATTGAAGCTTTTCTTGATATAATCTCATAAGTGACTTATTTCCAAGCTTTTTGCAAATATTAAGAACCTATAGTTGTGTTTTTCCAAAATTCGACTATTTTGTCTTTTAGTGAAAAGTACTTTTTGTTTAATACAGCTTGTTTAGTGTATCTTTTTGAAATTTTCTTTTTGCAAAGTGTTAGTTAGGCCAAAAGAGTGAGGTGTTCTTATTTTCAGCTTTGGGGTAGATTGTGTTTTTACTTTTCTTATTTTTAAAACTTTTTAATTCGGTTGAAAATTCCAAAACGTTTTTCGGACTGTTTTTGTTTTGGGCCTGTTTTAGGGCCGATTAATGGTTTTTATTTATTTTTAGTTTCATTTTTGTTTTAATTAGACAAAATTAATTTGAATTTTTAAAATTTTAAATTTTGTATTATTTTAATATTATTTTTCCTCGTTTTCCGTGTCCGCGTAATTCGACTTAGTTTTTAGTCGTCTTAGTGTAGCTTCTTCTTTTACTTTTAAATCTTTGATTCTCAAATCCGTGACTAATCCAAAAACTTATTAATTGGCCCTAAATATCACCTCGCTAGGAACGATCTCGACTTTTGGTTTTTGTTTACGTTTACTAATACTTACCCACTTTCCAAGTGTTGTAAAATACTAGATCAATTATGGCGCCGATGTCGGGGAGGTATGTTTTTGCCATTATATGTTTTTGTTTGGGTAGTTACGTTTTTGGACCTTCCATTTTGGGAAGTGTAAAAATTTGTGAGTATTCATTTTTATATTTATATAGTATTAGACATAACAATATATTGTGTAATTAGAAAGTCTAATTACACCAGATCGTTTTTGCTTTTATTTGTTTTTAATGTATTGTATTTCTGTAGAACAAATAAATATATATATTTCAAAAAGAGTGAAAACGCACTCTACTTATTATCGATCCGATATTTTTGGTGGTATCGATCAAAAAGATTTTAAGGCAAAATAGATGAATACTCTTAAATTTGATCTCGATAAGTACAAACTATAAGGTGGGTATAAGGCGTTTGTTATAAAATACAACATAAAGAAATAGGCTCTTAAGTGCTTCGTGCCGCCTCGTTTCTCCGTTTGCTTGTGCGTACTTTTAAAGTGATTATTGATTAAGGTTTCCCACCCAAAGTATTACGAATCTTATTGATTTTCTTATGTTATTGAACCCTCGAGATGTTTTGGTTTTATCCAATCATTTCAAAGTCGAACGAATGTTTTTCACTCCATGTGATGACTTTCATTCCTTTGGATTCTCTAATCGAGACTTTTATTTGAGTAGAGATTTGATTTGAGTTTGTTTGCTAATACAAAAAAGTACAAAAAAACAATTTTGAAAAATAAAAAATAAAAAATATTCTTCTTTTTCTTCTTATCATTTAATTCTTCTTTTTAACCTTCTAGTTGTTTAATTACTATGGAGGTCCGCCCGATGGTGGTAATTGTCATAATTGAGAAATTTTAGGAAGAAGGGAGGTTTATCTACAACTCTCCTTCAAATAGTTGTACGATTAAATATAACAACCCCGAACCTAATCCTAACTTCTATGGCAAATCTTCGCAATATCCACCATCATATTCATGTGACTTTTGTGGTAACAAACCTCATTATGGGTATGATTGTCAACCAATAAATCAAAATACATTTTATGATAATCAATTCTTCGGTTTTGACAAGTCACCTCTAGAATGTTCTTTCGATGATGATCTAGGAGTAAGTCGCATCGACGAAGGTTTTATTCACATCGATGAAGAACAAAAACGAATAGAAATGCTAATTCAATAATTGTTTGATCAAGCGAATGTTGAATTTGATAGAAGAATCTTATACGAGATGAAAACGAGAAGAGACGAATTGGTGACCAAATGAATGATATCTCTAATGAACTCAACATTAGAGGATATCATGGAGAAGAGATTAGTGACAAGTATGAAATAGAATGTGAGATGGAGATTCAACGACTTCGACAAATTTATGATGGACGAAGCATCGAGATTCGAAGGGAAGAACAAACTCAAGATGAGGAAAAATATATTACTACTTGTAATCTCCCGCTTCCTATTTATGACGATGACGAATGCAAATTTTTTTATCTAAACCCATCTTATGAAATCACTACTCCTATTCGAACTGTGTAACCCGATGCCTATTTAAGTATAGGGGACAAGGATTTTAGCACTATTCCTAGTGACGAGGTTCTTATTCCAATCCAAGTGAGCCTACCGTTGTTTCTGATCGTGAGATTAGTGATTTTTCTCTCTATGGATTTTTTTGATGAACATATTAACGAGGCAAATTACCATAGTGAGTGTGAGTCATTTTCATGTGATTATGTCTCTCCCACTGACACTCCGGGTAGAGAATCAATGACTTTTTCAAACCCGCTTTTTGATGACGAATACTTTTCCTCTAGTGATGACGAGTCACTACTCGATGAGGACGTTCATATTGACGATTGTAAAATCATCTCGAATCCTTTTTTCGAATTTGATGATGAGTTCATTTCCGGTGACGTAGATCCTCTCTTTGATTAGATGTTCGAAGACATCGAGAGGGAGGATTCTTATGATCCTAAACTCGATGAGCCGGATTTGCTTGTCACCGTCCATAAGTCTCATAAGGATGACCTTCTCTTTCTACTTGTTATGATTCCATTCTCGAGGGGTTCACCGATGGACTGCCTCTCGTTGAGAATGAGGATTTTAAGGATGTTTTTACCTTTGACCCGGAAGGTAACTTTGAGACGCCTATTTTTATTGATTCTTTTCGGCGTTGTCGTTGTCTCTTAGTGACCATCCAATGTCTATGGAGAAAGACATTATGATCTCTATACCCACCCCACCTCCCGAGTTTGATGACTACACATACGTCAATTACGTACTAAGGACTTTTATACCTTAAAATACCTATCCTCCGGCCTCGCCTATTTTATTTTCCACCGGGAACGAGGACACCATCCTTGATCCCGGTATAAACTTTAGAGGCCTCCCCAAAAACGACTAAATCCGGGGATCAAGTCGAGCTCATGACTCGGTTATAAAAAACGAGGTGCCTCATGGGGGATTCTCATGCCTATCCTTTTATCATTTCAATTTTCTTTTTATTTTATAATGTAGTAATGTGAGGAGACTTATGCTCTTTCGACCTTGTTTTCGTGATTGTTTGTGATGTGATTATCTAGGATTCATCATTTTTGAAGCCTTTTGTGTTCGTTTTATTCAGGCATCACTCTAGCTTCGATCGTTTGCTTTGAAGAACTCGATATCCAATGGGATCCTTTTGTTACTAACGTTTATTTATTAGCACACTTTATAAACGACTTTTAGATCATTCGTTATACATTTCACATGCTCGATGTTAAGCATTTGACTCTTCGTCTCTAGTGTGGGGGTGTTTCACCCTTAGACTTAAAACATTAAGGACAATGTTTAGTTTTAGTATTGGGGGGTGTAAACAAATACTTGCTTTGCTAAGTCTTCACGCAATCCAATTTCATCATTTTGTTGCTAATAAGTGCCAAAAATTGCAAAATTTAAAACTTTTCGTCTTTTTGATAAGTGTTTGACACTAATGTAGGTTTTCCGCTGGTGAGAATAATAGTAATTTTTCACTCGACCGGGCGTGTTGAGCCCTTAGCTTCGTTCCTTAACTATATTAGGCTAAGTCTCATTAAATTGAGGACGAGAAATGATAGAGTCAATTATAAGTTACTATGCCAAACGTAGAGTATTCGTATTCTTTCAAAAACTCATGTGGTTTAATTGTTTCCTTATTCTCCAATCGCTCGAATATAAATAAATTGTTAATAAATATTGTTTTAGCGGTTTGATCATTATTGTTGGTTCTTAATTAATTCTAGTAGTTTCCATGTAATTAAATTGGGAAGAATTTAAGGTTCGTCAGCGTTACAGATTTGAAGTATTGGAACGACGAATAATTAAAAGCTTTACAATAATAATTTTAAGTTCATCTCACCCAAAATTAGCAAAAGTTTAAAGTTCACAAGGCTAAAAATTAATGCGAAATCAAAGTGAATGTCTTAAAACCTTAAGCTTTAAAGATCCATAATTACCTTTCGAGGTTGAGTATATACGTCTATGGCCATAATAAACACCTTATGGCGAGGTTAAATAAAAGGCAAGGCAAGACCGATGCCCTAAAAAGCCGAGGTAAACAAAAGATAATAAATCCCATCTTTTAGGGGGCATATAAAAGTCTTGGTAATAAGTCAATTATTCAAATACGTTGTAAAACTGTGTTTATCCAAACTTTCTTGTCAACTTATTTTTTTAACATCGTCACAAATAGGAAAGGTTACTTATTAATGATCTTGATTACACCGTTTTGACTCTATTTTTGGACCTTAATCTCTATTCACATAGGTCATGAATGTATCCTCGTTATCATTAAGAAAAGAATAAAATATAAGAGATACCCATTAGGAATAAGCGAGTCTAAGTACGTGATTAAGGCATATGAGTAGTGTTTGCATTACGAATTTATAATTGACAATGATCTTGTTTCACGCTTAGCATGGAACTAAGTGAAAATCAAGGACGACAAAATTATTTCTATGAAGCATTCACGTGTTCTAGTTATATGATCCTAAAAGTCACTTTTAAGTGATGAAAACAATACATTATGTCGAAAACACATCTATTTAAGTTTATTTTCAATAAATGTTAAATAAAAATGAATTTTGGAAGTGCTACCATACTTAATTCTAGCATTACGTAAGGACACGTCAATGGTTTAGTATGAGGGAATTGATGAGACTCTAATTATACATGTTTTCATATCCCAAATCGGACTTCAAATACATAAAATATCATCAAAAATGTGCTAAATACCCTTGTTTTCTCTATTTGTGTGTTTGCAAGCACGAATATCGGGAATTCACTTGGAAATCACGAAATCAAGCAAAAATGAACATGGGGAACAAAGTCCTACAAAAGAACCAAAGTCGAATGTGAATTTTCCAATATACCCTTGAAAATATAAAGAATTACAAGAATGGTCCCTTAAGTTTCACAAATTGTCACATATACCCCTCAAATACCACAAATTACATAAGGGTCCCTAAATTTTGGATATTATATAAGTTCAACCCTTGAAGAATGAAGGAATTACACAACAAGTCCTTTCATAAATTACAAGGACTGATTTTATCATTTCTAAACCTATTTACCAAGGAAATGGTATTAATCAAAGAGAGGGACATGTTTTATATTTATCCAAAGTTCATGGAAGGACTATGTTAGCCGTATTTAAAGTGATGGTCATATAATATACCGTTGCGAAGCTCGTGAAAAATGCTAATCATATGTGTCGAGAGTTCTTAGTTATTATTGTTCATGTAACGGGAATTAGTCCCGAACACACAAATGAGGAAAGCCTCCTAAACATTTACTCTTTAGTATAAAAGTCAAATTCTCCTCATTTGTATGGTGTGCTTTTCCATTTTGATAGTTTTAGAGAGAGAAAGGTGTGTTTGTTTCTCTCACTAGGAAAACACCAATCTTTGTATTTTCTTTTCTTCATCTTAATCTAATCTTTCTTTTTTGGTTTAATCTTCATCATGTTATTCGTGTTTGGTTAGTCGTGTGTATATGGTTTACAAGTGGTATCATTCGCCAAGGGATTCGTGGGTAAGTATTTGGTGTTGTTTTAGTTGATTTATTTTTCGTGGGTTTAAGGTGGTTTCAAGATTGAATCTTGAAATTTTTTGCCTTTTGGTGGTTAAAGGTTGTAACCAAATCGACTACATAGTTGTGGTAGTGATTTTAGTTACTTTGTTTGATCAAAATCGCAAATGTTTTGGTGTTTTTGGGTGATTTTCGGGGTATTTATCGAATATCTGGTAAATCGGATCACGAAAAAGTCGGGCAGATCACGCTTATTTCGGAATAATTGATATATTCTGAGGTACCCAAGAGGGTTTCTGTTTTTGCGAAGTGGATTTCCTTAGGTATTCCGAAGTGAAAAGGTTCCTCATTCCGAAGTGAAAAAGTTCCTCATTCCGAAGTGCAAAAGCCCAAACATTCCGAAGTTGCTATTTATTTCAGGATTCCGAAGTGAAAATATCGTGAATATTCCGAATAAATAACATCACCAGTTCCAAAGTTCTTATTTGGAATTATTGCGAAGTGGTCCTTCAAAATCATTCCGAAGTGGTCATCTAGAATTATTGCGAAGTGGTCCTTCAAAAAATATTCCAAAGTGGAAGTGGTCATCTAGAATTATTGCGAAGTGGTCCTTCAAAATTATTCCGAAGTAGTCTTTCTTCAGTATTCCGAAGTAATCACAGATTAAGATTCCGAAGTGGGTTTCTTCTCTTTTCCGAATAAAAACTTTATTTGGATTGCGAAGTGGGTAACATCTTGATTGAGAAGTTGTTGTTTAAGTTGGACATTGCGAAGTTACCAACGATCATCTTTCCGAAATCACATTCTTAGGGGATTTAATCAATTTAGTTTTTTACAACATGAATCTGGTTTTTACGAATTGAGATCCTGTTTATCACACGACTTCTACAATGACGTCTCAACAAGATATTTATGTTGCGGGTACTGAGAATCGTCCACCCCATGCTTACCAAGGAGAACTACACTACATGGGCTAGTCGTCTCCTTCGTTATGCAAAATGTAAACCTTTGGGCAAGTTGATTGTCAACTCGATTCAAAAAGGTCCGTATGTTAGAAGAACAATTCTTGTGCCTGGGGATCCTACGAATGCTAACCCAGTGGCTGACTCTAGTCAAGATCAAACGGATGAAGAATTAACTAAAGCTGAATCCAAACAACTCGATGCCGATGATCAAGCAATTCAAGTCATTCTCATGGGACTTCCTGAAGATGTTTATGCTGCTTTCGATACTTGTGAAACCGCACACGAGATGTGGCTTAGGATTCAGAAAATGATGAAGGGCAGTGAAATCGGTTTACAAGAAAAGGAAACTAAGTTGCTTCGTGAATGGGAGAAATTTACGTCTACTGAAGGGGAACAAATTGAACCCTATTATCATCGGTTTTCAACCCTCATGAACCATCTTAGAAGAAACAAACATGAACCTGCACAAATTGCTGCCAACATCAAATTCCTGGATAATCTTCCTTCTGAATGGTCACGATATGTCTCTCTTGTCAATCAAACCAAGGATCTTCATGTTATGGACTACACTCAAGTATATGACTATTTGAAGATGAATCAAGATGAAGCTAACGAAGTTAGGGCAGAAAGACATGCCAAGATACAAGACCCATTGGCTATTATGGCGAACTCTCCATCATCTATGTCATATCCCATGGTACCTTACCATCAACCCTCATCAAGTAACTTCATGCCACAACAACAACTCACCTCTTATGGATATCAACCTCCTGCTGCTGTGAATTACTTACAACAACCCATTGCCTACTTTGATGCCATCACCGATCCTACTCACGCTATTATTACTGGTCTTTCCCTTCTTGTAAAGGCATTCAAATTCACCATTAACCCCATCAACAACAATCAGAGAATCTCCTCGAACACTAGAAATAGGCAGATTGCTCAACCTTTCATGAATGCGAATTAAGATCGCCAATTGGTAGTTGCTGGGAACACGGGGACACAATATGGTCAGAATGTCGGGAATGCAGGAAATCAGTATGGACAAATTTGTGGTCAGAATCCGAATGTTCCAAATGCGGGTAATCAGAATGGGTTAATAGTTGTGCCAACGGTTGGTAATCAGATGGGAAACATTGTGGCTGCAAGGGCTGAGAATGCTGGTACGGGAAATGGAAACAACAATCGTCAGGTTTAGTGCTACAACTGCAGGGGATTTGGTCATTATGCTCGAGATTGCACAGCCAAAAAGAAGAGGGATGCTGCTTATCTTCAGACTCTGCTTCTCATAGCACAAAAAGAAGAGGCAGGGCTTCCACTTCAAGCTGAGGAATTTGATCTTATGGCTTCTGTTGCAGAATATGACGAGGAAGAAGAGGTGAATGGCAACTACATCTTGATGGCAAACTTACAACAAGCATCTACCTCAGGAATGCAAGTTGATAGAGCTCCCGTTTATGATTCAGATGGCCCCTCTGAGGTACATCGAAGTTTTGATGATAATGATATATATAGTACGTCTAATCAGGAGGAGTATATTGAGATGCTTGAGCCCTACACTGAGACACACGGGGATCAAACGAATAATAGTAATATTATTTCGAATGAGCCCAGTGTGGACCTTAGTGTGGATCAAGTTGCCCAGCCTACAAACCTTTTTGATGAGACACACGCGTATTATAATCTCTATTTGATAAGCTTGCTAAGGATGTCGACCATGCTATGGTGGTTAATAATAAGTTTAGAGAAACTAATGTCAAATTGAACGCTGAGCTTGCGGGATATAAGGAACGGGAGAAATGTTTTGAAATTCATCAGGATAAAATTAAAGAACTTGAACAAGCTCATGCTACATCGGTTTATCAAGAAAAATGCACAACTAAGAAATTAAATGCCTTACATTTAAGTAGTGCTAAAAAGATAAGCGAATTGAATGATGAAATCACTTCTCTTAATAAACAACTTTCAACTGAAAAATCTATTATTTTGGATTTAAAAGAAGAATGAAAAAAGCTGAAACATGATTTCAAAATTCGAGAAGATGGGCTTCTTGAGGATTTTTGCAAAGCTTAGGATAGGATTAGAGAATTAGACAACCTCTTAGTAAAACGTGGCCAAACTATGCAAACGATAAATATGCTCGCACCAAAAGTGAATGAGATAAATTACACTCGATACAAATTGGCTTTAGGTTGTCCTCTTCCTCCTAATCCCGGATATCTTAAGCAAGTGCATGCCACTAATGAAACCTTATATAATGGTAGTGTGCTCTTGTCTGATGAGCATGATCCTCCTAGTGTGTATGATTCCGAGGAAACTACTGAACTTGCAGTAGAGACTCGTTTAAGAAAGAAAAAGCTTGATAAAGAAGTGACACATGTTTATTATCCAAAAGTTAATCCTCCAACTGTGTTTGTTCGGTCTAAAACGAGTACTGAAATGACTTTGCTCCCAAGTGAGGAATTATCTGATGACCCTCCTAAACCGAGTATAACACGCCGATTTCTAAACGAGCTTAAAGATAACTTTGTCATCCTTAAACGTGTTGTTAATTCCAAAATCACTGGAGGAAATTTTACATCACCTGTTCAGATTGAGGTCCAGAAAATTCTTCAAAACGATATTAATCCGATTATTAATCAAGTTGATGCTCGGTTAGGCAATTTGGAAAACGCTTTTCTAAAAGAATTTGCTAACTTTGTTGAAGACTTTAAATCTTTGGCGAAGGAAGATGATAATTCTCTTGATAAAATCAAAGTCTTGGAAAACGATCTTCAACGCCTCTCTAATGCACGTGATTCTATTGATAGTAACCCTGTTGAGTTAAGTACCTCTGTGTCACATAATGAAAACCTCCAAACTGAGCTAGATCTTATGAAAGAGAAAATGGAATCTTATGTCATTAAAAAGGATAAAGAATTCACCGCTCTTTGGAATAAATTTGTCAAAAAATGTGATGCATGCAAATATGACAAGATTTCGTATGAAAAAGCTTACAATGAAATGCAACAAACTATCGCTTAGTTGCAGGCTCAGTTAGGAGGTATTAAGGAAAAGAATTTGGCCTCTTTAGGGTTAGAAAGTGCTAGTGATGGAAATTCTCAGAAGCTTAAGGCTAAGATTGCATATTTAGAATCTGTTGTTGTTTAATATAAGCGGGTTGTTGAACAAAGTAAGTCTGTCTATCAGCAACTTATTGATAAAATCTATGAGAACTGTAAGTTAAAGGCCTTGTTAAAAGATAAGACTTCTGAACCTAGCTCGATTGTGGATACGATGATTTAGAAACCACCAACCTCGGGACCCACTCGTATTGCTGTTACACCTTTTCCCAAGGTTGTTGGAATGAAAGCTGCATTAATCGCCCCAGGAATGTTTCGCGTTAGACCTTCCTCTCAAACTAGGGTAGATATCTCTGTGCCTAGCAACCAACGTAAAGCAAGCGTTAGGACAAAACCGACCACTATCACTCAACCACAAGTCATTGATTTAAGAAATTCTAATTCTAACAAGCGTGTGTCTTTTTCTACAGAAATAAACAACTACACTAAGAGCAGAAGGCCACAGCCTACGAGCAATACAAGGAATGATAGGGTCCCTTTTGCCTCTAGAAGTAGTCGCCCCAAGTCTAATAATATGGAAGTAGAAAAAAAACCGTAGGAATTTACCGTTTTTTATTCATAATCAGAAACTTGATTCTTCTGAATCTAATGACTTTAAACTTGCTATTCGGAATGAAAAATATGAAGTTATTTGTTCTAAATGTAATAAATGTTTCTTTACTTTTAGTCATGATGTTTGTGGTTTGACTATGAATGGTTTGAACTATGGTGGTTACACTCGTCTTGACAAGCTTTCTATCTGCGAAACACATAGCACTCCTAAGGCTAAAGTGTATGTTCAGAAAACTAAGCAGGTAGGGTCCACTGAAAGTCTTGCTACGCCTAAAAGTCCTAGATTTACCTCTTAGTGGTTGCCTACTGGAAGATATTTTGCCTCTAATGGTCATGTTATTGATACTAGTAGATCTCATACTGACACTGAAATGTCGGTATGTGATTTGGCTTGATTATTACCTAACAATACAGGAACCTATTTCTTTGGTTGCCAAATTTTTTCTTCTTTTATCATTGGCAGGCTGTTGAAATTTGTCTCTGGTGCGTGGACTCGGGATGTTCCAAACATATGACTGGGAATCGAAGCCTTCTCAAGAACTTTGTTTGGCGATTCATGGGAACTGTCCGATTTGGAAATGATCATGTTGCTGCAATTCTAGGCTATGGTGATCTTCATTGGGGAAATATAATCATCACCAGAGTCTCTTTTGTTGATTATTCTCGGTTGGGCAATTCTATGATTCAGATTTGGAGGTAGCCTTCAGAAGTCATACATGCTTTGTTAGGGATCTTGAAGGAATTGAACTATTTAAAGGAAATCGTACCACCAACCTTTACACCATTGATCTTTTTCAAATGTCTGCTGCATCTCCAATTTATCTCATGGCCCGGGCCACTCCAACAAAGTCATGGTTGTGGCATCAAAGGTTATCTCATCTCAATTTCGATGCCATCACCCAACTCGCGAAAGATGGTCTCGTTACCGGTCTTCCAAAGTTCAAATATACAAAAGACCATTTTTGTCCTTCCTATGAGCAAGGTAAAAGTAAGAATAAGCCTCACAAACCCAAACCTATTCCCAACTCATCGAATAGGTTACATCTCTTACATATGGATTTGTGTGGCCCAATGAGAATCAAAAGCATTAATGGAAAGCGGTATGTTCTTGTGATTATGGATGATTATTCACGTTACACATGGGTTCATTTTCTTGCTTCGAAAGATGAAGCCCCTGATGTAATTATTAATTTCTTGAACATTAGTGCTACTTCAAGCCCCTGTTATCATTGTAAGAATGGATAACGGCACAAAATTCACCAATCAGAAACTGAAAGCTTATTTTGACGAAGTTGGAATTTCTCATCAAACTTCGGCTGTAAGAACTCCAGAGCATAATGCAGTTGTGGAACGGAGGAATCGTACGTTAGTTGAAGCTGCTCGGACGATGCTTCTCTCCTCTAGTGCACCGTTATTCCTTTGGGCTGACGCTATAACAACTGCATTTTATACTCAAAACCGATGCATTATTCACACCCGTTTCAAAAAAAACACCTTATGAGATCATTAATGGAAGAAAATCGGATATTTCATTTTGACATGTCTTCGGTGCTTTATGTTATCCGAAGAATGATTGTGAAGATATCGGTAAACTTGATCCTAAAGGTGATATTGGCTTTTTCATTGGTTATTCTTCAACTGCTTGTGCTTACAGGGTTTATAATCGAACGACAAGAAAGGTAATGGAGACTATGAATGTTACTTTTGATGAACTATCGGGTATGGCCTCTCAACATAGAAGTTCACATCCCGAGCTTCAAGGTCAGACTTCTGGACATGTAAGTTCCGGACTCGCGCTTCAATTTGCACCATCAGCAATATCATCGTTACAACCTTCGGAATGTGACTTGGAAGTTTTATTTGGGCCAATATATGATGAATATATGGAGGGTCCTTCGTCGTTTGGTGTTCCTCAAAATGCCCCGGCTGCACCTGCTACGGTAGTTCCAGAACCACCAATTGCATCTACACCAACAACATCCGTTTTTGCACCATCTACGTCAATCTCAACCATATTGACTCCAAACATTCCAATCACCTCTCCGCCTGCTGATGCAACTCAACAACATTCTCAGCAAATTCCTAATCATGTTCATCTTCAGAATGAAATAGTTGCTGAAAATGCAAACAATGCGATGCTCAACGAACACGAGTTTGTTAATGCATTTGCGGCTTCCACAAGTACTTCTCAGCCTTCAAAACCATATGTGGATCCGTCGAGCTCGCATCAAGTTTCTCATACACTTCCACATGAACACAAATGTACTAAGAATCATCCTTTGGTTCAAGTGATTGGCAATCTCTCACGACTAGTGTCAACACGAAATCAGCTCCGTACCGATGGTGATATGTGTATCTATGCACTATCTGTCAGCACAATGGAACCAACAAGTGTGAAAGAAGCAATGACCGATGCATCATGGATTGAGTCTATGCAAGAAGAACTCAATCAGTTCATCTGGCTTGATGTTTGGGAGTTAGTACCTCGACCGTACAATATCGATCCCCTTACTCTAAAATGGTAATTCAAAAACAAGATGGATGAGGAGCAAATGGTCATTAGGAAAAAGACTCGGTTAGTTGTGAGAGGTATAAACAGCAGGAGGGAATTGATTTCGCAGAATCCTTTGCCCTGGTTGCTCGGATGGAAGCTATTAGGATTTTCTTGGCATACGTTGCACACAAATCATTCATAGTGTATCAAATGGATGTGAAGACGGCTTTCTTGCATGGGAAATTTATGGTTTGAAACAAGCACCGAGGGCATGGTACGACGAATTATCATTATTTCTTCTCCAAAATCACTTCAGCAATGGAACCATTGATCCAACGTTGTTTATCAAGCACTATGACAACGACATCTTGGTGGCTCAGGTCTATGTAGATGATATTATATTTGGTTCTACTAACCCAGAATATTCCATATTATTTTCCGACCTTATGAAAAGTCGATTCGAAATGTCCATGATGGGGGAAATGACGTTTTTTCTTGCTCTCCAAGTTCACCAATCCCCCGTGGTATTTTCATAAATCAGTCCAAGTATGTGCTTGAGATTCTAACGAAATTTGGTATGGATAACTGTGATCCTATTGGTACTCCAATGGACACTAAACACAAGCTTGATTTGGATAAGAAAAGGACATTTGTAGATGCTACAAAATACCGAAGTATGATCGGGTCCCTTATGTACTTAACCTCAAGCAGACCGGACATTGTGCATGCTACTTTTTTATGTGCTCGGTACCAGGCTAAGCCAACCGAGAAGCACCTCAAGGAGGTTAAAAGGATCTTTCGTTATCTCCGGGGAACCATTCATATGGGTGTCTGGTATGCGAAGGATTCGGGTTTTAATCTCACTGGTTTTTCAGATGCCGACCATGCAGGGTGTCATGACACATTCAAGAGCACTTCCGGTGGAGCACAATTCTTAGGCGAGAAGCTAGTGAGCTAGTCCTCAAGAAAACAAGACTGTACGGCGTTGTCCACCGCGAAAGCATAATATGTGTCTCTATTCGTGTGTAGTGCTCAAGTCCTTTGGATGAGAACACAACTCACGGATTATGGCTTTCACTTTAACAAAGTTCCTATTTATTGTGATTCACAATTAGCCATAGCCATATCCTGTAACCCGGTCCAACAATCCAAGACCAAGCACATAGCTGTCCGATTCCATTTCATAAAGGAGCATGTGGAAAGAGGAACAATCGAACTGTACTTTGTCAAGACGGACTACCAACTAGTCGACATCTTCACCAAAGCTCTTTCTCAAGAAAGATTTGAATTCTTGGTTCGTCGACTTGGTATGCGTAGTTTCACTACAGATGAACTTGAACGTCTTCCACATTCGCAATAACCTCGTATATAATTATCAGAAAATCAAAATACAAAAATATAAAACATATAAAAACAAAATAAAAATGAGAAAATCTTTCAAAAATAACAAAAATATTCTTCTTCGACATGTCTCTCAACATCGATAATATGGACGTACTTAGAAATGTTGTTCAATAACGACACGGGTACGTACATAAAGTTCGAATGAGAGTTCAAATGTTTTCAAAACATGTCTTTTCTACTTTCTTCTCATGATGACTTATAGTCACATGTCAGACTATAACCCGGTACCCAAAGAAAGGAAAGTCTTTGACTTATCCTCGAAAACGAGAAATTAATTTTTCTCGGTCATGGGCTTATATCAAAATATTCTAAGTTTTAAGCTCATGAACACAAGGAAAATGTTCATATATGTACATTATTCCTTAACAACGGGAAAGTAAGTTTTCTCGGGTTTTTGAGCATAATTTTTCAAAGTATTTCAAAACTTTGTGCTCATATACTCCAATAATTTTAATTAGAATTTCTTTTCGAAGGGGAGTACAAACTTTTAGAAACATTATTCTCTCCATTTTTTATCACTAGTTTCACAAAAATTTCAATGTCATGCAATTTTTGAGGGGGAGAATAGTGATTAAAATGTGTTATCTTGGATAAGATCTTTGACATAAGTGCTTTGTCTTCCTAATATGTGCAAAAACCTTTCCTTTTATGATGCACATGTGTAGGGGGAGCGTTTTGGTGATACAAAAAACCTTCAAGGTGTAAACACTGATTTCATCAACACCTTGATTGCTTTTTTAACAAGCTTTTCTGGTTATGATATCTTTACCTTCAACACAATTATTCACGACGATATTGGTGTCAAAAGGTGGTTAGGTATTCGTCCTATAACCCAACCAGAACCGGAGGGATCTTCCGAGGGAAAATCCATTAGAACTTAGAAGTCCTTAGGAAAGATGGAGTAGTTGAGCATATGGGAATAATGCCGACAAAGTACTTAAGCTAGCAATGGAATAATCACAACAAGGTGCTGGTTATGACGTATTTGTAAGCATTGAACGGGTTGAAGAATGAAAAAGAAATGTAAGGATAAAGGGTGAAAAGAAATAGCCCTCCATACAACTTAGGCAGAAACCGGGTCAATACATCTATTATTAGAATCACTTTGATGATTTCTGATACTGAAGATAACGCATCATGGACCCAGTGATGCAATGCACAACCCTTCCCAGCCTAGTCAAGCTTCTCTCAAAAGAAGTTTGTTTTATTGTCACGGAGTTCAACTCATTTCTATCAACTTTCTCACTCCAAGATAGTAGATATCGAAAAGGTGGCAGCCTACTCCAGCCTCCGATCACCAAATAAACGTGCACTTATAGAGTCTAGAGCCAACGAGACTCATCATAAATCTCATTAGGACACTGATTCCATATATCAATTGTTGTTCATCACTAGATGTAATAACCCGAACCTTAAAATCAACATTTAGACCGAGTTCTTATACTATTTCAAATATTCGGACCAATATTTATTAATCAACATTTATTTGTCATGATCATTTTTAAAAATAATATTGAGTTCCGGGCTAACCGTTAAGGTTAAGGCTTTAACCTATTGAGTATGTGTTATTTATTATTTATCGGAAAAGATTATGTCCGTCATCGAACGTAAATATTTTTTTTATGACATAGAAGTATTTTCTATGGTCGTCGTTTTAATTTATCATTTTACGAGCATTGTTCGTAATTTACATTAAGCCTTTAGGCGTTATTTGTTTATACGACGCGTTAACGCTTATTAATTTATAAGCCCTCATTTATTTATCAAAATACCAAATTTCTCCGAGTGTCAATGTTTTTATTTTATATTGAGCGTTTATTTTTTTGTGTTTTACGCGTATCTTTAATCGCGCAACTTTAAAAATATCGGGCTTCAATAATACCCGCTTATATCCAAAATTTTACAAAACAAAACTATCTTAACATTTTTGTTTTCGCTTAGCCGACTACACCACTTGCTATAATATCTTCCTATAAACAACTCTGTTATTCCTTCCTATGTACAGTATTTCATATGTCTACATTCAAATCCTTTGTTTCGTCTTTTCTGAATTTCTTAAATCGTATCTCTTTGAAGCAACCATCATATATCTTTTCTTCTTATCCTTTTCGAATCATTTACATAGTCATCAAACTTAATCCCCAAGGACTCCTCTATATGATGACACCTTTCTATTCTAAACTTAGCCTCAAGGATTAGAATCCTTATATAAAGGACGTCAAATATGCATGCTTTTATTTTCTCAAATCACGACACCCAAATATAGTAGTCTCTCAAAATGATTCAGTAGCTGAAGTATTCAAGGTTAAAAAGCTTAGTATGACTCGTTTAGAACCCAAGGAGGAGAACAGACGAGGTCTTGATCAAGTCATTCAGCCATCGAGTCCAATTCGCATCGTCTTGTCCGTTTCGACATCTTTCATTTCATCTCGACTTCATGTAAGCTTAAATCTCATTTTTTTACACTCTTAATATAATTATTAAGTCACCAAACATCTGGTCCCTAAGGTCTCCCTACTCAAACCAAGCTAAAACACCATTCTAGATTTCACATAAAATCATAGATCGAGTGTGTCGGGTCAGTTTTGCGCCTGTATATCTCCTGATTTCTCTTAACAACCTATGCTGATTTTTGGATATTTTAAACAACACCCGAGATACTTAATAAATCCTTAATACCAGGCCCTAAGTCGTAGTATAGCTCATCCAAAAGCCACACCCAAATCTGTCCACAGGAACACATATGCTGATTTTCAGCATGGACACCCTTTCACGCCAACACAACACAAAATTATAAAACACGACCACCATGTTTATTTGGATCTGTTATATAACCATATGAGAGGCTACAAATCCCCAAAATATCAGGTCTCAAATGTATTTCTAAGTCATTCAAATGATAGCCTCAAATCTGTCGCAAAAATGACTGCACATGTCCCTTCGTGATCATGGTTGTCCTGTACACCCAAGTCTGTAGGTATTGGTGTTAGCTTACTAATATTTAACATTTTTCCTGAAAACTAGACCTTTCAAAGAACGTGTGTCCGCTCGAATCACTAAAAACGGAGTTATAACGAACAAGATATGATTTTTCTAAGATGTGAGAAAAATAGTCGCAAAGCTGTCAAAACAGAAACAAATTCTAAGTCTGCACGTATTGAAGTCTGTTAAGCAGTGTTTGGTCACGATTTTAAGGCAGTTATGGCCCGAATTGGTAAATTTTACACAAGAACGTTTTTGTAGTATTCACAGCGTAGTTTCTAAAACACCAAGCGTCATTAACTGAATCTAAACAAACAGGTAGATACAAACTGTCAAACTTTCGGAAAAACCAAGCTGACTAATGTAAAACTATCTGAAACATTATTTTGTAAGTTGTTTTTGACCAATTTAGAGTCCGAATCACGCCTAACTCAAGAAGACCATTATTGTAGCCTACAACGTGGGCTATCCATAGAAGCTTGGTTTAGGTCATAACTCTAACGTATGAAGAAGTTACGGGTCCTTAAAGTATGCGCCCTGGACACGTTTTCGGATCTTGTAAAAGGTCAAGAATTGTTATAAAACTTATGAAATGTTCAAACTTACTAATGTGAAATATTTACATATATGTATGACTTATTTATAGTCTCGGACCTAAGACGCGTCTCGTCATTATAGGTCTCGTTCGGTCATATGTCGACCATTGGGCATCTCGTTCTCGATCAATGAGCGATTGATATCTCGTGAAGTCGTGTATCGACTATTGGACGTTTGTTCCTTGACCTACGTGTAATAGCTATATCAGGTGAGTTCATAGCGTCGCTTTTACTGTTTTATATATGTTTATAAACCCGCGAGGGGGAATACATGCTCTTGGTAAATAAGCATACGTTTTGTATCCCTTTTGAAAGGATACATGATTGTGAATAAACATTCGTTGTTGGAATATATGCTTTGAACGAATACAAGTTGTAGTTAATAAATGTAAATAAGTTTGATTGAATGCTTTTGGAAAATGAACACAAGCGTTGATTGTATAGGTAATGAGCCACTATTAGTAAGGCTAAGTTGCTTATTGCCAGTGAAAAGTCCCTATAAATCGTGAACTGTTAACTACCTATGATGGGTAGGCGCTCGTACAGACGAATGGATCCATTGGGAATGATGACCCCCACCCAGGCAGGTCGCACCTGTGAGTTGGAGGCTCAGCTGGGTGTGTTGTACGTGAAGTATGGGGTATTTGGCAAGATACCTGACTAGGGCAAACTTATTGATTAAGGCATCGGTGTCATGAGCTTAGCGTAATAGTGTGGAATATAGGTATTGTATGTGTTGCAATATCGCCAATGGATGAGATTCTTGTGTTCAAAAGCTTTATGGTTTATTTAAAAACCCATTATTGTTTATTAAAAACCTATGAATTCACTCAACCGTTGTGTTGACATGTTAGCATGTATTCTTAGGTGTATAGGTTTAAGAGCAGCTGGAGCATGGAGCCGCGCGGGATAAAGTAAAGGCAAAACAAACAATTTCCATTCGATACATTTGACAAATCTTTATTATTTCTTAAGGTTTGTATAAATTGGTGGGACCTCTTTTTTTGTTAACTCTGATTTAATAAAATTATCGAATGGTTTATTTTATAAAACGTCTCTTTTGAGTTCGTTTTCTATGACTGTGTGTGATGTGCTATGAAGTAACACCCAATGTTGATATTCTGCTGCCTTGTGAAATTGGGGGTGCTACAGATTGGTATCAGAGCACTAGTTATAGCGAACTAGGTCATTTTTAAAAACCTAAGACTATAACTGCTCTTTTGTAAAATTGTTTGGTTTCCTTACAAAGTATCCGCGCGCTCATGGCTCCTTGAAACCAAAGCTTGGTTGTGATATTGTGATCATGTATGTATGTAGAAATGTTTGTATGTATGTTGAATGTATACACTATGGTATTTAAGGGCATTGTGCATGAAGCAATGAGCCTTACGTGATTATCGTACATTTTATGATACGGTTTTATAGAGAGTTTGGCCTCGCCGCCAATCACTTTTCTTGATAATTAATTTATTATCCGAATACGAGTATGGACCTCGTTTGATATTTTGGGTACATATATATTGTTTCATAATCTATCGCATGTCGACTAATTTAAGCTCGATTTTTGTCATCGCATCGTGATGTGCCATTTTAGGACATCTCCTTTTGAAACGTAATTGATAAGCGTATTATTATATTTCTGCACTCCTTATGATTTTGGAGAATCATTTCTTCAAGGAGAGATCTTCTACGTATTATAACGTTTAATTTAATTGTGTTTGATTACGTTTTGTGGAGAAAAGGAGGATGCCAATGTTGGACCTAAAATATATATACCCAAATCATTATATAATTTGGGTACAACAAAGATATGCTCATAGTAGTCATTAGTTGAGCAATTTAATACCTTATATTTAAATGGAATGGGACATTTAAATATAGAGAATTTAAATCGTCCAACTATGTGTCGCTTAAGGTTATCTTATTGAAATGGATTGGGACATTTGAATAAGAAAGTTTTAAACCACTGGACCTTAGATTGGTATTGTTTATGGTTTCTTTATTCAGATGGAATGGGACGTTTGAATACAGAAATCATGGAGTAAGTTTGACACCATGTACTTTTCTTGGCATTTAATTTGATTATGTTATCGTGTTTTGTGACGATATTATTGAGTAGGATGATTTATAATCATCTTGTTGAAATAAACTGGGACGCCTTTTTATTTGAACAAGAAAGTTATAAGTTCCCGAACCATAAATTTATAAATTCTTGTTTACATGGATTGGGACGCCTTTCGATGAAAACAAGAAATTATAAACAAGTGGGCTCAAGAGTGCTTGACTTAGTTTGTGATTATTTTGTATACGGACGCATTTCTTTGACTCATGTTTCATTGGTACGACTCGTTCGTTTTCGTCGTCATTATGGTCATTATTGATTATCGTCTGTGTACGAGTAACTTGTTAGTCTTCTCTCGAGTTATAATTTGTTTCTATGGACCATTTCTAATGTTTCCTAACTATCGCGAGCATTATAAGATAGTCGTTAAGAACCATTACCTATTCCGAGAACAGATGACTTGTTTAATCGACACTAGTTGTGTACTTGTGGATTGACTGGGGATTAAGTTATCAACACAACTCATCGTGGATAAAAAGATCTTGAGATTCTTTCTTGTTATTATGGATGGTTCATCGATTTTTTTTTCAAACATAACGAGAAAATATTCTGGGTATGGATCCGTTTGTGAGCACCCTGTAATATCTTTTGGGTATGGATCCGTTTGTGAGCACCCTGCAATGTCATCTGGGTATGGATCCGTGTGTGAGCACCCTCTGATGACGAAAATATTTTTCGATGTGCATCTATGCAATCAAGATCGTGAACATCCTTTAACTTGCAAACTTTCCTTTGACTGGACTTATCTGAAAATCCTATCAAATATTCTTATTTATCATGGCTTGGCTATTTAGCAAGCATGATGTAACTTGATTGAACTTATTTGATTTGGCATGGCTTGGTTTTTTTTTGCAAGCATGTCGTAATGTGATTATATGTGCCTAAATATGGATTTTATATTTGATTTGGATCATAGTTCCTCCGATCGAGTAATGTATATTCCGATCGATTTCCGTGTCGATGAATTCGTTTTGACGAAATAAGTTTGCATGTTCGAGATCAATACAATTAGGTGATTTTGTATGACTAGTACTAATTACCCCGTCTTGATTATTTTGTAACATTTCGATGGACTTATGTGTGATCCATGCGATTTTCTTTTAAGACGTAATTTTTTTATCAGACCCGTGGACGAGGTGTGTTTTAATTTGATCGATGTGATCACCAATTGTTTTAAATTGATTGTCGCATTGGAAAATTTCTCAAATACGCCCAATTCTTTTGTCTCTTCACTTTTCATGTGGAATTTTTTTTTTCGAACTTATATCGACCGCTGCATGCTTGATAAGCTAGTAGTAATGTACCTTGAAGCACTTTAAAAAAAATTAACGACTTGTTAATTTTTCGCTTTCAATGGCTTCTCCTTCGAATTATTTATTATTCTTTACTAATAAGGGTTAAAGCTACATTTTAAAACATTTATTCATGGTTGTTATGTATGCTCGTTGCTTTGAATTTTGTTCATTTAACATTTGTTAGAAACCTCAGCGATGATTTGTCTATCTCTCACCTCTTCGCCCTTTAACCGAAGACTATTGAGATGAATTAAGCGCTGGGACATCGCTTCCTAAAGAGGTAGATGATGTAATAACCCGAACTTTAAAATCAACATTTAGACCGAGTTCTTATACTATTTCAAATATTCGGACCAATATTTATTAATCAACATTTATTTGTCATGATCATTTTAAAAATAATATTGGTTCCGGGCTAACCGTTAAGGTTAAGGCTTTAACCTATTGAGTATGTGTTATTTATTATTTATCGGAAAAGATTATGTCCGTCATCGAACGTAAATATTTTTTTTATGACATAGAAGTATTTTCTATGGTCGTCGTTTTAATTTATCATTTTACAAGCATTGTTCGTAATTTACATTAAGCCTTTAGGCGTTATTTGTTTATACGACGCGTTAACGCTTATTAATTTATAAGCCCTCATTTATTTATCAAAATACCAAATTTCTCCGAGTGTCAATGTTTTTATTTTATATTGAGCGTTTATTTTTTTGTGTTTTACGCGTATCTTTAATCGCGCAACTTTAAAAATATCGGGCTTTAATAATACCCGCTTATATCCAAAATTTTACAAAACAAAACTATCTTAACATTTTTGTTTTCGCTTAGCCGACTACACCACTTGCTATAATATCTTCCTATAAACAACTCTGTTATTCCTTCCTATGTACAGTATGTCATATGTCTACATTCAAATCCTTTGTTTCGTCTTTTCTGAATTGCTTAAATCGTATCTCTTTGAAGCAACCATCATATATCTTTTATTCTTATCCTTTTCGAATCATTTACATAGTCATCAAACTTAATCCCCAAGGACTCCTCTATATGATGAAACCTTTCTATTCTAAACATAGCCTCAAGGATTAGAATCCTTATATAAAGGACGTCAAATATGCATGCTTTCATTTTCTCAAATCACGACACCCAAATATAGTAGTCTCTCAAAATGATTCAGTAGCTGAAGTATTCAAGGTTAAAAAGCTTAGTATGACTCGTTTAGAACCCAAGGAGGAGAACAGACGAGGTCTTGATCAAGTCATTCAGCCATCGAGTCCAATTCGCATCGTCTTGTCCGTTTCGACATCTTGCGTTTCATCTCGACTTCATGTAAGCTTAAATCTCATTTTTTTACACTCTTAATATAATTATTAAGTCACCAAACATCTGGTCCCTAAGGTCTCCCTACTCAAACCAAGCTAAAACACCATTCTAGCTTTCACATAAAATCATAGATCGAGTGTGTCGGGTCAGTTTTGCGCCTGTATATCTCCTGATTTCTCTTAACAACCTATGCTGATTTTTGGATATTTTAAACAACACCCGAGATACTTAATAAATCCTTAATACCAGGCCCTAAGTCGTAGTATAGCTCATCCAAAAGCCACGCCCAAATCTGTCCACAGGAACACATATGCTGATTTTCAGCATGGACACCCTTTCACGCCAACACAACACAAAATTATGAAACACGACCACCATGTTTATTTGGATCTGTTATATAACCATATGAGAGGCTACAAATCCCCAAAATATCAGGTCTCAAATGTATTTCTAAGTCATTCAAATGATAGCCTCAAATCTGTCCCAAAAATGACTGCACATGTCCCTTCGTGATCATGGCTGTCCTGTACACCCAAGTCTGTAGGTATTGGTGTTAGCTTACTAATATTTAACATTTTTCCTGAAAACTAGACCTTTCAAAGAACGTGTGTCCGCTCGAATCACTAAAAACGGAGTTATAACGAACAAGATATGATTTTTCTAAGATGTGAGAAAAATAGTCGCAAAGCTGTCAAAACAGAAACAAATTCTAAGTCTGCACGTATTGAAGTCTGTTAAGCAGTGTTTGGTCACGATTTTAAGGCAGTTATGGCCCGAATTGGTAAATTTTACACAAGAACGTTTTTGTAGTATTCGCAGCGTAGTTTCTAAAACACCAAGCGTCATTAACTGAATCTAAACAACCAGGTAGATACAAACTGTCAAACTTTCGGAAAAACCAAGCTGACTAATGTAAAACTATCTGAAATATTATTTTGTAAGTTGTTTTTGACCAATTTAGAGTCCGAATCACGCCTAACTCAAGAAAACCATTATTGTAGCCTACTGCGTGGGCTATCCATAGAAGCTTGGTTTAGGTCATAACTCTAACGTATGAAGAAGTTACGGGTCCTTAAAGTATGCGCCCTGGACACGTTTTCGGATCTTGTAAAAGGTCAAGAATTGTTATAAAACTTATGAAATGTTCAAACTTACTAATGTGAAATATTTACATATATGTATGACTTATTTATAGTCTCGGACCTAAGACGCGTCTCGTCATTATAGGTCTCGTTCGGTCATATTTCGACCGTTGGGCATCTCGTTCTCGATCAATGAGCGATTGATATCTCGTGAAGTCGTGTATCGACTATTGGACGTTTGTTCCTTGACCTACGTGTAATAGCTATATCAGGTGAGTTCATAGCGTCGCTTTTACTGTTTTATATATGTTTATAAACCCGCGAGGGGGAATACATGCTCTTGGTAAATAAGCATACGCGTTGTATCCCTTTTGAAAGGATACATGATTGTGAATAAACATTCGTTGTTGGAATATATGCTTTGAACGAATACAAGTTGTTGTTAATAAATGTTTGATTGAATGCTTTTGGAAAATGAACACAAGCGTTGATTGTATAGGTAATGAGCCACTATTAGTAAGGCTAAGTTGCTTATTGCCAGTGAAAAGTCCCTATAAATCGTGAACCGTTAACTACCTATGATGGGTAGGCGCTCGTACAGACGAATGGATCCATTGGGAATGATGACCCCCACCCAGGCAGGTCGCACCTATGAGTTGGAGGCTCAGCTAGGTGTGTTGTACGTGAAGTATGGGGTATTTGGCAAGATACCTGACTAGGGCAAACTTATTGATTAAGGCATCGGTGTCATGAGCTTAGCGTAATAGTGTGGAATATAGGTATTGTATGTGTTGCAATATCGCCAATGGATGAGATTCTTGTGTTCAAAAGCTTTATGGTTTATTTAAAAACCCATTATTGTTTATTAAAAACCTATGAATTCACTCAACCGTTGTGTTGACATGTTAGCATGTATTCTCAGGTGTATAGGTTTAAGAGAAGCTGGAGCATGGAGCCGCGCGGGATAAAGTAAAGGCAAAACAAACAATTTCCATTCGATACATTTGACAAATCTTTATTATTTCTTAAGGTTTGTATAAATTGGTGGGACCTCTTTTTTTGTTAACTCTTATTTAATAAAATTATCGAATGGTTTATTTTATAAAACGTCTCTTTTGAGTTCGTTTTCTATGACTGTGTGTGATGTGCTATGAAGTAACACCCAATGTTGATATTCCACTGCCTTGTGAAATTGGGGGTGCTACACTAGAACACATGCGATAATTTACAGAGTCCTACGCTCTATCCTTGTGATATTTCCAGAACATTCAGAGTGATACTCATTAGTATTCACAGTGATGAATGGAAATCCTTCCAGTGTTAACATCAAACAGCACTGCGGTAGGTCATATGTAAGATTCACTTGAATTAAACATATGTTAACTGGAAAGCAACAGTGGTTTGATTCTTAATTGATTCAAACTCGTTCCAGGTCTCGACGCAACATCTTCATGATCTTGCCAGACATTCAGAGTAATACTTTTCAGTATTTACAGTGACGAATGGAAATCCTTCCAATGTCATCATCAAACAGCACTGCGGTAGGTAACTTGTGAGATTCTATATGAATCAAACGTGTGTCAACTAGAAAGCAACAATGGTTTGATTCTTTATTGATTCAAACTTGTTCCAGGAAACGAATTGACGACTCAATCAGCAGAATGGAACTGCATGATTCACTCCTTACTATGAACTATCTTTTGATATATTCAAGTATTGAGAACGGCTACCAGAGCCGGAAACCCTGTCAAGGAATTTCTTTAAACTTACCTAATCACAGGTACATTATTCGTATTGTATATCGGGAAACCGGAGGAATGCAAACGGTGGCGTAATCTTAAGGGTCATGATTCAAGACCACATACTCAAGTAAATGAAGAAAGCTCAAGAACATCTAAAGAAAAGACTTCCGGTGCTCTGATAATCAAGGGAGATTGTTAACAAGCTTTATAGACAACACCAAATATGAGTATGTGGGAAAAGACACAAGAACACAAGTTGGCAAAGTTTCAAGATCAAGGCAAGGCAAAGATCAAAGATCCAAGATCACAAGTCATGAAAGGAGCTATGAAAGAACTCTCAAGACAACGAGCTTCAAAGTCTGCAACATCAAAGAAGTGAAGTCACATATTACATGACCACCCCTTAGGGGGATATTGTTAGCCGTATTTAAAGTGATGGTCATATAATATACCGTTGCGAAGCTCGTGAAAAATGATAATCAACTGTGTCGAGACTTCTTAGTTATTATTGTTCATGTAACGGGAATTAGTCCCGAACACACAAATGAGGAAAGCCTCCTAAACATTTACTCTTTAGTATAAAAGGCAAATTCTCCTAATTTGTGTGGTGTGCTTTTCCATTTTGATAGTTTTAGAGAGAGAAAGGTGTGTTTGTTTCTCTCACTAGGAAAACACCAATCTTTGTATTTTCTTTTCTTCATCTTAATCTAATCTTTCTTTTTTGGTTTAATCTTCATCATGTTATTCGTGTTTGGTTAGTCGTGTGTATAAGGTTTACAGACTATTTCTGTTAACTTCACCAAAGTTACACAAATATGTAGTCAAATCCAGGTCAACAAAGTTTTAGGGGGTGTTTAGTCTTTTTTCATAGTTGATTTTCAAAGGAAATAGAGATGAATTGTGTTTGCAATTGAGAAGGACCAAAAGTGCATTTATGAAAGTTTGAACAAGAATTAAGCGTGGGTAAACACTTTAGATTTATCTAGAATAGATCTATTCTCACTAATCAACATCAACTAAACCTAAACCCTCCCTAGTCCCAATCTATTTTGATGCAAAGGGTTTTTGGCTGAAACTCTCCATATCTACAATTAAGCATACACCTAACACACCCATGTGCTTATCTTGGAATCCACATCACCCTTGTCCCCCATCCAACTCACCCCTACTCACTTGTCACTATCAGGATTAGATTTTGAAGACTATATCCATGGTTTACATCGATTTGCTTGTTGGATATTCAAATTAGACGACTTGGATCAAAGATGTTGTCCGCACATTCTCACACCCCAACATGGCGGAATATGGGGCGCGACGTATGTATATCATCACAACATGGCGTGTCTATAGAGATAACTAAATGAAATGGAAATGTCATAAAATGGTGACCCAAATGTCATGACAATAACTCCACAAAATGCAGGAGTCTAGGCAAGTAGGTAACAGTCCTACCTCTTACCCAAGACAAACAATTACCACAAACAAAACATCATAAAGGTGTCCACAAAGTATCACTTATTCAAAACACATAGAAATAAACTAAGAAGGAACGGGGATATCCTTCTAAATGCATTCCTACGCGACTCCAATCCTAGCCATATATGTTCTCACGCTTAACCACTTTATCACCTGAAAGAGACACTAAAACACGTCAACATAATGTTGGTGAGAGTCATAGGTTTAGACTCCAACCGAAAATAGATTATAATAAGTTGTGAACAACCATAAACCACTAAACATATGGACAATGTGCTACAAGTATGCATTAAAAACTAACATTCAAGATCAATCATTCCAAACCAAATCCAAATCCAAGGCTCCCAGCCTTACCAAACACCATGGTCCCATAGGCGCCCATACACCTATGAACCAATCCCAAGGCCCGGCCTTGTCATCATCCCCTTGGTCCTAAAGATGCTCACACATCTATGTACCTCCCCAAGGCCCCGCCTTGTCAACATCCCCTTGGTACCAAGTCAAACCACAATAAATGAGATGGTACGTGTCCCCCGATCCAAATCATAAACACAATCAAGAATCACATAGCAGTTAATCACATAAGTGCACACACCCGTCCATCACAAACCATAAAAACATTCACAGCATTAGTTACAAAACCATACAGTGTCTCTTCCAGCCCATCTGGAAGTGAAAATCATTAAAAGATATGGGACTATGAAACTCACCTGATTGAGCTTCTCCAAAAATCCGCGCACTAGCAAAAAGCTAACAAACAAAAGCACACAATCAAAACATGAACCAAACACTAAGATGGCTCATCAACCCATGATGGACATCTAACCTTCTCCCATATATATACCTCATTTATTTGCTCTAAGCATCTCATTACACCCCTCTATAAAGGCCTTAATTAGTTTACATCATAACCCGTCTCGTTAACATTTTACCCCAAACAGTCCCGGTTTTTAGGTCTCCAAACTATAAGTCGAACGCCCACATAACCATACCCATGATCTTTGTAAAGGAAACCCTATGCCCTTACATATGTCAACTAACTCCTCCCTTTTGCCCCAACCTTAAAGCTACAATTAAGGCCCCGATATATATATATATATATATATATATATATATATATATATATATATATATATATATATATATATATATATATATATATATATATATATATATATATATATATATATATATATATATATATATATATATATATATATATATATATATATATATATATATATATATATATATATATATATATATATATATATATATATATATATATATATATATATATATATATACTAGCCTTTAGACCCGTCCGGTGGACGGACTAGCTTTAAGTATATATATTTTTAATGAAAATTGAATTTATGTGTGTTTGTATTAGAGTTTAGTATATATAGTGTTAGTTATGGCATTGATATTTTAATAATGTAGCATATAATAGACAAAATAACGTAGTTTAAAATATTTTATTTATTTAAAAATATTATGAGTTAATTGAATTTGCATACGTTAACGGTATGAATAAGTTTTTTACATAAATTTTTTTATAATTTTAATAATACTGTATAAATATTTTATGTATTTTTGAATTTTATGAGGTAATAAATTTTGTATATGTTAATGTTATGAATAACGTTTTTACATTTTTTTGGAATTAATATTATTGTTGTGCATTTTTATAGAATTTTATATTTAAGGCATTGTTTCACCATCCTTCCTTATATATTTTTATAGAATTATGTATTTAAGCCATCATTTGTAATTCCTATATATATTTTATAGAATTTTGTATTTAAGGCATCATTTGTAATTCCTATTTTATTTTTGAAGCATTTTATGGAATCATTTTTATGGAATTTTGTATTTAAGGCATTGTTTCACCATCCTTCCTTATATATTTTTATATAATTTTGTATTTAAGGTATCATTTGTAATTCATACATATTTTTATAGAATTTTGTATTTAAGACATCATTTGTAATTCCTATTATATTTTTGAAGCATTTTATGGAATCACTTTTATAAAATTTTATATTTAAGGCATTATTTCACCATCCTTCCTTATATATTTTTATAGAATTTTGTATTTATGGCATCATTTGTAATTCCTATATATATTTTTAGCATTTTTATAGAATTTTGTATTTAAGGCATTGTTTCACCATCCTTCGTTATATATTTTTATAGAATTTTGTATTTAAGGCATCATTTATAATTCCTATATATATTTTATATAATTTTGTATCTAAGGCATCATTTGTAATTCCTATTTTATTTTTGAAGCATTTTATGGAATCATTTTTATGGAAGTTTGTATTTAAGGCATTGTTTCACCATCCTTCCTTATATATTTTTATATAATTTTGTATTTAAGGCATCATTTGTAATTCCTATACAATTTTTATAGAATTATGTATTTAAGGCATCATTTGTAATTCCTATTATATTTTTGAAGCATTTTATGGAATTATTTTTATAAAATTTTATATTTAAGGCATTATTTCACCATCATTCCTTATATATTTTTATAGAATTTTGTATTTATGGCATCATTTGTAATTCCTATATATATTTTTATAGAATTTTATATTTAAGGCATCATTTGTAATCCCTATTTTATTTTTGAAGCATTTTATGGAATCATATTTATAGAATTTTGTATTTAAGGCATTGTTTCACCATCCTTTCTTATATATTTTTATAGAATTTTGTATTTAAGGCATCATTTGTAATTCCTATATATATTTTTATAGAATTTTGTATTTAAGGCATAATTTGTAATTCCTATTTTATTTTTGAAGCATTTTATGTAATCATTTTTATAGTATTTTGTATTTAAGGCATTGTTTCACCATCCTTCCTTATATATTTTTATAGAATTTTGTATTTAAGGCATCATTTGTAATTCCTACATATATTTTTATAGAATTTTATATTTAAAGCATCATTTGTAATTCCTATTTTATTTTTGAAGCATTTTATGGAATCATTTTTATAGAATTTTGTATTTAAGGCATTATTTCACCATCCTTCCTTATATATTTTATAGAGTTTTGTATTTAAGACATCATTTGTAATTCATATATATTTTTTTTTTAGAATTTTGTATTTAAGGCATCATTTGTAATTCCTATTTTATTTTTGAAGCATTTTATGGAATCATTTTTATAAAATTTTGTATTTAAGGCATTGTTTCACCAACCTTCCTTATATATTTTTATAGAATTTTGTATTTAAGGCATCATTTGTAATTCCTATATATATTTTGATAGAATTTTGTATTTAAGGCATCATTTGTAATTCCTATTTTATTTTTAAAGCATTTTATGGAATCATTTTTATACAATTTTATATTTAAGGCATTGTTGCACCATCTTTCCTTATATATTTTTATAGAATTTTGTATTTAAGGCATCATTTGTAATTCCTATACATATTTATATAGTATTTTGTATTTAAGGCATCATGTGTAATTCCATTTTATTTTTGAAGCATTTTATGGAATAATTTTTATAGAATTTTGTATTTAAGGCATTGTTTCACCATCCTTCCTTATATATTTTTATAGAATTTTGTAGTTAAGTTATCATTTGTAATTCCTACTTTCTTTTTGAAGTATTTATGGAAACCCTTTAATGAATTACATGTGTCATTTTAATAGAATTTTGTATTTAAGGAATTGTTTCACCATCCTTCCTATATAAGGGTTTTTGATTTGATATATATATATATATATATATATATATATATATATATATATATATATATATATATATATATATATATATATATATATATATATATATATATATATATATATATATATATATGTATATATATATATATATATATATATATACTTCTGCCTATCCGCATATTACCGATTTTGAACATACAAAAAGATTGTTATGATTAGGGGGTCTTACCCTAACCCATTTGCTTATCCACCCTTGAGTTCTCTTATTTAATATATAAACCAACTACCATGCTCATTAGAGGGCTCAAGTGTACACCTAAGTACCCCAATCACCTTAAAACATTAAATTAAACCCGACTGATTTCAAAACTGTTTTGACCTCCAATTGTTTAACCTGTATTTGACCCACCTCCCGACCTCTAATTTAGTTCTCGTTTCTTGTATTTGAAAGCCACTTCAAATACCTATTCAGGGATTCTTGGATCGCAAAATAATGGTTTGTATAACTCTAGATATGATCAAAACAAGTGACATAAAAGTTTGCCCACTTTTTAAAAACGAATTTAACACAATTAGCTTAATTAATTACCATCACCATGTATAATTATTATCTCTAATTAATCTAATCATGTTTATACCATTATAATAGAGAATTCATAATTAACTTAACCCTAGATCCATCATGTATTGATTGTAAGAGAATTAAAAACAATTTAATTAAAAAGTTTATTGAAGATTTTACCTTAGAATTTTTGAAAGAAGAAAAATTAATGAAGAACCCTAAATAGACTCCATTTATTTCGACTTAAGCTTTATCTCCAAGGAATTAGGATATGTTTTTAGTTAATAAAAAGTCTTTATATAATTTCCTAACAAGTCCTTGGCCGATTACAAAAGCCCGGTTCCCTGTTTCCCTTTTCATTCTTTTTAATCGGCCTAAACCGACTTTAACATATATTTTGTTTTCTTTTTATTACTTATTATTATGTTATTAATAATACCTTAATTTATTTCAGCTCCTAAAGCCTCCGAAACCTTAAAACCGTAAAACTAGTCAATTTTACGCGTATATCGAAAAAACGTAAAATATACAGTTTTAAAAAATCTTAAATTTTGAAATAAACTTTATAACTAAGTCCTAAATGACATAAAACCATCCCCAAAAATACTCACATGACTAAACACCTTACCCGAGACCTCTAAATGCTAAACCCCAAATCGTAAAAAAAATACGATTTACTATAATACTTATACGTATACGTAAAACACCAAAATAACACCATTTAATTTCAGAGTCACTAATTTGAGAGCTCATGAACATGAAATAACCGTTCCTCTATTTACTTATGAGTACTTTATACCCATAAATGATATCCACACCAACCTCGTTCACGCAAAATAACATGTAAACACGCAAATCACATAGTCACACATAAATTAACCTTAAAATTAGACCAAGTGACGAAACTCAAAACCACGGTTGTCACATCACTCCCTCCTAATAGAAATCTCATCCCGAGATTTACTCCTTAGGATCGTTATTATCAATTAGCTGAGGATACTTGCTCCTCATAAATCCTTCCCGTTCCCACGTGAACTCTAGTCCACGTTCCAAATTCCATCTACCCATAACTATGGTATATTAACCTTTTTATCCAACGTCCTAGCTTCACGACCCAAAATCTCTATCGGCTCTTCGATAAAATGAAGACTCGTATCCATACTAATATCATCTAACGATAGTTGCAACTCAGTTCTTCCTAAGCATTTCCTCAAGTTTGATACATGAAATACGTCATGCACACTACTCAATTCCTCCGGTAATCTCAACCTATACGTCACTAGCCCAATCCTTTTCAAGGATTTCAAATGGACCCACAAATCTAGGTGCTAACTTCCCTTTTCATTCCAAACCGCATCACCCCTTTCCATGGTGAAACCTTTAGCATAACTTTATCTCAAATCTCAACGGCTCACGCCTCTTGTCCGCATATCTCTCTTGTTGGTTCTTTGATATTTTCAACCTCTACTTAGTCACTGCCACCACCTCCATAGTTTTCTGATCCACCTCTGGTCCAATACGTTGGCCGCTTCTAACTTCATCCCACTGTAACAGTGATCCACCTCATCTCCTATGAATTAACTCCAGCAGTTTCTACTACAATTCCTATCACAATACCTAACAGCTTCTATCCTCTACGGATTTTCCATCATTCGGAAGTTCTCCCAACCTTAAACACATCCAATGGTATATGCAAGATTGCATAACAAAAAGCTTCCCATAATATTCACAAGAAACATGTCATAACCACCACCTCATCCTTGCTTTCCCATGCTCGGCATCAAGTAACTAACCATCCTTTATACTAACATGTGTTACACCTTTTCTCTAGGTGGAAGTTTCATTGTTCGTGACTACTAACCTCTTGCTCTAACGGTTTCTCTTCGATATCACCCCACTATCTTCACAACCTCTTGCTCCCTCGAATCATTCTTCCTCCATACTACTTATCGCTTGTCTCTGCACAATCTTAATTACCATACCATCTTATATCCCGTCTTCAGCCTATAATTTAGGTGTTTCCTCCTTTATTCCTTACATCCTCATCAATGGGGAATATGCCCCTCTCACCGGTGACTCTCATTCTTCCTAATATAATGCGTTCTCCAACTATCTCCAAATCTCACGCCAATGCTCTAGGCGTCTTTCTCAATTACCCCTATAGTATGCTCATACCAAACATTAGTCTATCAACGGTATACTACGCTTGCTTCCCATCGTTTCTTCCCTTGCCATAATCCTTCATAAGGTATTCCATACATATTAGGATAACTTTTACGCAAAACCCTCTATTCCATCACATCCGTACGCAATCCTTCCAACTTCTCATTCCTCTTGAAATATGAGATAAATTAGTTAGTCTATCGACTATCACCCAACTCTCGTCGTACTTATTCCTCCACCCCATTATGCATCCCTTTCACCAACTTCGTCCTTACATCGCCCTTTCTAAGCTACTCCTATCTATGTAGGAAGTATAGTCTACGTCCCTTTTCTCCATATGATTGTCCAAGACACTCAACATACATGTTGACGCGTTCTCTGCTTTAGACAACTCAACTCGTGCAACCTACATCCTTCATCCAAACCACCCTAATACGTCATCCATATAGTTCAAGTTCGTCTCAGCTTCACTTCATTCTTCTTATTGCCATGTCTCATCAACCATGCTTGCCTTTCCCAGATGGTACTTGGCCTTGCAATTTTCTTTCATCACTTAACTCCACCCATCACCTTTTCCAAATTTTCAATCGAGATGATTAAATATGTGTTGGAGACGTTCATGATCTGTATAGATCATTCTCTACGTCTCGTACCCCAAATGCCTATAGCATTCTAGGCAGATATAACAATCCAGCTCCACTAACTAAGTCCATCTAGTTCTTCCAAATCTTTAGTTCCCACAACGTATAAAAAACCGCCTTTCTTTGTAGTTCTCGTATACATCCAAATCCTTGCTCCACGTATCGTCATGCTTCGCGAATTCATCCAGTCCTTCCGATAATTCCAAGATCTGCTCATTATCCAATCCACCTCTTCAGCCTCCAAAACGCTTCCTCGCCCTTCTTCACTTTGCCCCTTGCTGGTTCCACGATATGCCATCATCTCTGACTACTCGTCCTGGCCAACCTAATCCTAAAACTCACACTTGAAAATCTCACGTATAATTCCCTTTCCTAACAACTCCAAATCCAACTCATAATTCGCCTCACTCTCCTTCTTAGATTTGAGTAGATCAAGATGTCGTCGATGCTCCCGATGACAACTCGTTTATATATTGTCATGCACCCCCGGTTCATTGAGTCCATGAAAACTACTAGCGCCTCGGCGAAGCCAAAATCATAACCGTAAACCTAAAGCTTTCATACAACATCCTTAGCAGTTTCCACTACGTCCTCCTTGCACCCTCTCTTAGAAGAAATACGAATAAATTTCTACCTCGTTCTACTCGCGAAAATCTACACGTATTCTAAAAGACCAATACTTCCTCTTATCAGACCACTCAACCTCTTTTCGTAGCCAATCTACTACTAAGCAACTCAAATTTTACCTTTCATCCATTGCAATTTCTAACAACTCTTGCTCTTAAAATCATTCCATCAAAAATTTCCTTAGAAAGGCACTAACTAAAACTCCTCTCACTTCTCATACTTGCTCTATTTATGGTTCAACCTTACAGTAATAGGCAAAGCTACTAAATCTCAGGAAATTTTCGTAAAACTTACATGCCTTACGAACAATCATAAATACCTTTGAGGTATTATATCCCCTTCCAACACTCTCTATGGCGCGTTACTTGAGCCAATATCCATACATTATACAAATCTCTATTCATCTCCCTTGGCACTCCTAAGAGACCTCATGACCACATTAGTTCGTCTACGAACTTTTAACTCTTTCATCCCCACTAAGGGCATTCCGACCATTCTCTCAGGGCCACCTACTTAATCGTGTAGGCGCGACCAAGTGTTTCATATGTCTATCTCAACGCTCCCAATCAATACGAACCCAAAACTACATCCTGAATCCACTAGATACGATCAACGAACCAAACCCACAGATAACTAACGACATTTCACGTGCACGAGTTAAAACAGACCAAAACCACGAAAACTCAAAAGGAAAACTCAAACTTGTACCAATTCAAATGACTCATGACAACGAAAAATGATCCAAGAAACACTTAATGGCAACCAAAACATCTTATGCCCCGCGACATATTATTTAAACCATGCACAAGATCGACTTTTCAAAAAGAATATTTTTTTTCTTTCCTCACCACATCTATGTGACTCAAACAATCTACAAACAACCTTCTAGATGATCTCAAAACTCAACTCAAATACTAGGTATCCCGTGCATCCCAAATCATAAAAAAAACTAGTATTCAAAACTGAACCTTGAACCCTTCACTTGTACCAAAATTTCGATTAAGCTACTGACATCCCATGACTATACATACCAAATATTTGAAAAGTACATTCCGAGTACATAATTTTAGGCTTTTGAATCACCCAAAAATATTTAAAAACGAACAAGTTATGACCAAAACAGTTTTATACTAGTTGTTTTTTAAAAAAAAAACTAAAGAATCCTCTTAGTAATTAAAGTAATCTTTTTTAAATGAAAAGAAATAAATGTATGTGAAATTTTCATGAACTTTGTTTAGTCTTTCATAAATAATTATAAATGACGTTTATTGATTAAGCTCACTTATATAAACTATTTAAGTAGAAAGAAATTTTATTTCGCTTTATTTTAAAGAAAGTCTTTTAGAATTTGAAATAAATAAGTGTTGATTAAAAAAAAATCTTATGTTACATCTTGTTTCAAACACGACTCCAACCCCTTACCCTTATTTTACCGAATACAACCAACTATCTAACTCTATAGTAGATTTCCAAGTCCCTTTTTTTTCAATATATACCGACCAAAAGAAATGTAAGACCCAACACAAAAGATTTCATTATCTCAAAAGAAATCCCAAGTTATTTCAATAGACTTAAAACCTAGAACACCATTTTAAAACGTACACGTGAAATACGAAACTCAAAGAATACGCTACAACGGAGGTTTAATATAAAAAAACGAGCTAGCCACCCTCCTAAGGATACAATCGATAAGTGTAGGGGATCATACATATATAGGCATATCGGGATACATATACTTAAATCCGTCTAACATCTACTACACAAGCATGTACTAACCCTCTTTCATGCAATCATACTTAGGTATCCATTGAAGTTGTGGTACTTGTATAACTATGTTGGCCACCATACTTATACAATTACCCTTCCCCAATGCACTCCTTCCTATGATGACACTTATAAGAATTAATACAACACATAACACATATATCCATCTACTCACATAAGCTCATAACCACATAACCAAAAAAGTCCAAAACTCCATCCATTAAAATAACATAGTCAAACTCTTGAAATACATAAATCCATAGTCTAGCTAAAACAGCATAGACTAAATCCAAAACGAAAACATAATCAGTTATAAGTCATGTCGCCCATAAGAGTGGAAATAGCTTAAAATCCTTCATATCCACCTACTCCTAATAACTCGAACCACCACATGATTCTTAGGGAACATGGCTTAAACATCAAAAGAAAAATACTATACCTCAGGTACATAAAATAACCCAACAAAAGATAGAAACTACCATGTACCAAATTATGTACTATAATGTACAATTTAAGCAAAATACGACAATGACTAGCGTGGATGATTATGGTTCAACCAGCACTAGTCACACCCCGAAAATAAAATAACATGTGGCTAAGTATGAACTACTATGGTTCAACCCATACTAGTCAAAACTTAACAAACATCGCAAGTAAAAACCAATAACATCCAGAAAACTTTAATTAATATAAAATACACACATACTCCTATAACGCCTATATGTAGGGACCCTTAAGCTATAGACTAGGTTACTAGACTAGGCAACCTAATTCTCTATAACCATTGGCTCTTGATACCATTCTGTCACACCCCAACATGGCGGAATATGGGGCGCGACGTATGTATATCATCACAACATGGCGTGTCTATAGAGATAACTAAATGAAATGGAAATGTCATAAAATGGTGACACAAATGTCATGAAAATATCTCATAAAATGCAGGAGTCTAGGCAAGTAGGTAACAGTCCTACCTCTTACCCAAGACAGACAATTACCACAAACAAAACATCATAAAGGTGTCCACAAAGTATCACTTATTCAAAACACATGGAAATAAACTAAGAAGGAACGGGGATCTCCTCCTAAATGCATTCCTACGCGATTCCAATCCTAGCCACATATGTTCTCACGCTTAACCACTTTATCACCTGAAAGAGACACTAAAACACGTCAACATAATGTTGGTGAGAGTCATAGGTTTAGATTCCAACCGAAAATAGATTATAATAAGTTGTGAACAACCATAAACCACTAAACATATGGACAATGTGCTACAAGTATGCATCAACAACTAACATTCAAGATGAATCATTCCAAACCAAATCCAAATCCAAGACTCCCAGCCTTACCAAATACCATGGTCCCATAGGCGCCCATACACCTATGAATCAATCCCAAGGCCCCGCCTTGTCATCATCGCCATGGTCCCATAGATGCTCACACATCTATATACATACCCAAGGCCCGGCCTTGTCAACATCCCCTTGGTACCAAGTCAAACCGCAATAACTGAGACGGTACGTGTCCCCCGATCTAAATCATAAACACAATCAAGAATCACATAGCAGTTAATCACATAAGTGTATACACAAGTCCATCACAAACCATAAAAACATTCACATCATTAGTTACAAAATCATACAGTGTCTCTTCCATCCCATCTGGAAGTGAAAATCATTAAAAGATATGAGACTATGAAACTCACCTGATTGAGCTTCTCCAAAAATTCGCGCACTAGCAAAAAGCTAACAAAGAAAAGCACACAATCAAAACATGAACCAAACACTAAGATGGCTCATCAACCCATGATAGACATCTAACCTTCTACCATATATATACCTCATTTATATGCTCTAATCATCTCATTTCACCCCTCTATAAAACCCTTAACTTAGTTTACTTCATAACCCGTCTCGTTAACATTTTACCCAAAACAGTTCCGATTTTAGGTCTCCAAACTATAAGCCAAACGCCCACCTATCCATACCCATGATCTCTGTAAAGGAAACCCTATTCCTTTCCATATGTCAGATAACTCCTCCCTTTTGCCCTAACCTTAAAGATACTGTTAAGGCCCCGATATATATATATATATATATATATATATATATATATATATATATATATATATATATATATATATATATATATATATATATATATATATATATATATATATATATATATATATATATATATATATATATATATATATATATATATATATATATATATATATATATATATATATATATATATATATATATATATATATATATATATATATATATATATATATATATATATATATATATAGATATATATAAATATATATATATATATATATATATATATATATATATATATATATATATATATATATATATATATATATATATATATATATATATATATATATATATATATATATATATATATATATATATATATATATATATATATATATATATATATATATATATATATATATATATATATATATATATATATATATATATATATATATATATACTTCTGCCTATCCGCATATTACCGATTTTGAACACACAAAAAGTTTGTTATGATTAGGGGGTCTTACCCTAACCCATTTGCTTAGCCACCCTTCAGGTCTCTTATTTAATATATAAACCAACTACCATGCTCATTAGAGGGCTCAAGTGTACTCCTAAGTACCCCAATCACTTTAAAACATTAAATTAAACCCGACTGATTTCAAAACTGTTTTGACCTCCGACTGTTTAACCAGTATTTGACCCACCTCCCGACCTCCAATTTAGTTCTCGTTTCTTGCATTTGAAAGCCACTTCGAATACCTATTCAGTGATGCTCTGATCGCAAAATAAGGGTTTGTAGAGCTCTAGATACGAACAAAACAAATGACATAAATTTTTGCCCAGTTTTTATAAACGAATTTAACACAATTAGTTTAATTAATTACCATCACCATGTATAATTATTATCTCTAATTAATCTAATCATGTTTATACCATTATAATACATAATTCATAATTAACTTAACCCTAGATCGATCATGTATTGATTGTAAGAGAATTAAAAACAATTTAATTAAAAAGTGTATTGAAGATTTTACCTTAGAATTTTTGAAAGAAGAAAAACTAATGAAGAACCCTAAATAGACTCCATTGATTTCGACTTAAGCTTGATCTCCCGGGGATTATGATGTGATTTTAGTTAATAAAAAGTCTTTATATAATTTCCTAAAAAGTCCTTGGCCCATTACAAAAGCCCGGTTCCCTTTTTCCCTTTTCTTTCTTTTTAATCGGCCTAAACTGACTTTAACATATATTTTTTTATTTTTTTTTCTTTTTATTACTTATTATTATATTATTAATAATACCTTAATTTACCTTAATTTATTTTAGATCCTAAAGCCTCCGAAACCTTAAAACCATAAAACTAGTCAATTTTACGCGTATACCGAAAAAGTAAAATATACAGTTTTAAAAAAATCTTAAATTTTGAAATAAACTTTATAACTAAGTCCTAAATCTTAAAACCATCCAGAAAAATACTCACAAGACTAAACACCTTACCCGAGACCTCTAATGCTAAACCCCAAATCGTAAAAAAAAATACGATTTACTATAATACTTATACGTATACGTAAAACACCAAAATAACACCATTTCATTTCATAGTCACTAATTTGTGAGCTAATGAACATGAAATAACTGTTCCTCGATTTACTTATGAGTACTTTATACCATAAACGATATCCACAACAACCTCGTTCACACAAAATAACATGTAAACACACAAATCACATAGTCACACATAAATTAACCTTAAAATAAGACCAAGTGACGAAACTCAAAACAACGGTTGTCACACACATCGCATGAGACTTCAAATAACGACCTAGAAAAATTTCAAATTTTTGGAATCTTGTAATAAACTCAAAGGATCTTCAAGGGCATTATAGGAAGTTTAGACTCGAATTAGGGTTTCTTGTAGTAGATATCTCACTTGTATATAAACTAGTTCTAGTAGATAGGTTAAATGTTCCAGATTTTATATTTTTAAGAATTCTTGTAATCTTTAGTGAATGATTATATATATAAGGTTTGAGTTCCTTTTTAATTAATCTGTCTATTAAATTCTAGTATTTTTATTTGAATTTCACATTTACTTTTTCTTTCTATTTAGATAGTTTTTCAAAAAAATTTGATAAGGAGTTTGAAGATTCACAAGTTTAAATTGATTTTTAAAATTTAATTGACACATAATTTATAAAAGTGGTTTGGATTTGTGTTAAATATATGTCTGTCACCTTTTATTTTTAACTTGCGAAAACACTTCTTTCCAAATTTTCAGAAAATCAAAAGGTTTGATTTTTATCTTATCATTCACTATACTATAAGCTTGTGTGAAGCTTATCTGACACATAAGCTTCATATTAGGCTTATATTACTTGAAGTTTCTTTATTTGTATTGAGTTTAGGTACCAAGATGTTGAACCCATAAATATTACTTCACCATGGATGGATCTTAAGAAATAAAGAAAAAAAGAGATGATGTTTAGAGAGAGAAAGTAGAGAGAAAAAGTAGAGAGAGAAAGTAGAAAGAAGTGTGTGAAACTTAAGGAGGATTATATTAAGAAAATGAAATAGCCAACCCTTCCTAACATGCTAGGAAGGGCTTTATATAGTCCGCCTACATGTGGTCTTTCTATGGAGTATAATTTTTGGGTCGGGCTTGAATAAATGCTTAGTACCTTGAATGAGGCCTTTTAAGCTAGCCATCAAGCCTGTATTTGTTACGACTATTTTACTACCTATTACAAGGTTCTAATGAATGATACATATTTAACCTATGACCGATCATTCTTGTTTGGCTCAATATTTTGAGGCTAACAAAATGGATAGAAGAAATTTCAATCCATCTAATTTTATTCTCACGTTCTTGTTTCTGTTGTAGAACCACTGTTGGGAATAAAATTATCTATGTCAGTGGGACGCTAACAAGAGGAACTTAGACGCTGACAAGAGTAAAAGAGGCGCTGACAGATGAGCACTGACAAGACATATTTGAGCGCTGACAAGAAGAAGTTCAACCACTTATAGGAATACTTAGTCTACACGTTTTATATTTGAAGTAAAGATATGATCAATATTGTATTTTCTATAATTATCTTTACCTAGAATATTTGATAGGTAGACCTTTGTACACGACTCCTTGTGTTATAAAAGAGGTCGTAGGGTTCATAGTTTGATATCAGTTTTAATAAGTTTGATCAAGTTCTACACTTTCATTGTACGCAAGTTTCATTATCAATCAAAAGTGAAAGTTTGGTTTACATTGTTGGTTTGTTCTTTCTTCTAAGTGTTAATTCCGCATAACACTTAGATTGTTAAATACACAAAGTTTCTCTAAGTGTTAATCTTGATTCAATCTCGTTTAACACAAAGCTAATGAATCTAAGTTTGGGATAAACAAGTGGTATCAAATCTTATTGAGGAACTTTGTTCTAAAAGAAAAGTAAACCCTAAATCACGAGAAACCCTAAAACCAAAAAAGATGTCTACCATAGAATCTTCATCCTCAACAAATCAAAACCTGAAAATCCCTATGCTCGACCCTGACAACTTTGAACAATAGAAGTTCAACTTTGAACAATATCTTCACGTTCATGACCATACTCTATGGGAAGTTGTCGAATATGGAAATCAGTTTGATAAATCAGCCTGAATTGATGTTGCTATTGGAGTAAGAAGCACAGCTGGTGCAACTGGTGCAGATCTTAATGAAAGACCTGAATATGGAAGAGCTATCTCAGCTGCTGATATAGCCTTGAGAAGGAATGACATGAAGACGTTGAACATTCTTAAACTGTCCTTGGGTCCAAATAATCAACACAAATACAGAACTTTTGATTCTACTAAAAACTTTGGGCAGCTCTTCAAGTTACCTATGGTGGTAATGAAGATACGGCTAAAGAAAGGAAGAAGAAACTTTTGAGTGAATATGCTGTGTTTAAGGCTCATCCTAATGAGAAGCTAAGTGAGGTAAGAAGTCGACTTCTAGACATCACTAGCAAGTTGTCTTTTTATGGGAACAGAACATGAAGATTATGATATCATTGCTACATTCCTTAGAGGTCTTTGTGATGCATGGAAAATTGAAGCTAGATCAATCCTTGCCACCAATGCCCAAAAGAGTGCTTCCTTTGATGATATATAATATAAGCTAATGATTTTGTAGAGTGAGACCTTACTTGAACATGGAAACAAGTCAACATCTGGCAACATGGCTTTCGTCTCACATAGTGAATCTCAAACCATTGACAAAGACTCATATGTTAATGCATTGAATGTACATCATGTTACTAGATCAACTTTTATCAACGGTGGATCAACCTTTGTCAGCGGCTCAAATTTTGACGCTGACACATACAATGTTGGCTCACCAAGTCTTAAACCTGCTGGTATTGATTTGTATACAGTATGTGCATACATTGCTGCATTACCCAATGGTTCCTTAGTTACCTATGAGGATCTTGCACAAATCAGTGATGTAACTTAGAAGATATGGATATCAAGTGGAATATGGCACTTGCAAGCATAAGGGCTAACCGATAGAACAAGAGGTTTGGAAGAAAGATGACTTTTAATGCTAAAGACACAGCTGGATTTGGCAAATCAAAGGTTGAGTGTTATAACTGTCGTAGGATGGGACACTTCCTGAGGGAGTGTAGATCTCCAAGAAGATCTGATGTTGGAAAGATTTCAAGCCAAATCATCAAGGTTGAAGATGCTAAGCCAAAGGCTATGATCGCCATGCCAGATATTAATGGCGTTAGATGGGACTGGAGCTTTATGGCGAAGGATGTGGTAGAGAATCAAGCTTTGATTGCTGAAAAAGAGGAAGAAGAGCATGTTCACTTTGCTCTCATGGCCAACTCCTCATCTTCATCAGATAATGAGGTATATGATGATGCTTTTTGTAGTAAAGGTTGCAGGTTATACTAAAAAATTAACAAAGAAATTTTAAAAGTAAAAACAGATGTTATTGACATAAGCACTAGAGTTACAAACTATCAAATGGCACTTGCACAATCTGAAGGGATGATAGAGGAATATAAGAAAATGGAATTTGACCTAAAAGATCAAATTAATATTTTAACTAGAGATCTGAGAGTCAGTAATGAAGCTAGGGAGTCTTTAATGAAATGTAGAGCTGACCTACAATTCAGTTAAGTGAAGCCATTAAAGATAAATAGAATGTAGGGCTTAAAATTATTTTTTTCTAAAAAGCCATCGAAACCCTAGAAAAGTGTTTTAGTGAACAAAGAAACCCTAGGGACATGTCGGGGATTGGGATGAAAGAGTATGCTGCCATTCCACCACCTGCTGGGGACTTCTATGGTGTCCTGAAAAAGGATCTCTTTTGGACTGGTATTCTAGAACTCCAAGAAAAGGAATTTATTCCTCCCCCTAGAGTGCTTTCCCCAGTTGAGGAATATAAGCAGAAAGTGACTGACCTTGAACAATGGAAGAAGGCCAACCCTATGTTGTTTGTTAAGGGAGGTCTTATTAGTGATGAGGAATCTAAAGTTAAACCAATATCCATAACTAATCCTACCACTGGAAGACCTATTGACCTTGGCTCTACAAATAAGACAAAATCTAGTGTTAAATATGCTGAAATGTATAGGAAACCTAGATCATCCCAAAGTCAAGCAAGTGTTTAATACAAGGATTTTGCCAAGTATAAAAATTTGTTCGTCTCGATTCAATTCGAATTGACTATTGGTTAATCGTGTGACTCAGTCGTTCTTGGTGGAATATAAAGGAAAAAGGTTAGCCATTTTTAAACTAAAATGAATGAAAATGTCGTTGCGTAAAGGGTAAAAATAAAGTAAAAACAAAAGCGTGAAAATTAAAACTACAAATAAAATCACTACAAAATTAAAAGACGAAGAAAATTAAACTAATTAAAAGAAAAGGCGTCGTTGAGTAATTAAAATAAAAATGAAAACTTTAACGTAAATAACAAAATAATAAAAGCGATAAACTAATTAAAACTTAAATAAAAGACTTTAAAAGAAATTAAGATAAAAGCTTGAAAAGGTTAAACTAAAAATAAGACTTTAAAAGAAATTAAGTAAGTGACGAAAATATAAAAGCTTTAAAAGTAAATGATGAGAAATTAAAGTTTAACAAAAAGTAAAATTGAAAATTAAATAAGACAAAACAAATAAAAATAAAGCTAAGTAAAAATGGCTGGACAAATAAGTTTAAAAATTAAATTTAAAATAAAAACAATTAATTTCGCAATTATATAAACAAATGAATTAATTTCGCAATCCCTAAACCAACATTCCGCAATCTTGAAATGCCCTAATTCCACAATTAAAAGATAACACAATTCTGCAATTAATGCCAAAATTCCGCAATACCAAATGTGAAGATTCCGCAATCCTTGTATCGGCTAAGTTCACGAGTTGGAGATAAGCGGACTCGAACCGCTGACATCCGCCGCAGGGTAAACCACCGCCTCTCAGGTCCCCCGACTGATTCTACCATAGAGGCCAACGATAGACAATAACTCCCCCCCGAACACAGCTTACAACTTTCATCGTACTGTGCTCTCCAAAGAGCAACTCTTCTCAAAATCTCACTCAAAAGGTGCTGAATTGGAATCCCATTCTAATTCTAACTAAGGATTCTTGTGGTTCCGGAGGATCCAGCTACAGGAGAACCAGGAACGGAGAGCTTTCCCCCCTTTTCCGCCGACTCTTTGGTGCTGGTTTTAAGAATGAGTGATTGCCCTTCTCCGACCCTTACTGCCCAACCTGAGAGTGGACAGCTAATGCGTTCCACTTATTGAACAGGGTTCTATGGTCGGTCCGTGACCCCTGGATGCCGAAGGCGCCCTTGGGGTAATCTCGTAGTTCCTACGGGGTGGAGATGATGGGGTCGGTCCATGGATTTTCTTTCCTTTTGCCGCATTTCGCTCAAAGGGTTGAAGGGAGATAGTGCATCAAGCTGTTCGCTAGAACAACAATTCCACAATAACTGCGGAATCAATGAATCCGCAATAAAAGAAGGGCAGAATTCGCAATTGAAGACTTGCACTAATTCCGCAATAAAAGTAGCTTTCGCAATTGGGAATGAAGGAAGATTCCGCAATAAGAAGAAGTTCAAATTCGCAATACACAAGGTATTGCGAAATCGAATTAGCTTTTCCTAAAAACTAGGAAAACGTAAAAGTACGAAAATAAGCACTAAAAACTCAACTTTTTGAGGAAAATAAGCCAAGAAAAATACCAATAAGCTAACTAAAAAACCTAGATTAATGCTAAAAATTATAAAAACATCAAAAACAAGCCACTAAAATTAAAAAGATTTAAACTTTATGTAAAAATATGATAACAAAAATTATGATTAAGATAAGACTAATAAGAAAAGTAGAATGAGATTAATGAGAAGCTAGAAATTAAAGACAAAGATTAAACATTTAAGATTACAAGATTTAAAGATTCAAGATTCAAGAAAACTTCAAAGAAAGCTTAGAGAGAGAAAATAAAACTAGAGAGAGAAAGTACTTACCTACTCCTAATACATAAAAATAAACTAACTAATAATTATCTAACCCCCTCCTAATGACACATTAGGAGGGTATTTATAGGAGGAGTACATGTGATGATGTTATCTTCTCTCTTTCTTCTTGACTCGACTCGATTTAAATTCTTTGTCATTCTCGACGTCGTCTCGGGATTTGTCGATATAAATTGAACTTGTCTTATAATTTCTTCATTTATTAGACTTGAGTTATTCGACTTCATTAAACTTTCGTCTTTAGACTTTTTCTTCGATAAATCTTCATACTAGGCCTTGGACTTCCGTTCTTTTTGCACTCTTGATCTTTTGTCTTCGTCTTTTCTCGTTTTCTTCGATAAAAGCCCGTGAAAGCCCATGTTTTCTTCCTTTTTCATCTTGGTTATTATTATAGTTAAGTGGTAAAAGGATGGGTGTTTTCACACCTATCAAATCCCCTACACTTGACCATTGCAATGCCCTGATGCAATGCATTAGTTACAAAGAAAGTTTTACATTTTCTATCACAATCAATCCACATTGGCCTTTATTAAAGAGACAAAATATTTAAAGGAAGAAAGCTAGTAAATAGATCAAAAACATACTTTGGGGTTTTGGAATGTCACGACTGATTATCATCCACAAGTTTCACGTTCCTCATACCAAGCTTAAAAACGAGATCATTATTATTATAAGTTAGCAAACTATCACAAAATCATGTGGGCCAATTATTTACTTAGACTCCCTTATTCCTAGGTGTATCTCTTTTATTTTACTATTGTCTTGAATGATCACGAGGATGCATTGTTTGACTTATTTTGATAGTTTATTAGGCCGATAATAAAGTAGGACGATTTAATCAATAGTTAGCTAAAGGACAAAATCTTTTAAAACTGTTTCTCGGGACCTTATAAAGTTCATATCTTGGCATAACTTGCTTCACGATTTGAGACCTTTCTCGGATCGATATTTGGCATTGACTTCATACTTCAAATCTTGAGAGACGTTCATGAAATAAAGGTCTTCTCTTCATAATAGGAATTTCTTCACTTGAACTTTTTGAGAGATTCTTCATATTTGGACCACGACTTCTTCATATTTCTCCAATCTTTATTTGGGATTTTGATATACAACGATCCTCCTCCTTTTAGGACTTGGATCTAATTATCCTCATACCTTGCTATGGTCTTTTCGGATAGACTTCTCCATGATCTTTAGGGGAGTATTTGCTTTTCGTCGTGTGTCTCGATCCTTCATATTGTTTTTTTGATAAATGATTCTTAACACCACTTTGGATCTTTAGCAAGAAAATGTAGACCTCATGTCTTATTAGGAACTTTTTGGACTCACCAATCTTTGCATCCCGCTTCAATAAGTTATGCCTTGGCTATGAACTCTAATTAATACCGAGCAAGTTTTAAACGATCATGGGCTAGAAGCTAAGTAACTTTTCAAATCGTACAACCTTACTTATTGCAATTAAATTTATAAACAAGCGATGGAAGAAAAAGCTCATAATTAACTCACATAAATTCATGAAAGAATGCCAAACTTATAATTGACTCTATCATCTCTCGTTCTCCACAATTTAAAATCTCAAGGAATGAGACTCGTGAATGCTTAGCCAATTAAATCAAAGTTTTGAGTTTTCAAGTCGTCTATAGGATCTTGCATCTTCTTAGAATTTTTCAAGTTTAGAATTTGAATTATAAAGTTCCCTTGATAAACGACTCTCTAGGATCAATTATAGGAACTTGCGAAAAGTTATTGTTCTTAACCCGTAAGAGTTAAGACTTTCGCTTTTTAAAGTTCCCTATATAAAAGCCTAGCAAAACTTGACTTAAACACGTTAAGGATACTAGCTAGAGTAAACTTAGATAAGTAAACTCGGGTTGAGTCAAAAGATTCACAACGTTTGAAAATTAAAACAACTTTATTAAAATTTATTCTAACAAAGAAAGAAAATAACTATACAAAGGTAAAAACAACTAGGCCAAAATAGATCAAAAATTTGGAAATATGTCGAAAAATCAATTTTCCGGTTAAAATGAGGACAAATACAAGGAAGAGTCCACTTAACTTTGATAGAAGTCCCCCCCTACACTTAATATAAACATTGTCCTTAATGTTTAAGCATGTGGAAGTAAACTCCCCCTACACTTAGGACATTGTGCACGTTGTTTAAATTTTTCTAAGGAAGGGACAACTAAAGGGATTCCTATTTTAATATTGATGAATATAAAATAGAGAATCAAAAGAGTTTAGGATAGAACCGGGAAGACGGGTACACGGAATCACGGGTCGTCAAAAGTCATCAAGAATGGATCTTTGAAAGCTCGAATCCCTGCACATGATAAGACAGAAAAGAACAAACACATACTAGGGTCTCCCCTACACTTATTATAAAAACAAAGAAAAAGGATAGATACTGCGGGTTTCCTCCCGAGAAGCGCTTGTTTTTGTTAACCGAGTCGTGAGCCTGACTCGACCTTGATTATCATGGTAAGAAGCTTGAAGAACATCCATCAGGATCAAAGACATGGTTTTCATCCATCAAGTAGCACAAGCTTAAAGCTAACAAGGCAAGCCAAAGAAGAGTAGGCAAGGTTCCCTTAAGCAATGATTGAGCACGGTGGTAGACAGTATGATGCAGCACAAGCATATTTCCATGGTTTCCAAAAATCTTTCCTTTTATTTCATTAGATGGATACTGAGATGGCTTAGAAATTGCAATACCGGGATCGAACACCTTTTACTTTAGGGGAAAATAACACTCAGGCTCAGTAGACCTTGAAGAAGATCCGCTCATAAATCGCACAATCTCATCCTCAGAGAGGAATAGAGAGGTATCAAGACATAAGTAGTGTGGATATCGGTGTCTTTCGGCTTCTTCTCCTTTGAAAAAGGTTTCTTCATATCCGAAGGAGGATAAAGAGCATCATCAAAATCCAAAGGAGGAGAATCATTCTCATTTGGGAAGTAGGTATTGAGAAAAGTAGCAAAATCTTCCTCAAATGAGTAATTATCCAAAGTATCAATAGTGTTTGGTGGAGGATCTTCATCAAAAGTAGGAGTAAGGTCATCATGAGAAGAATCACACGAGAGAGTATCAACATCATCAAAATCATCATAAGTTGGCATGTCTGGATACTTTGAAACAAAAGCAGCAGAATCATCCCCATCGGAACTAGAATCATCATAGATCGATGGAGAATCATCAAAATCATCCACATCGTCTTGGAAAAGTGGATTATCATGGGAAGAATCAAAAAGAGGATTATCATATACAACAAAGTCATCAAGCTTAAAACTTTCCATAGTAGAAGTAAGCTCTTCTTGAAGCACATTAATCATTTTCGCGGATTCTTTTCCATTTGTCTTACTTGTAATCTTCCCCATCTTAAAAACTTAAGCATCATTCCCGACTCTTAAGATTAGCTCACCTTCGACAACATCGACAAGAGCTTTTCCGGTTCTCAAAAATGGCCGTCCAAGTATTAACGGAATACGAGGGTCCATTTCATAATCAACAACAACAAAATCGACCGGAAAAGTGAAAGTTCCAACTTTGATAAACACATCTTTGGCAATACCAACGGGGTAAGCGAGAGTGCGATTTGCTAGCTCCAGAGTCATCTTTATCGGTGTAAGGTCAGGTAATGATAACTTTTTCCAAACACTTAAAGGCGTCAGATTTATACTTGCCCCGAGATCAATTGAGGCAGTAAATTCTTCGGTTTTGTTGAAAATGCGAGGCAACACAAAACGACCGGGATCTCCAAGTTTTTCCGGAAGTTCTTTAAGAATGATTGCAGAACAGTTTTCATTTAAGCATGTGTTGACAAACTCAGCCATCTTTTCCTTCTTGTTAAGCAATTCCTTGAATGCTTTGACAAATTTCGGCATTTGGACAAGTGCTTCAACGAGGCTAATGTTGAAATTCATTTGAGAGATCATATTCATAAAAGAAGTGACTTGAGCATCTTCTTTAGTAAGAAATTTACACTTGTCTAAGCGAGAAGGATAAGGGATGTTGGGTTTAGGTGGTGTGGGTGTAGCAGCTAAAGGTTGAGATGTTGAAGGTTTTGAGGTGGTTGGTGGGGTTGGTGGAGGGTTTTGCTTGGGTACCTCTTCATTAATAGGTGAAGACGGTAATGGAGAACTAGTAATAGGTGTTGTAGTAGGAGGGATAAATGGGGGTGGAGGAGGTGTAGATGGATTAACTGGAGGATGGGTAGAAGGTCCTACTAGAGTTGCTCCACTTCGGGTAGTAATAGCACTCACATTCGCTCTAGGTTTTGTTTCGGTTGTAGAAGGAAGAGCACCTTGAGGGCAAAGGGTTTTTAACATTTGAATGAATTTCCTATCCGTGGACTCTTGAATTTGTCTAGTAGATTCTTGCATTGCTTGCATGATTTTCTCATGTTCATTAAACTTTTGCAAAACCAAGTCCATTGGCGGATGAGGTAAATTGAACCCTTTTTTTTGAAAACCTTGGTTTAGGTATTGGTTATAAGGTAGAAATCCTTGAGAATTGAAACCTTAGTTTGGAAAGGCTTGATTGTGCATTTGGTAATTTCCCTAATTTGCATTTAAGCCCCTCACATTGGCATTTCCTTTAAAATTAGCTCTTGGCCGCCCTTGGTTATTATGGGTGGGTGGGGGTGGTCTTTGTTGAAAGCCGGGTGGAGCCAAGTAATTCGTCGAGTTGTAAGACAAGTGATTAACATCGACATTAGGCTTGAAATGAACTCTCTCGGTGGTGTTGTAAGCATACACTTCCCCATGAGATTGATCATAAGCTTTATCACAATTAGCATAAGAGTGTGGCCCACCACAAGTATCAAAAGTTATATTAATAGCATTGTTGTTTTTGTCATTTTTAACGGCTTGTATAGCAAGTGCTTCAACAACCGTATTAATCTTATCACGTCTCCTTTCGGTGTCACTAGTGCTAGCACTAGCCACATTAGCCCGAACACTTTTGGTTTGCACTTTTGATTTATTCTCAATAATATCCCATGCGGCATTAGAAGACTTAACCAAAATGTTACCCCCCGAGGCACTATTTAGTGAATCTTGGTCATTCATGCTTAAACCATTGTAAAAAGTATTAAGTTGATGCACTTTTGTGAAATCATGTTGTGGACACTTTCTTAAAAGTTCCTTAAAACGATCCCAAGATTCACTAAATGTCTCACCGTACTTTTGTTCAAAGTTAATGATTTCATTCCGCAAAGTGGTAGTACGTGAGGGTGGGAAAAAATAGTTGATGAATTTGGTCTCTAAATCCGACCACGTAAGAATACTTTGTGGCGGTTCCTTATCAAGCCAATGTCGGGCTTGTCCCTCTAAGGAGAAAGGAAAAAGTTTCAAGCAAATTACCTCTTGTGAAACCCCATTAAACTTGACCGTATTAGTGAGTTGAAGGAACCTTTTGATATGTTCATGAGGATCATCAAGTGTACGCCCCAAGAATGGTTGAGCAGAGACCATTTGAATGAAGCCGGATTTTAGCTCAAAATTGTTGGCTCCAATCTCGGGTATGACAATAGCATCGGTGTTGCCCTCTACGTGCGATTGCAAAAGCTCGATCATTGGTTGATTGTCCATGGTGACAATAGGTTGAGTTTCAAATTCGGCTTGAGTTGCTTTCTTCTTACGAGCACGGGTACGCATACACACCTACAAAAGGAAAAGAAAGATAGACAAGAAATATTTTTGGTTTTTTATGTTTTTTTCTATATTTTTTTTATTTTTGAAAAATATTATATTTTTTTACGATTTTTGATAAATTTTGAAAATTAGACAAAAAAAAACATTCAAGAATGAACGGATCCCAAAATCCAACGCGTCTCTCACAGAAAACCGTTAATCTTCACGAAAAGAGCCGGCAGCGGCGCCATTTAATTCGAATTTATAAAAAATAAATGCACTAACTCCGCAATTAAAAGATAACACAATTCCGCAATTAATGCCAAAATTCCGCAATACCAAATGTGAAGATTCCGCAATGCTTGCTAGAACAACAATTCCGCAATAACTGCGGAAAATGAATCCGCAATAAAAGAAGGGCAGGATTCGCAATTGAAGACTTGCACTAGTTCCGCAATAAAAGAAGATTTCGCAATTGGGAATGAAGGAAGATTCCGCAAAAAGAAGAAGTTCAAATTCAATTCGAATTGACTATTGGTTAATCGTATGACTCAGTCGTTCTTGGTGGAATATAAAGAAAAGAGGTTATCTATTTTTAAACTAAAATGAATGAAAATGTCGTTGCGTAAAGGGTAAAAATAAAGTAAAAAACAAAAGCGTGAAAATTAAAACTACAAATAAAATGACTACAAAATTAAATAACGAAGAAAATTAAACTAATTAAAAGTAAATATTAAAACTTAAAACTTTGATAAAAATGAAAAACTTTGAAAATTAAAATACTCGAAAAATAAACTAAGACAAACAAGTAAAAATAAAGCTAAGTGAAAATAAGATGAAACAAATAAAATAAAGCTAAGTAAAAATGGCGGGAAAAATAAATTTAAAAATTAAATTGGACAAAAACTAAATAAATTCGCAATTTATAAAAAATAAATGCCCTAATTCCGCAATTAAAAGATAACACAATTCCGCAATTAATGCAAAAATTCCGCAATACCAAATGTGAAGATTCCGCAATGCTTGCTAGAACAACAATTCCGCAATAACTGCGGAATCAATGAATCCGCAATAAAAGAAGGGGATAATTCGCAATTGAAGACTTGCACTAATTCCGCAATAAAAGAAGATTTCGCAATTGGGAATGAAGGAAGATTCCGCAATAAGAAGAAGTTTAAGTTCGCAATACACAAGGTATTTCAAAATCGAATCAGCTTTTCCTAAAAACTAGGAAAACGTAAAAGTACGAAAATAAGCACTAAAACTCAACTTTTTGAGGAAAATAAGCCAAGAAAAACCCCAATAAGCTAAGTAAAAAACCTAGATTAATGCTAAAACTTATAAAAACATCAAAAACAAGCCACACAAATAAAAGGATTTAAACTTTATGTAAAATATGATAAAAAGATTATGATTAAGATAAGACTAATAAGAAAAGTAGAACGAGATTAATGAAAAGCTAGAAATTAATTACAAAGATTAAAGATTTAAGATTACAAGATTTAAAGATTAAAGATTCAAGAAAACTTCAAAGATAACTTAGAGAGAGAGAATAAAACTAGAGAGAGAAAGTACTTACCTACTCCTAATACATAAAAATAAACTAACTAAAAATTATCTAACCCCCTCCTAATGACACATTAGGAGGGTATTTATATGAGGAGTACATGTGATGATGCTATCTTCTCTCTTTCTTCTTGACTCGACTCAATTTAAATTCTTTGTCTTTCTCGACGTCGTCTCGGGATTTGTCGATATAAATTGAACTTGTCTTATAATTTCTTCACGCATAATTCCGACATTTACGACATAAAATACACGTTTTGGCTTGGTTATTATTATAGTTAAATGGTAAAAGGATGGGTTTTTTCACACCTATCAGTGTTAATAGGACAGGTTTCTTTCAATCTAAACCTAAGGTTATGTCTAGAAAGGCTTGTTTCACACGTGGAAGTTTTTCTCATTTGGCCTATAAGTATGTTAGCGGCTCTAAATCCACCACTGACAATAGGTCAACCATTGTGAAACCCAGACCTTTTGTCCAAACAAGTCCACAAGCCATTAGACCAGCTCCTTTCTTTTCTTAAGGGATTAATACTCATGGACAAAGGCCCTTTCAAAAGACCAACACTTGGTCTAACAAACAATAGGTTCCTTTAGCAAACCCTAATTTAGATGCTGACAACAAATTCAACGCTGAAAGGAACAAATGCAACGCTGACAACTCCAAGTTTAGTATGAAAATGCCACAACTAGCTGCTGTTAGACCTTGTGTTAGACCAAGTAAAATAGGTATTTACAACCTAAGAGAAAGGGATATAAAGCTTCATTTAGTTTGACTTAGAGACCTAAACAAGACTAAAACCCTAATTCAGATGGAACTTCTATGATCTGCAACAGAATTAATTATCTTTCAAAGGTCATTACTAAACCAATTGGGGTAAATTGGGTGTTCAGGTTACAAACGGATGAACAGGGGGTTGTTACAAGGAATAAGTCAGTTCTTGTTGAACAACCATGTGAATCCCATTCTACACAGGCTTGGGTTCCCAAAGAAAACTAATTTGTTTCTTTATGTGCAGGGCATTCAAAAACAGGTCAATGATCATGGATATTGGGACAGTGGATGCTCTAGGCACATAACGGGGAAGGAAGATTATTTGACAGATTTTATCCCCATTAAAGATGGTGACAAAGTGTACTTTGTTGGAGGCTATGGAAATATCTCTGGCAAAGGCACTCTTATCACCAACAACTTGCATTTTGAAGACGTTTTTCTAGTTAAGGAACTTGATTATAACTTGTTTAGTGTGTCACAAGTTTGCAACAACAAAAATAAAGTTCTTTTTACTGATACTGAATGCTTGTTGTTGAGTAAGGATTTTAAGATTCCTGATTAGAGATTTATTGAGTATAGAAAACCTAGGCATAAGGACATTTATAATGTTAATCTAAAAGGAATAAAGATGAACAAAAATCTGTCATGTCTTTATGCTAAAGCATCAATAGATGAGAGTAATATATGGCACAGAAGGTTAAGGCTAATATATGATCTTATACAAGTTCGTTTTTCCAAGATCAAGACAAATTGAAAGTCCAACCAATCTCAAGTTATTAATTGTTTTTGGTGTTAACGAATTTATTTGGTATCTATGTCTATTTCAAAGAAGCACGTAAAAAGAGGAAAATATTATATCTATGTATCCGTAAAACAAATGACAAATACCACACTAATAGCACAAAGTACAAGTATCAAATGCACAAGTGTAAAAATGATTAAAATGTAAAGAGAATGAAAGTACAAGGACTAAATATGTAAATTCAGAAAGTATAGGGACTAGAAATGAAAAATGTAACAAACTATGTTAACTAACTAACAAATTCACAAAACTATCAAACTGAAATGTAACTAACTCAAATTAAAAGGACTGATTAAGCAAAACCTAAAAAGTATGAATTAACAAAATAAATTAATAACACTATGAAAGTATGTGGCCCAAAATGCAATTTAAACAAATCTAAAATCAAAAACGGGCAACTAGACTCGAATAAGCTCGTTTGAGCTTATTTCTGGACCAAAATAGTTCTAGTTTTTTGCAAAATGCTTAAAAATGAAATTAAGCTAGGCTTGTAAAAGGAATTCAGCTAAAAGCCAGTAAATCAAAAGCTAGCTTATCTCAATAAGCTCAAAATAAGCTATAAGCCTATCCAGACTTCCACACTTTGATTTTGTTATTGAAACTGATTAAGCAAAGGATGAAAAGGTTGGAATGTCAAAAAGATTTGAAAATGATCAAGAAAATAAACTGGAATCTCAAATAAGCCAAAAGTGCTTATCGTTGACCAAGTTTGACCAAGATTTTTCAAAAAGCTGATTTTCTCAAAACTTACTCAAGACATGTTTGCAAACACATTTGTGAAAGAAAAATGGAAGTTTTATGAAGTAGAATTGCTGGAATGAGGAAATCAGTTGGCAACTATCACAGGAACTTGAAAATGCTCACGTGCTTATTAATAAGCTAGTATCTAACTCAAATCAGCAAACTGTATTGTTTCCTTACTAATTTTGAAAGTTCATATAATAAGCTAAAAATGAGAGCAAAAAGCAGCTAAAACCATCGACAAACAAAGAAATGGTAAGGGATCAAAGGAAGCTAGTTTAGACTGATGAAAATATGTAAAGTCTGACCCAAACTTTTCAAAGGATATTTGCATGTTTGACTTAAGTATTGACCACAAAACTTCACAAATTGACTCACACTCACTTATTGAGTGAAAATGAACTCAAAGAAATAGGCATTAAGTACTTGATTACAAAAAATGACCTTGATCCAAACACTAGTTTTGGACTAATTTCAAAACTTTTCAATGATTTTTTTGAGAAAATGTTTATGACAGTACTTGACACTTATCAAAACTAGTTAGTAGACTCAAATGAACCTCAATTCAGCAAAATTCCAGCAGGTTTACACTAAGGATCACAAAATGACTATCTGATGTATGTTTAAGCTGATAAGGACCAAATGAGCTAAGCAAACTGAATTAAAAGCTAGGAAATCACTATCTAACTATCAGAACATATTAAATAAGCCAAATTAACAACAAATCAACCACAATATAGCAGGTAAGCTTTATTTCTAGGAATTGAGCATGGCAAAAACAGTTAAGTGGAATTTAAACAAGAAATTGCTTCCTTTTAGCTTGAAGCCACCACTGATGGAGTAGTGAGGCGTTGAGCCTACTAAGAACAACTAAAACACAAGTAATCAATCACCAAAAACCATCATCTCATCATCAGCAACTACAAATCAACACCCCTACTACAATATGCTTCTTTGGTTATGGATATGAACTAGGAAGACTGGTAAGGAACTGAAAGCTTCTAAATCACTCACAACATTCCCATTGATCAATTGTGATCAACAAGAACTAAGTAGTAACAGTATAAGTGTGATTATGCAGTAAGAACGAGATATGAAGTGAACTGAATTTTTATTGATAAAGGAAAGTTGTTACATAGTTGGTTACAAAGTCTAACTAACTCTCAAGTGGTTGTCAATCACTTGAGAGTAGTAACTAACTACTTTGCTAACTAGAAAATAGAGAGGATTAAGAAATGTGTGAAAATTACACACACTAAGTACTACTCAAAAATGAAGAAATGTGCGAATCTCCTTCTTCCACGTGTCATGATTCTATTAATTGAATATAGTTGTTGATGATCCAAATAGGGCTTTTTCAATTCAGTCAATTTCAGTCCAATTGGATAGTTGGGAAGGCTTAGTCTCTTGATTTTGAGCAGGTTTCATGTTTATCAGTTGATCTGAAATGTAGTCTAGCTCCTTCTTCGATATGGGTTCGGTTTGAATATGAATGTGACACGTGTCTTTTTGTTATTGGATGAGAGAGTTAGACACGGATCAATATCCAAAAACTGATTTTTGATTGGTGGATAAATGATGAGTGGGATTTCACTGTTGTGATTTGGTATTTATGAGTGACGGTTGCTAGTAGGGTGAGTTGGCGTCTATGTGGTGATCCAAAGGACTGAAATACTCGCTCCCCATTGGCTATGAAGATGTATACTCGAATTGATAGTAAACTTGGCTTAATTTTGGCATGTTTAACCCCTCTAGTTAGGTAGATTCATAACATGAGCTAGGATCTTCATTTCTTTGTCAATTTTTGTCCTTTTAACTTCAAAAATTTTCAATAATGATCCTTTAACTATTTAACTTAAGAGTTCACCATATTTGACTTTGTTTTTTACTTTCTCATAATTACACTTTTAGTCCTTCATCTTTGAAAGTTGTCAAGAAAGGTCCTTTGTCTTTGCAAGCTTTGTCACTTTTCATCCTCCTTTTGTCTTTTCTTCATCAATAAAGCTTGATTTCACTTGTTTGCTCCAAAATTGTAGCTTTTTACCTACACAAGAAAAAACAAAAAAACATACCCATAATACTCCTTTCATACATCAAAATTAGGTATTTTGCATTGTGTTTTAGGGTGATTTGTGATATTATCGATATGAGATATCACTCATATCAAATCCCCTACACTTGATCATTGCCATGACCTCATGCAATGTCATATTTTAATGAACCAATTTAGACTTTTCTCATAATTAATCCACCTTGGCCAATATGGAATGCTTTTACACTACTCTACACTATATGATGCATGATTTTAATTTTATACAATGCAATTCAAAGAAAAGAAATTCTATTTATATATTTTTGGGTTTTTATTGAAATAGTTTTGACGGAAACAACTCATAAAGAAATCAAAGACTTTAATTAGGGCTTTGGATACCATGAACACTTATCATCCTCAAGTTTCACTTTCCCCATACCAAGCTTAAAAACAAGATCATTGTTATCCATAAGTGAAAGTGCATCGACTTATTCATATAGATTAATTGTGTTACCATTATACCCCCACTTATTATACCTCTAAGCCGGTTATTATTTGAGCAAATTGCTTGAGAGCAAATTTGTCATTATTTAAAAAGTGAAATATAAGAAATGTAAAATTCCAAAATAAGGAAGCACGGTTTTAATCCTAAGTAACTATCTTACCCATTACTCAAAAACTGCCCGCAATTGATATAAGTCCGACTCAAGATTAATAAGTCATTCGCCTTATGTGTAAGATCCTAATGTCATGTATTAATAAGTAGCTACTCACTCTCTAAGAAAAGAAAAATAAACTCACGCAATAATTTATATATGCCGCCTTTTTTAGACCTTGGATCTTCAATCCCGCAACCCGTCAAGGTAATATTGGATTGGAGCAACTATCAAATCCCCACAACCCTTGTGAGAGTAATATTGGAATTCAATAGCTACTATAATTAACACTTCACTGCCCCTCTTGGGAGTCTTGTATAATTATTTTTTTATCTTTTTCTTTTTTTTCTCTTTTTTTTTCTTTCTAACCACTCATTTTTTTCATAAGCCGCTCTTACTTTTCTTTATTCCTCACAAAGAAAGTTGAAAAGAATAAAAGGAAAAACACCCGCTAAGTATTAAGCATGACATAAGTCTAGTACACATAAAACGGTCCAATTTAGAATCTTAAGACGTACTTATACCAACCACGAATGATTAGTCAAAAATGCATAAGAGACTAAAAACCAAATTAAACCGTTCTTGATTATTTACTAACATATATACATGCATTGACAAGAAAGTAAAGGTTACGAAAGGGGATGTAAAGCTTAATCACATGACTATCCAAACACAAATAACATGATTGATTGATTGATTTAATGAGAAGAAGACTAAACAAAAAAAAATTAGATTGAGATGAAAGAGAAAACTACAAAGAGGTGTTTTCCTAGTGAGAGAGACAAATATACTTTCTCTCTCTAAAACTACAAAATAGAAAATCACACACACAAATGAGGTGGTGGAAGCCTTTTATACTAAGTGAAAAATGTTTAGGAGGCCTTCCTCTTTTGTGTGTTCGGGACTAAATCCCGTTACATAAACAATAGTAACTAATAACTCTCGACATCATTAAATAACATTTTTCACAAGCTTCGCAACGATATATTATATGACCATCACTTTAATTACTTCTAACAATCTCCCCTAAAGGGTGGTAATGTAATATGTGACGTCACTTGTTTGTTGTTGCAGACTTTGAAGCTCGATGTCTTTAGAGTTTTTTCATAATTCCTTTCATGACTTATGATCTTAGATCTTTGATCTTTGCCTTGACTTGATCTTAAAACTTTGCCAGCTTATGTTCTTGTGTCTTTCCCCACATACTCATATTTTGTGTTGTCTTGAAAGCTTGTTAACAATCTCCCTTGATTATCAGAGTAGCGGAAGTCTTTGTCTTCAGATGTTCTTAAGCTTTCTTCATTTACTTGATTATGTGGTCTTGAATCATGACTCTTGAGATTACGCCACCGATTGCATTCTTCTGGTTTCCCGTTATACAGTGCGAATACTGTACGTGTGATTAGGTAAGTTCAAAGAACTTCCTTAACAGGGTTTCCGACTGTGGTAGCTGTTCTCAATACTTGAATATATCGAAAGATAATTCATAGTAAGGAGTGAATCATGCAGTTCCATTCTGCTGATTAAGTCGTCAATTCAATTTCCTGGAACAAGTTTGAATCAATTAAGAGTCAAACCATCGTTGCTTTCCAGTTGAAACAAGTTTTATTCATATAGAATCGCACAAGTTACCTACCGCAGTGCTGTTTGAAGACGACACTGGAAGGATTTCCATTCGTCACTATAAATACTGAAAAGTATTACTCTGAATGTTCTGGCAAGATCATAAAGATATTGCGTCGAGTACTGGAACGAGTTTGAATAAATTAAGAATCAAACCACTATTGATTTCCAGTTAACATATGTTCAATTTAAAGTGAATCGTACATATGACCTACCGCAGTGTCGCTTGATGTCAACACTGGAAGGATTTTCATTTATCATGTGAATACTAGAGAGTATCACTATGAATGTTCTGGCAATATCACAAGGATAGAGCGTATGACTCTGTAAATTATCGCATGTGTTCTAAAGATGAATAATAATTGATATATGGAATTAGCGTCCTAATGAGATTTTCTGATGAATCTCGTTGGCTCTAGACTCTATAACAATTTATTTGGTGATCGGAGGCTGGAGCAGACTGCCACCTTTTTAATATCTACTATCTTGGAGTGAAAAATTTGATAGAAATGAGTTTAACTCTGTGACAATAAAACAAACTTCTTTTGACAGAAGCTTGAGTAGGATGGGAAGGGTTGTGCTTTGCATCACGGGGTCCATGATGCTTTGTCTTCAATAACAGAAATCATCCACGTGATTCTGATAGTAGATGTATTGACCCGGTTTCTTCCTAAGTTGTATGGAGGGCTATTTCTTTTCACCCTTTATCCTTACATTTCTTTTTCACTCTTCAACCCCTTGAATGCTTACCAAGACGTCATAACTAGCACCTTGTTGTGATTGTTCCAGTGCTAGCTTAAGTCATTAGTCGGCATTATTCCCGTACACTCCACTACTCCATCATTCCTAAGGACTTCTAAGTTCTAATGGATTGTCCATGGGAAGATCCCTCCGGTTCTGGTAGGATCATAGGACGAATACCTAACCACCTTTTGACACCAATATTGTCGTGAATAATTGTGTTGAAGGTATAGGTATCATAACCCGAAAAACCTATTGAAAAGACAGTCAAGGTGTTGATGAAATCAATGTTTACACCTTGAAAGTTGTCTATATCACCAAAATGCTCCCCCTACATATGTGCATCATAAAAGGAAAGATTTTTGCACATATTAGGAAGAGAAAGTACTTATATCAAAGATCTTATCCAAGATGAGAAATTTTGAACACATTTTATCACTATTCTTCCCCTCAAAATTTGCATGAAATTGAAATTTTTGTGAAACTAGTGATAAAACAGGGGGAGAACTATGTGTCATGAAAATTCGGAACAAATGTTTATGAAAGCATTATACTCCCCCTCGAAAAGACATTCTAATTAAAATAGGGGAGTATATGAGCACGCAGTTTTGAAATACTTGGAAAAATTATGCTCAAAAATCCGAGAAAAATTGTGTTCATGAGCTTAAAAGTTTGAATGTATTAATATAAGCTCATGACCGAGAAAAACGAATTTCTCATTGTTGAGGATAAGTCAAAGATTTTCCTTTATTTAGGGACCGGGTTATAGTCTGCCATGTGACTATAAGCCATTATGAGAAGAAAATAGAAAAGACATGTTTTGAAAACATTTGAACTCCCATTCGAACTTTATGTACGTACCCGTGTCATTATTGAGTGACATTTCTAAGTACGTCCATATTATCGATGCTGAGAGACATGTCGGAGAAGAATATTTTTGGTATTTTTGAAAGATTTTCTCATTTTTTTATTTTGTTTTTATAGGTTTTATATTTTTGTATTTTGATTTTCTGATAGATATATACAAGGTTAATGCGAATGTGCAAGACGTTCAAGTTCATATGGAGTGAAATTACGCATACCAAGTCGAAGAACCAAGAATTCAAATCTGTCTTGAGAAATATCTTTTGTGAAGATGTCAGCTAGTTGGTAGTCCTTCTTGACAAAATACAGTTCGATCGTTCCTCTTTCCACATGCTCCTTTATGAAATGGAATCTGGCAGCTATGTGCTTGGTCTTGGAGTATTGGACCGGGATACAAGATATGGCTATGGCTGATTGTGAATCACAATAAATAGGAACTTTGTTAAAGTGAAAGCCATAATCCGTGAGTTGTGTTGTCATCCAACGGACTTGAGCACTACACACTAATAGAGACACATATTCTGCTACCGCGATGGACAACGCCGTGGAATCTTGTTTTCATGAGGACCAACTTACTAACTTCTCGCCTAAATTGTGCTCCACCGGAAGTGATCTTGAATGTATCATGACACCTTGCATGGTTGGCATGTGAAAAACCAGTGAGATTAAAACCATAATCCTTCGTATACCAGAGACCCACGTGAATGGTTCCCCGAAGATAATGAAAGATTCTCTTAACCTCCTTGAAGTGCTTCTCGGTTGACTTAGCCTGGTACCGATCACATTAAAAGTAGCATGCAAAATGTCCGGTCTACTTGAGGTTAAGTACATAACGGACCCGATCATACTTTGCTATTTTGTAGCATCTACAAATAACCCTTTCTTATCTAAATAAAGCTTGTGTTTAGTGTCTATTGAAGTACCAATAGGATCACAGTTTTCCATTCCAAATTTGGTTAGAATCTCGAGCACATATTTAGACTGATTTATGAAAATATCACAGGGGGGATTGGTGAACTTGGAGACCAAGAAAAAACGTCATTTCCCCCATCATGGACATTTCAAATCGGCTTTTCATAACGTCGGTAAATAATATAGACTATTTTGGGTTAGTAGAACCAAATATAATATCATCTACATAGACCTGAGCCACCAAGATGTCGTTGCCGTAGTGCTTGATAAACAACGTTGGATCAATGGTTCCTTTGCTGAAATGATTTTGGAGAAGAAATGATGAGAATTCATCGTACCATGCCCGAGGTGCTTGTTTCAAACCATAAATTGCATTTTTCAACTTGTAGACATGGCTTGGATGTTAGGTGTTAATGAAACCTTCAGGTTGACATACGTACACATCTTCTTTTAACGGCCCATGCAGGAAAGCTGTCTTCACGTCCATTTGATATACAGTGAACGATTTGTTTGAAACGTATGCCAAGAAAATCCTAATAGCTTCCATCCGAGCAACCCGGGCGAAGGATTCTACGAAATCAATTCCCTCCTGCTGTTTATAACATCTCACAAGTAACAGAGTCTTGTTCCTAATGACCGTTTTCTCGTCATCCAACTTGTTCTTGAATAACCAATTTCAGGGTAAGGAGATCGATATTGCCCGGGCGTGGTACTAACTCCCATACATCAAGTCGGATGAATTGGTTGAGATCTTCTTGCATAGACTCAATCCATGAAGTGTCGGTCATTGCTTCTTTAACACTTGTTGGTTCCATTGTGATGACTGATAGTGCATAGATACACATATCACCGTCGGTACGTAGCTGATTTCGTGTTGAGACTGGTTGTGAGAGATTGCCAATCACTTGAACCAAAGGATGATTCTTAGTCCATTTGTGTTAATGTGTAAGTGTATGAGAAACTTCATGCGAGCTCGATGGATCCACATATGATGTTGAATACTGAGTAGTACTTGTTGAAGCCGCAAATGGATTAACAAACTCATGTTCCTTGAGCATCGCATTGTTTGCATTTTCAGCAACAATTTCATTCTAAAGATGAACATCATTAGGAATTTGCTGAGAATGTTGTTGAGTTGTGTCAGCAGTCGGAGAAGTGGTTGGAACGTTTGGAGTCAATATGGTTGAGGTTGACGTAGATGGTGCAAAAACGGATGCCGTTGTTGTAGATGCAATTGGAGGTTCTGGAACTACCGTAGTAGGTGCAACCGGGGCATTTTGAGGAACATCAAATGACGAAGGACCCTCCATATATTCATTATAAATTGGCCCAAATAAAACTTCCAAGTCACGTTTCGAGGGTTGTAACAATGATATTGCTGACGATGCAAATTGAAGTGTGAGTCCTGAACTAACATGTCCAGAATTCTGACCTTGAATCTCAGGATGTGAACTTTTATGTTGAGATGCCATTCCAGAGAGTTCATCAAAGGTAACATTCATAGTCTCCATTACCTTTCTTATCCTTCGATTATAAACCCTGTAAGCATAAGTAGTTGAAGAATAACCAATGAAAAAGCCAATATCACCTTTATATTTGAGTTTACCGATATGTTTACGATCATTCTTTGGATAACACAGTGCCCCAAATACATGTAGAAACCATATATCTGGTTTACGTCCATTAATGATCTCATAAGGTGTTTTATTGAATAGGTTGTGAATAATGGAGTGGTTTTGAGTATAACATGCAGTTGCTATAGCATCGGCCCAAAGAAATAGCGGTGCACTGGAGGATAGAAGCATTGTCCGAGCAGCTTCAACTAACGTACGATTCCTCAGTTCCACAACCCCATTTTGCTCTGGAGTTCTTACGGCTGATGTTTGATGAGAAATCCCAACTTCATCAAAGTAAGCTTTCAGTTGCTGATTGGTGAATTCTGTGCCGTTATCTGTTCGTACAATGATGACAGGGGCTTGCAATAAAACTGATGTTTTCTTCAAGAAATTGATGATTACACCAGGGGTTTCATCTTTTGAGGCAAGAAAGTGAACCCATGTATAACAAGAATAATCATCCACAATCACTAAGACATACCGCTTTCCATGAATGCTTTTGATTCTCATTGGGCCACACAAATCCATATGTAAGAGATGTAACCTATTCGTAGTGTTTGGAACAGGTTTGGGTTTGTGAGGCTTCTTCTTGCTTTTGCCTTGCTCACATGACGAACAAAGATGGTCTTTTGTATATTTGAACTTTGGAAGACCGGTAACAAGATCATCTTTTGCAAATTGGGTGATAGCATTGAAATTAAGATAAGATAACCTTTGATGCCATAACCATGACTTTGTTGATGTGGCACGAGCTATGAGAAAAATTGGAGACGCAGCCGACATTTGGAAGAGATCAATGGTGTTAAGGTTGGTAGTACGATTTCCTTTCAACAAGTGAATTCCTTCAAGATCCCTTACAAAGCACGTATGACTTCTGAAGGCTACCTCTAAGTCTGAGTCACAAAATTGCCCAATAGAGAAAAGATTGTGTCCTAAGCCATCAACAAAAGAGACTCTGGTGATTGTGATATTTCCCCAATGAAGGTCCCTATAGCCTAAAATAGCTGCTACATGATCATTTCCAAATCTAACAGTACCCATAAATTTCCAAACAAAGTTCTTGAGAAGATTCTGATTCCCAGTCATGTGCTTTGAACAGCCCGAGTCCACACACCAGAGACAAATTTCAACAACCTACCAATGATAAGAGAAGAAAAAATTTTGGCAACCGAAGAAATAGGTTCCTGTATGGTTAGATAATAATCAAACCATATCACATACCGACATTTCACTATCAGTATGAGATCTACTAGTATCAATAACATGACCATTAGAGGAAAAATATCTTCCAGTAGACAACCACTTAGAGGTAAATCTAGGACTTCTAGGCATAGCAAGACTTTCTGTGGACCCTACATGCTTACTTTTCTGAACATACACTTTAGCCTTAGGAGTGCAATGTGTTCTGCTGATAGAAAGCTTGGCGAGTCGAGTATAACCACCATAGTTCAAATCATTCATAGTCAAACCACAAACATCATGACTAAAAGTAAAGAAACATATATTACATTTAACACAAATAACTTCAGATTTTTCATTCCGAATAGCTAGTTTAAAGTCATTACATTCAGAAGAATTAAGTTTTTGATTATGAATAAAAACGATAAATTCCTACGGTGTTCTTCTACTTCTACATTATTAGCGTTGGGACGACTACTACTAGAGGCAAAAGGCACCCTATTATTCCTTGTATTGCTCGTAGGCTGTGGCCTTCTGGTCTTAGTGTAGTTGTTCAATCCTATAGAAAAAGACACACGCTTGTTAGAATTATCATTTTTTAAATCAGTGACTTGTGGTTGAGCGATAGTGGTCGGTTTTGTCCTAACGCTTGCTTTACGTTGGTTGCTAGGCACAGAGATATCTACCCTAGTTTGAGAGGAAGGTCTAACGTGAAACATTCCTGGGGCAATAACAGCAGCTTTCGTTCCAGCAGCCTTGGGAAACAGTGTTACAGCAATACGAGTGGGTCCCGAGGTAGCTTGTTTCTAAATCATTATATCCACAATCGAGCTAGGCTCAGAAGTCTTATCTTTTAACAAGGCCTTTAAATTACAGTTCTCATAGATTTTATCAATAAGTTTCTTATAGAAAGACATACTTTATTCAATAGCCCGCTTATATGAAACAACAACATATTCAAAATCTAAAATCTTAGCCTTATGCTTCTGAGCATTTCCATCACTGGCACTCTGTAACCCTGAAGTGGCCAAATTCTTTTCCTTAATCCCTCCTAACTGAGCCTGCAACCGTGCGATAGTTTGTTGCATTTCATTGTAGGCTTTATCGTACAAAATCTTGTCATATTTGCATTCATCACATTTTTTTACAAATTTATTACAAAGATCGGTAAATTATTTGTCCTTTTTAATGACAACATATTCCAATTTCTCTTTCGTACTTTCAAGCTCAGTTTGGAGGGTTTCGTGATTCGACACAGATATATCTACCGCAACATGGCTTCTATCAACACTAGGTGCTTTTGAGAGGCGTTCAAGATCGTTTTCCAAAACTTTGATTTTATCAACAGATTCATCAGCCTCCTTCGTCAAAGATTTAAAATCTTCAACAAAGTTGGCTAATTCTTTTAGAAAAGCGTTTTCCAAATTGTTTATCCGAGCATCAACTTGATTAATAATCGGGTTAATATCGTTTTGAAGAATTCTCTGGACGTCAATCTAAACTGGTGATGTAAGATTTCCTCCAGTGATTTCGGAACTAACAACACGTTTAAGTATGAAAAAGTTATCTTTTAGCTCGTTTAGAAATCAGCGTGTGATACTCGGTTTAGGAGGATCATCAGAAAATTCCTCAATTGTCAGCAACAACATTTCAGTACTCGTTTTAGACAGAAGAAAAACAATTGGAGGATTAACTTTCGGATAATAAACGGGTGTCACTTCTTTATCAAGCTTTTTCATTCTTAAACGAGTCTCTACCGCAAGTTTAGTAGTTTCCTCAAAATCATGCACACTAGGAGGATCATGCTCATCAGACAAGAGCACACTACCATTATATAGCGTTTGATTTGTGGCCTGAACTTTCTTAAGATATCCGAGATTAGGAGGAAGGGGACTACCTAAATCCAATTTGTATCGAGTGTAATTTATCTCATTCACTTTTGGTGCGAGCATATTTAACGTCTGCATAGTTTGGCCACGTTTTACCAAAATATTGTCTAATTTCCTAATCATATCCCGAGCTTTGCAAAAATCCTCAAGAAGCCCATCTTCTCGAATTTTAAAATCATGTTTCAGCTTTTTTTGTTCTTCTTTTAAATCCAAAATAATAGATTTTTCAGTTGAAAGTTGTTTATTAAGAAAGGTGATTTCATCATTCAATACGCTTATCTTTTTAGCACTACTTAAGTGTAAGGCATTTAGTTTCTTAGTTGTGCATTTTTCTTGATAAACCGATGTAGCATGAGCTTGTTCAAGCTCTTTAATTTTAGCCTGACGAATTTCAAAAATTTTCTCCCGTTCCTGATACCACGCAAGCTTAGTGGTCAATTTGGCATTAGTTTCTATAAACTTATTATTAACCACCGTAGCATGGTAAACATCCTTAGCAAGCTTATCAAATAAAGATTAATAATACGCATTTGTCGCATCAGGAAGGGTTCTAGACTGGGCAACTTGATCCACACTAAGGTCTACACTGGGCTCATTTGAAATAATATTACTATTATTCCTTTGATCCCCGTGTGTCTCAATGTAAGGCTCAGGCATCTCAGTATACTCCTCCTCCTGATTAGACGTACTATGTATATCATTATCATCAAAACGTGGGTGTACCTCAGAGGGACCGTCTGAATCATAGACGGGAGCTCTGTCATCATGCATTCCTGAGGTAGATGCTTGCTGTAAGTTTGCCATTAAGATGTAGTTGGCATTCACCTCTTCTTCCTCGTCATATTCTGCAGCAGAAGCCATAAGATCAAATTCCTCATTTTGAAGTGGAATCCTTGCCTCTTCCTTTTGTGATATGAGAAGCTGAGTCTGAATATAAGCAGCATCCCTCTTCTTTTTGGCTGTGCAATCTCGAGCATAATGACCAAATCCCCTGTAGTTGTAACACTGAACCTGACGATTGTTGTTTCCATTTTTCGTACCAGTATTCTCAACCCTTGCCGCCACAATGTTTCCCATCTGATTACCAACCGCTGGCACAACAATTAACCAATTCTGATTACCCGTATTCGGAACGCTCATATTCTAACCACGGATTTGTCCATACTGATTTCCTGCATTCCCAATGGTCTGCCCAACATTCTGACCATATTATGTCCCCGTGTTCCCAGCAACTACCAATTGGCGATCTTGATTCGCATTCATGAAAGGTTGAGCAATCTGCCTATTTCTAGTGTTCGAGGAGATTCTCTGATTGTTGTTGGTCGGGTTAATGGTAAATTTGAATGCCTTTGCTAGAAGTGCAATCCCAGTATTAATCGCATGAGTAGGGTCGGTGATGTCATCAAAACAAGCAATGGGTTGTTGTAAGTAGTTCACAGCAGCAGGAAGTTGATATCCATCAGAGGTGAGTTGTTGTTGTGGTTGTTGTGGTTGTTGTGGCATGAATTTACTTGATGAGGGTTGATGGTAGGGTACCATGGAATATGACATGGATGACGGAGTGTTTGCCATAAAAGCCAATGGATCTTGTGTCTTGGCACGTCTTTCAGCCCTAACTTCGTTAGCTTCATCTTGATTCATCTTCAAATAGTCATATACTAAAGTGTAGTCCACGACATGAAGATCCTTGGTTTGATTGACAAGAGTGACATATCGTGACCATCCAGAAGGAAGATAATCAAGAAATTTGATGTTGGCAACAATTTGTGCAGGTTCATGTTTGTTTCTTCTAAGATGATTCATGAGGGTTGAAAAACGATGTTAGTAAGGTTTAATTTGTTCCCCTTTAGTAGATGTAAATTTCTCCCATTCACGAAGCAACTGAGTTTCCTTTTTTGTAAACCGATTTCACTCCCCTTCATCATTTTCTGAATCCTAAGCCACATCTCGTGTGCGGTTTCACAACTATCGACAGCAGCATAAACATCTTCAGGAAGTCCTATGAGAATGACTTGAATTGCTTGATCATCAGCGTCGAGTTGTTTGGATTCAACTTCAGTTAATTCTTCATCCGTTTGCTCATGACTAGAGTCAGCCACTGGGTTATTATTCGTAGGGTCCCATGGACAAGAATTGTTCTTCTAACATACAGACCTTTTTAAATTGAGTTGACAGTCAACTTTACCAAAGGTTTACATTTTTAATAGCAAAGGAGACGACTAACCCATGTAGTGTAATTCTCTTTGGTAAGCATGGGAGGACGATTCTCACTACCCGCAACATAAATATCTTGTTGAGACGTCATCGAAGAAGTCATGTGAAAAATAGGATCTCAATTCATAGAAAACAAAGTGTTGTAGTTAAAATCCCCTAAATTTGATTAAATCCCCTTAAAAATTTTGCTCTCCGGAAACCAAAAATTCCAAGGCCAAAAACACTCGAGGATTTTCGGAATAATGAGGATTTTCGGAAAAATTGACGATTTTCGGAATAAGGAAACCTTTCGGATAATCTTTAATATTTGGTTAAATTGACAATTTTCGGACTATATATCCTTTTCGGATAACTGAGTCCTTTTCGGAATATTGCAAGATTTCGGATAAATGGCTCATTTTCAGAAAAATAGCCTGTGTTCGGAATAAATGGCCATTTTCGGATAACAACCCTGTTTTCGGAAAACTAGCAATCTTCGGATAATTGACACTTTTTCGGGGAAAATGGGTGTTTTCTGATAAATTTGGTTTTTTCGGAATAATGGATGTTTCCGGATAAAGTGTTGTTTTCGGATAATCGAAGGATTTCGGATAAAAGCGTGAGATTCGGAGAAATGGAAATTCTTCGGATAACTGGTGAGTTTCGGGTAAATGGAGGATTTCGGATAAGTGTAAGTTTTCCGAATAAAACAAGTTTTGGATTAAACAAGTTTTTGGAATAATGGTTGTCTTCGGATAAATCTGTTTTCAAATAAACCTAAGTGAAACCAGTTATTTCGGAATCAAAAACCCTTTTCCGAAGATATACAAATTTCGGATAAACACAATCAGGCAAAAAATTCAACCTTGAAAACCCCACGAATCAGACAAAAACCACAGATCGACTGTGATGTCGAATCCCCAAAAAAACTTCGAGCAAACAAAAAGCAACCCCACGAATCTGTATACCTCCAAATATAATCAGTTCCAACTATCTAAGCCAAAAACCCACTAGATCGAAATCTAAAATCAACACCAAAGCTAACTACAAATCCCTAGGCGAATGATACCACTTATAAAGCTTGATCACACGACTATCCAAACACAAATAACATGATTGATTGATTGATTCAATGAGAAGAAGATTAAACAAAAAAAAGATTAGATTGAGATGAAAGATAAAAATACAAAGAGGTGTTTTCCTAGTGAGAGAGACAAATACACTTTCTCTCTCTAAAACTATAAAATAGAAAAGCACACACACACAAATGAGGTGGTGGAGGCCTTTCATACTAAGTGAGAAATGTTTAGGAGGCATTCCTCATTTGTGTGTTCGAGACTAAATCTCGTTACATAAACAATAGTAACTAAAAACTCTCGACAACATTAAATAACATTTTCACGAGCTTCACAATGATATATTATATGACCATCACTTTAATTACTTCTAACAGGGGACATAAAAGCCATAATTAATGACTATGAGACTAGTGGATGCTTAGCCTAATAAACCAATAAAGGTCTACATGCTTAAGGATACTAGCTAGAGTAAGCTTCGATAAGCAAACTCGGGTTGAGTGAAAGTATCCATGGCGGGCCTAATATGTCAAAGATATCTAAACTTGTTAAACCATAGCCCTTATTATATTTTTTTTCCTTTTTATATAGTTTTGATGAAAAATAAAAGAATAATATATACAATGCAAATGTGTTATGCAAATGAAAAATGATTAATGCAAAAACTTATGAATGCATATTTTTGGTGTCCAAAGTAGATAAAAAATTTGAAAAAATGTTTGAAAATTTAATTTTCCCAATTATCATGAAGTCAAAGGCAAAGTTCTAGGTAAGCTCACTTTTATAGAAGACCCCCTACACGTAAGATAAACATTGTCCTTAATGTTTAAGAGTATTGGAGTGAACTCCTCTACACTTATGACATTGATAACTTTGTTTAACCCAAGCTAAGGAAAGGTCTACTATAGTGAATTCATTTTAAGCACAATGTGGTTTGAAAAATCACAATAGTAACAAAGTGAACCCGATACAAGGGCCTCCTCCATAAGCTCCAATGCATGCGATGAGAGAGAGAAACCCTACAAACATTTTGAAGACAAAAGAGAGGCATCCCCCTACACTTATTCTCAACTCTATACCCTTATTTCTATCCTACCGCACTCTAGTCTAAATATTCTAAGCCTAGTTATTCAAGCTTGATTTATGGAGTCTCTAGCTCGACTCATTCCACACTTAAAAGTGTCTATATCCTATCATGGAGAGTAAAAGTTTACCCTTTTTAAAATAAATCTCCATGATGAGGTAAAGCAAGTTTTCAAGTATACAAAACTCCATAAATATCCCCCCGGATCAAATATATAATTACCATCCCACTTATAACATAATCCAACAACTAACATCTCAAGCAATGGTGAAAAAGGTTAGGTGTTCTTCTTCATAAGGGTTATCCATATGTTCTCCCAAGGATGATAAGGTGATACTCCAAAATCTCCCACAAGTTTTCCTTTTATTGCATCAGGCGGATACTGAGTTGGTTTATCAATCTCTATACCAGGATTAAAAATCCTTTTCTTTATGGGAAAACAACAAGTGGTGGTAGCCTTAGAAGATTCCCCCTTATAGGTCACATTGTGAGAGAAAGGTTGTGGGACAATGGGTATCAACAAGCTCTTAGAAGAAACCATCATGGCTTGTTTTTCTTTTTCACTTTGAAAGGTTGAGGTGGGAAGGAGAGAAGGTAAGGTGCCTTCATGAAATAGAGAATCTAGAAATAGTATGTCTCCCTCCTTGCAACATATCCAAGAATATACTCTAAAGGTGTATCAACCTCTAAAAACTCATCATTCTCATCCATGACAGAACCCTCCTCATCACCATAATCATCATAGATTGGTATGTCATAGATTGGCGACTCCTCAAAACCCAAGGAAGTGTGATCATCAAAGAATGGAGACTCACAAGTGGAGAATTCATCATCACTATATTCATCATATATTGGTGTATCACAAAGAGGAGGTACATCATCTCTAAAATCCTCATTGGTTTCCTCATCATGGTGAAAAATTGGGTTATCAAATGATGTTTCAGAAAGAGGATTGGAATGAATCACAAAATCACAAAATTTAAGCTCTCGGGGTTCATGAATATCCAAAGATGAGGTAATAGAGGTTATGGTCTCAAAATAGGGAAGATCATAATTTCCACTTGTGCAAGTTTCATAAAAATATTCACCACAAACTTCATCAAGGATATCAACTTGAGTCTCCTCCTTATTTATAACAACAATATGCTTAACCGTTTCGGGCTCATTTGATTTCTTAGACAACTTTCCTATGTTAAACACAACTCTTTCATCTCCTACCCTCATTGTAAGTTCACCTTCTGCCACATCTATAAGAGTACGAGTTGTTCTCAAAAATGGCCTACCAACAATAAGAGGAACTCTCGGGTCCATATCATAATCAACCACCACAAAATCGCAGGTAATGTGAATCTATCCACTCCAACAAAAACATCCTCCACAATTCCCACAAGATAGGCTATTGAACGATTGACTAATTCAAGTGTCATTTTTGCAGGTGTGAGCTTGGGAAGTGAAAGTCTTTTCCAAACCGATAATGGCATGAGATTTATGCTTGCCCCAAGTGTAACAACCCAAAAATCGTGGTCATTATTTAATTATATTTTTACGTATATTTTTGAAATATTTTGACGAGGTTGATTATTATGACGATTGGTAAATTGATTTGGATGATGTTAAAATTTTATTTTTACGTTTAGACGAGTCCGAGGATTATTAGTGATGACGATATCGACGGATGCCCGATAAATTTTACATTTTATTTTAAACATGTTGATGTTTAATATTTTGACGTTTTTATTTTAATGTCGTATTAAGTCGTGCTGGGACTATATAATATATCATTTTGAGTCCGTTTTATGTTTTTAGAAGCATTTTTATGAAACCCGAGACCCGTAAAAATTTTCAAAAGTGACTAATTGTTATTTCCCGCTTTTTTAACAAAGTATTTTCATTTTGTTCCAAACGAATCACAATTGGCAAAAACTACCCTAAACTTTTTCCATATAAAAGGTAAATTTAAAACAAGAAAAACACACAAACACTCCACTCAAAAAAATTTTCTCTCTCCCTCCCTCTCCTCTTCTTCCCGTCACCCCCACACCACACAAACACCACCATTTTTTTGATTTTGAGCTTGAATCTATAAATTCTAATCAAAGACCCATCTTATTTCATCATTCCCTACACATTGGTATGAAAATTTCCCACATGCATTAACATTTTTGAAAAACCCATTTTTAGATGAAATTCTTGTTGTTTGATCTTAAATTCTTGTGGTATGTAGGTGTTTATGTTCATATGTATATATTTTATTGTTTGCATGTTGATATTTTTGAATTTAGTTTTTATGATTTGATCATCTAGGATGATTTAGGATGTTATGATATGAACTAGTAATGTAGGAATGCTTATAGTGGTAAAAATGAGGTTAAAATGTGGTGAAAAATTGATTTTGGGTAATATTTAAAGATGTATTTTTAGGCAGATTATTAAGTTTAATTTTCTGAAAATATGAGTTTGAGTTTGAGATGAACTAGTTAGATATTGTTGTAGAGGATATTTTTACCTTCGTTTTGGTATAAGGTAGGACTTGTAGCTCCAAACGAGCGAAAAGTTATGTTAGTTTGATTATTTCGTGCACCGGGAGACGAGTATCGTCACAATATATAATTGTTGTCGATATTTGGATCGAATCTCGGGGAATATAAAATGGATTTTTGAAATGTGTCAAGGACTGATTTTTAAGGTTAAGTATGAGGATGTCGAGTTATTTTTAAAGTTGAGTGTCGGTTTCATAAACGGGGAAAAATAAATGTGTTAAAAGACTATAAGTGATGTTGAGGTAAAACTGTCCGGTTTTAGTAGTTCAAAGATGAGTCGGGCAGGGAACTTTAAAAGTAAAATCTTTTGATGAGTTTTTAACAGGGCTTTCTATATATAGTAAGTGAAGTTTCTGATTAGTATCATAAAAATTTGACGTGTTTAAGTGGGGTAAATGAGCTTGTACATTTGGTGTGTACCGGCAGATTTTTATTGACGGGGTTAACTAATAGTAAATATATAGAATGGAATAAAAAGGGCACTTGTATTATTTTTATTTTGGATTGATTTTTATTTTATGATTTTTAATTTGATATTACTAAGTATGGATTTTATTCGAGTTATTATTGATGAACGCGCCGTATTTAATAGGTTGCGGGTTTTGTGTTTACTGGGCATTAACTATCGTCGAAGATCGTCATACTATTGCTATTACTTCAGGTGAGTCTATAGCCTCGCTTTCTACTTGTTTTAATGATTTTAAAACCCGCGAGGGGGATACATGCTATTTGAAGTTAAATGAACACATGTCATAAGTAATTGTTGGACCCGATGTTGCCTTTGATGAAATGAATTGTATAAGTACCTAATTGCATAAGACCCTAAATTCATGAGCCGTTAACTATCTTCTGACTTGATGTTGCGAGTTGGGAATAGCCGCTTATTCTAATAATAGTACTATTGGGCTGACAACCCTATCTGAGACCAGGGCTTTACGTTGAGTAACCCGCTGGGAAGGATAATTTTACGTGAATGAGAATTGGTATTCTTGCAATTAATACCCTAGTAGGGGCACTGGTAATTTTTCTAGTCATGCTGGCATTTGGCGTGGTGACTAAGTTAAGGGGTCGGTGTCATGAGCTTAATACAATTCAAGAACTATTGTTATAATATGATATACCTGATTGATAGATTGTATGGCCACAATTATATTAAACAATTGTGAATGATTTTTACGATGTGTTCAATTATGATTTTGTAAAACCTATAGACTTGCTCAACCTTTGTGTTGATGATTTTAAGCATGTATTTCAGGTACTTGAAGTTGTTGAATTGCGGAGCTTGCTGGAGAAGGATTGCCGGAATTGCTTTTGTAGTAATTTGGTCTAAAACAGGATTTCTTTCCCTATTGTCGTAAACTTATAGTAAATGGTCAAATATTTTGGTAAAAGGTTTATTGTTTTGATTAAGATCCAAGGGGAACCTGTACGCTACTCTGATATATTTTAAACTGGTTTTACTTGGGATTGAAGGTTTTAGACATTGAATTAAATTATTTCCATATTTAATCCTAAATATACTATTTTCGGGTCATTTAAAGAGTTGTGAAATGAAGTTTGTGAATAACACCCAATTGTGTATTTTCCGCTGCGCAATGTAAATTGGGGGTGTTAAAGATTGGTAACCAGATCTTTTTAGTTATAGCGAATTAGGTCGATTTTTGAAAAATGTCCTAAACTATAACTTGGTGTCGAAAGTATTTTATAAAAGCAACGCAACTTCTCTGCAAGGCTCTGGTAAGATTATTTATTTTTGTTACGCTTTGTTATTATAGATGTATCCCTTATAATTGTTGTGAATTCTTGAGTATTTATTAAGTAAATACTGCAATGAGGTATTGGTATTAATGAAAGGACGTGGAGTGCTTTCACCATAATTTCATCATAATTTCATTTTTATGAATATTGTATAATTATCATTTGCATTGCATTTCATTGCATCGCATACATATATATTTGGCATACGTAATTCATTTGCATTTACATGATTATGCATTGCATATATATTTTTGAATAATGACCTTATGTACTTTTGAATTTTCTGTGATTTCAAAAAATGTCTGACATACCATATTACGTCAAGAATGGGGGATTTGCTGTAGGTCAATGGAATTTGCAGAATCAGTATGTAGGTGATCGTAAGATTTCAGGTGGATGGTTAGATTACGAGGATGATACGAATGATAAGAAAAATGTTGTAGAATCTGATTATGATAATTATTTGACTGAGAGTGAGGTTGGAAGAACTGAGGTTAGAACTAAAGTGAGAAGTTCTGGGACTGATTTTGAGAAGTATCAGAAATAGATAGATAGGCTTCGCAGGTTAAGTGAATATGTAGATCATGTTGGGTCGTATCTTGAGCCACATTGGAAGTTTCAGGATAGTGAGGTGTATGCTAATACTCATTATATGATAAACCCGCCGTGTCAAGAAGGAATTTTGAAGTATGGATTTAGGGATCCACCGTGTTTAGATCCAAAAGGGAGGTGCTGCAAGTTAGGACCAATTAAAGATGAAGCAGGAACGAGCCAAGTTAGAGAAAGTGATGGACCACATCCTATGGAGTGATGTAGTGATGGATTGTTGTTGTATTTCAGTTTATTTATTTTTTGTGTTGTATTTGGATTATCTAGATGTTGTGAGGTAGTATTGTGATGGATTATTATTATTGTTGTTGTTTAGGATGGTAAGGGTAAGTGACATTAGCGACAAGGTTTTGTTGCGATTTTCTCGGATTTATGGATCATATCTACTATTACCCTTTAGTATTTTGATGTGTCTTTGTATCTTTTCTTTTGAGATGATTTTGGAATTTATGTAGTATTGTGTTGTTGGCATATGTAGTATTCATGTTATATCTTGATGAAAAGATCCTATTCTTTCTATCTATATGTGTATACTTATTAAGTCTCTTTCGTATGTGATAACCATGGAAAGAGTTGAGTGAGATATGTTTCTGTCATTAACAGGGATTCCTGTGTGTGTGACTGAGTATCTTGAAATATGTCTCCAAGGGTTGCCAACCATTAGGGTAGATTATATGATTGTGGGAATAGTTGTTAGATTGTTTGAAGCTGATAGTGCTGAGGAGACGAGATGCTGCTGAGATTGAAAATCCTGCTGTTTTAGTTGAAGATGCTGCTGAGATTGAAGATGTTGCTGAGACTGAAGATGCTGCTGAGATTGAAGATGCTGTTGTTCCAGTTAGAGATGCTGCTGTTATTCTGCAAGATTTAAAAGGATGTCTGTGGGTTGAATTATTAGGAATGAGAAGAGATATGGTGAAGAGTGCCGTACGACTATTAATAGTAACTGGAAAGGTGCAACTATATGGATAAGTTCGAGTAACTGATGGATGTTTAATATATCGATAGTCATTAGGTAATGTTCAACTAGACGAAAAGAGATAGTAATTTAAAGATTGATCCTGATTCAGAAATTAAGTGTGGCAGAAACAGGGTAAAGGAATGGTATTGTTGCGAATGACAACAAGGAATATGAATTTATTTCCTCTAAGGGAAGGTAAACTTGGAATTTAATAGTCTAAGATAAGAAGAGATGATATTCAAGCAGTTACTATAAATTGGGTAAACAGGAGGAAGTATGATGTGTAGATCACATATATTTTATACCACTTAAGTAATTATCTATTTACTTGACGTAAGTACGAACTAGCTAGAGGTCGAGCTGCTGAAGGAATAACAAGGAATGTGGTATAAAAATTGGTATTTCTGTGGTAATGAAATGTTTTCATTTCGGTAAAGGAGATTGAATAAAGAAATTATTCAGGTAATGGAAAATCAATATGAAGGAAATGTTGATGCTATTACAGCCTATATTTTGGAAATACTGATAAGATTTGAGATTTAGATGTAGTAATTTTTATATTCTTATCTGGTAATCATTGAGTTAGAATTTTATTGAAATTCTGAAGGTGTTATTCATGGTGTATCTAAATTCTGAAGGTGTTATTGAGGATATATTGAGATTTGAAGATGTTAGATTTTAGCAGAATCGAGGACGAGAAATCAACAAGAATTTGCGACTGGTTGAAATTAGAAATTAACCGACGGAAGAATTTATATATATATATATATATATATATATATATATATATATATATATATATATATATATATATATATATATATATATATATATATATATATATATATATATATATATATATATATATATATATATATATATATATATATATATATATATATATTAAGGAAATATTTTCTGAGCTTATGGAATTAAGAAGTATAGCGCAATTAATTGAACTAGAGTTGTGAGAAAGTTAATCAGGAAAGGATGAATATCATAGGATATGATAAATAAAGGTGGAAATAATTAAATTGGAATGTTGTTGAACATCGAGTACTGATTTCAGGGAGTAATCAGTGGAATTTCTATTTGACGATTTTATTGGTCAATGATGAGAAGGTATGTAGTAGGAAACTACAATAAGTCAAATTTTCTGTGCGCTTTACTAGTAGTAGTCGGAAAAGAATGAGAAGATGAGTTAGTACTTGAGGGTATTATGTGATTGTTCTGCGGAATGGTAGGGTTCACTGTCGTCTTGGGAAAAGGGAAGCTTTGTGTTAGCTTGGTGATAGGAGTTATGCAATCTGATTGTATATTTTATTATATGGCATTGTCAGGAAGTTGAGGATGGTAATATGATTGATTGTAAGGATTGGCAGATGAGACAATAAGGATAATCTGATTTGACTGGAAGGGTAAGTCATCAGAGAAGTAACAACGGAAGAAAGTAAAGAAGCTGGATATTTTGTGAATAAGATTATTGCTGTGAGGTTGAAAAAACTGAGCACCAGATATCGATGTCCATTATTGACTGTGAATGATCAGTGTGATGAATAGATGATTGAAGGAAAGAAAAGTAATCCCTAATAATTGGAAATTTTTTATTAAACGAAGAATGGTGTGTAAAAAAAAATTCTTTGGATAAGAATTTTAGTTGGAGTATTATAGATGTTTTAGAATGTGCAATCTATGGCTGAAGTGATCATGAAAATCTGACTAGATTGAAACGATTGAGGCTTTGTCGATACCGACGAAACCGACTAAAGCTTGTAAATTCCTTTGTGTATGCTGAGTATTATCGGAGGTTTATCAGGAGGTTTTCACTGATTGTTGAACCAAGGATACAGTCGACAAAGAAGAACTTAAATATATGAATGGAGGTAGATGTATAAATGGAGAATGCATTTTAGTTGTGGTTTTGAGATCTGATTTTGTAGTTGAGGAAGTTGTCTATGAACGCTGAGGATAGATTGAAGTTCTGTGCCTATATAGTTAGTATTGGAGGAATTTGAAGGAATTATAGAGCTGCAATGATGATATTTGGATAATATCAAGTGGAAAGGAAAGCAATATTAGCGTGTTGACTTGAATAAAGAAGTGTAACGGGGTTTATAATTTGACATTGTGGTATTTGTTTTGGGATTGAAAAGTATTACTTGTATGGAATCAAGTATGAAGAAAATAAGAATAAGAAAGACTTGTGTATAAATGCCATTCGGAGATTTTAAAGAAAGAGGAATTAACGATTACTTAATGTGCTGGGAAAATAATAATCGGTAAATTTTAGATGGGATATGTTATAGTTCTGTATTATGAAGTATGTTTCAGATTGTGAAGGATAAGTGTGGAAACTTTCACTATCGACTACTGAGTATTTAGTAAGAAGGAGAAGGAAAAAGAGCTTATAAAGTTTCTGAAGTAATTGCGAATTGACTCTTGAGTTTTGAGATATTTGGAATATTGGTAACAATAAGCAGAATGGATGGAATGGAAAGAAAGTTAGAATCAAGGTAATAAACTAAGGGGAAAAGGAATATCAAAGAAAGAAAATTAACAGATTGTTGGAAATTTTGAAATAGAATGGTAATAGAAATGAGAAGGTTGAGGTGTATGTTATTTTCCACAAAAAAAAACGGTTATTGTGGTTGTCTAATTTTTCTCCAATTAGATCAGAGGGTGTGTTAAGAATGCAAGGACCAGTGGTGAATGAATTGTTCAGAGTAAAAAGAGAATTTAATTATTCCTAGAGTGCTGAGAGTGTCGCATGTAGTATTGAAGAGATTCTACAAATTGAAGTATTGATACAGAATGGTTGGAATAAAATGTATTACGATATCAGGAAGTGATTTGACCATTATATATTTTAGATTTGAAAATATGAGGCTAACGGAATTATTTAGACAATAATATGATATGAGGAAGATGTAATAATATATTATGGAAGGTACAGTAATTCAGCGTAGAGATTGTTAGAAATATTGAAGGTGGAAAATGAGTGGGAAGTATATAAGTGACTGATCAGAATTATGGATAATTTCATTGTATTTAGTTTGAGTGTAACCTCAGGGAATAGAGGCAGAGTAATTTTTGAATATTGGAAATCGCTGTGATAAAGTATGAGTATTGATTGAGGTTTGAACATATTATTTGTAACCTAGAGATTGAGATTGACTTTTGGATATTAGAGATTTCTACAGAAAGTGCGAAGAATTGAGTAAAGAAGGAATATTGCGTATTTTCGGTAAGCAACGGACATAGTGAAAGGATGAATTGAACGATGGCAACAGAAACTTGGGATGATGATATCATGATATTTTACTATGAGGACTAATGGGAATTAGTGAAGATGGAATCTTTATGCGATAATAATGGTCATATCGGTAGTTAAGAGGTCTAATTTGAGAACATACATAGTTGTGGTATATATATGTTGTCAGATAGAGTTGTGGTATATGTACGTTGTCTGAATTGTGGGGTATGTTGTCAAAGTATTGGGGCAGGAATAAAACTTAGAAAGTAATGATGAAGGAATATCAGCATAATAGAAGATGTAATTGAAAGTTGGAGTGTAGTAATAGATGTGGATCTGGTGATATCATAAGAATTGAGTTGGACTGGTGTGAAAGGCGTGAGTATCTCTTGAGGATAAGAGGTCACGTTGACTCTAGAAGTGAGGAAGTGCGAGTGTGAGACGGGTTGAGCGCCGGGGCGTCGCTCTCTTTTAGGAGGGTAGGATGTAACAACCCAAAAATCATGGTCATTATTTAATTATATTTTTACGTATATTTTTGAAATATTTTGACGAGGTTGATTATTATGACGATTGGTAAATTGATTTGGATGATGTTGAAATTTTATTTTTACGTTTAGACGAGTTGCGAGGATTATTAGTGATGACGATATCCACGAATGCCTGAGAAATTTTACATTTTATTTTAAACATGTCGATGTTTAATATTTTGACGTTTTTATTTTAATGTCGTATTAAGTCGTGCCGGGACTATGTAATATATCATTTTGAGTGTGTTTTATGTTTTGAGAAGCTTTTGTATGAATCCCGAGACCCGTAAAAATTTTCAAAAGTGACTAATAGTCATTTCCCGCTTTTTAACAAAGTATTTGCATTTTGGTCCAAAAGAATCACAATTGGCAAAAGCTACCCTAAACGTTTTCCATATAAAAGGAAAATTTAAAACAAGAAAAACACACAAACACTCCACTCAAAAATTTTTCTCTCTCCCCTCCCTATCCACTTCTTCCCGTCACCCCCACACCACACAAACACCACCATTTTTTTGAGTTTGAGCTTGAATCTATAAATTCTAATCAAAGACCCATCTTAGTTTCATCATTCCCTACACATTGGTATGAAAATTTCCCACATGCATTAATATTTTTGGAAAACCCATTTTTGGATGAAATTCTTGTTGTTTGATCTTAAATTCTTGTGGTATGTAGGTGTTTATGTTCATATGTATACATTTTATTGTTTGCATGTTGATATTTTTGAATTTGGTTTTTATGATTTGATCATCTAGGATGATTTAGGATGTTATGATATGAACTAGTAATGTAGGAATGCTTATAGTGGTAAAAATGAGGTTAAAATATGGTGAAAATTTGAATTTGGGTAATATTTAAAGATGTATTTTTACGCAGATTATTAAGTTTAATTTTCTGAAAATATGAGTTTGAGTTTGAGATGAACTAGTTAGATATTTTTGTAGAGCATGTTTTTACCTTCGTTTTGGTATAAGGTAGGACTTGTAGCTCCAAACGAGCGAAAAGTTATGTCGGTTTGATTATTTCGTGTACCGGGAGACGAGTATCGTCACAATATATAATTGTTGTCGATATTTGGATCGAATCTCAGGGACTATAAAATGGATTTTTGAAATGTGTCAAGGACTGATTTTTAAGGTTAAGTATGAGGATGTCGAGTTATTTTCAAAGTTGAGTGTCGGTTTCATAAACGGGGAAAAATAAATGTATTAAAAGACTATAAATGATCTTGACGTAAAACTATCCGGTTTTTGTAGTTCAAAGATGAGTCGGGCAGGGAACTTTAAAAGTAAAATATTTTGATGAGTTTTTAACAGGGATTTCTATATATAGTAAGTGAACTTTATGATTAGTATCATAAAAATTTTACGTGTTTAAGTGGGGTAAATGAGCTTGTACATTTGGTGTGTATCGGCAAATTTTCATTGACGGAGTTAACTAATAGTAAATATATAGAATGGAATAAAAAGGGCACTTGTATTATCTTTATTTTGGATTGATTTTGATTTTATGATTTTGAATTTGATATTACTAAGTATGGATTTTATTCGAGTTATTATTGATGAACGCGCCTTATTTAATAGGTTGCGGTTTTTGTGTTTACCGGGCATCAACTATCGTCGAAGATCGTCATACTATTGCTATTACTTCAGGTGAGTCTATAGCCTCGCTTTCTACTTGTTTTAATGATTTTAAAACCCGCGAGGGGGATACATGCTATTTGAAGTAAAATGAACGCATGTCATAAGTAATTGTTGGACCGGATGTTGCCTTTGATGAAATGAATTGTATAAGTACCTAATTGCATAAGACCCTAAAGTCATGAGCCGTTAACTATCTTCTGACTTGATGTTGCGAGTTGGGAATAGCCGCTTATTCTAATAATAGTACTATTGGGCTGACAACCCTATCTGATACCAGGGCTTTACGTTGAGTAACCCGCTGGGAAGGATAATTTTACGTGAATGAGAATTGGTATTCTTGCAATTAATACTCTAGTAGGGGCACAGGTAATTTTTCTAGTCATGCTGGCATTTGGCGTGGGTGACTAAGTTAAGGGGTCGGTGTCATGAGCTTAATACAATTCAAGAACTATTGTTATAATATGATATACCTGACTGATAGATTGTATGGCCACAATTCTATTAAACAATTGTGAATGATTTTTACGATGTGTTCAATTATGATTTTGTAAAACCTATAGACTTGCTCAACCTTTGTGTTGATGATTTTAAGCATGTATTTCAGGTACTTGAAGTTATTTAATTGTGTAGCTTGCTGGAGAAGGATTGCGGGAATTGCTTTTATAGTAATTTGGTCTAAAACATGATTTCTTTCCCTATTGTCGTAAACTTATAGTAAATGGTCAAATATTTTTGTAAAAGGTTTATTGTTTTGATTAAGATCCAAGGGGAACCTGTACGCTACTCTGATATATTTTAAACTGATTTTACTTGGGCTTGAAGGTTTTAGACATTGAATTAAATTATTTCCATATTTAATCTTAAATATACTATTTTCGGGTCATTTAAAGAGTTGTGAAATGAAGTTTCTGAATAACACCCAATTGTGTATTTTCCGCTGCGCAATGTAAATTGGGGGTGTTAAACCAAGATCCGCTAGTGCCATGCAATTTTCCATCCCCGGGAAATTGTAAGGAATCAAAAACATCCCCGGATCTCCAAGCTTAGTAGGCAACTTCTTAAGAAAAACCGCGGATCAATTTTCATTTAAGGAAGCATTAGGCAAATCCACCAATTTCTCCTTGTTTGAAAGAAGCTCATTGATCATCTTAACAAATTTAGGCATATTGGCTAAGGATTCTGATAACGCCTAAATCCAACATGTTTTTAGGAGCGTTATCTGTACTTTGTACATGTATATTGGTTAATTATATGATACTTTTGTTCATATTTGTGCACAATTGTGTTTGCCAGTCTTTGTGTAGCCAATTGCAGGAATGGAGTATAAAACAACATAAAAATGAAGAATTGTACGAGTACGAAGAATCCTAGTAAGTTCAAGACCCATGTACAGATTACAAGCCTTTGAAGATCAATTTCGGGTGCAAGAACAAGTATTTCCAAGGAGCAAATACAGATATTCAGCATGAAAGTTACCACCATCAACATACATCCAACTTGCCACTGGCAAGAGTGAAGTTGCCACCATCACATGGGAGTTGATTTGCCTCCACCATCAAATGGGAGTTGATTTTCCTCCATCATGAGTGAAGTTGCCTCCAACATTTGTCTATGCAAAAATGTGTCTACATACATGCAAGATCTTACAAGAAGTTTCTAGACATGCTTTGGCTCCAAGTGTTTTTCTTTGGCTCCAAGCCATGCATTCACTCCATGCCATCAACTAGCTTATAAATAACACCCTTGGGGTCATGTAACTACATATCCTTATATGCCTTTCAAATATCTTCTCATTACTACATCAAATAAACTCTCTCATCCTTGTCCAAACTCTCATTCCCGGATTTGAACAAGGTGGTGCTAGAAAAGTCAGTTTTTGAGTCCGATAAGCAAAGTTATCATCATGAAACACTAAGGGATCATTACCCTAATCATTAGTAACATTTTTACACTTTGTAAGACTCTTGATTATGACTTAAAATACTTTTATTTCTGAGTTTATTTCATCATTTGTTATGAGTAGCTAAGTTTCATTCTACACTTGTTAGGATGATGTTTGTAGTATGAAGTGATGGTTGTGATTGTGATTTATGTTTAATTCAATGTCAAGCTTTCCTATGATCAATTGATATTTATGTTTCATGTGACAATTGCTATCATAACTTAATTTGTTGGTAAAGATTTCATAGGTCGAAAGGGTTATTTTCTATCTACAAGTCATAGCCGGTTTGTCTATGATTGGCTAGCTTTTGTATTGATCATTTCTTAAGAAGTTTTGATTATCAAGAAACATAATTATAAGTGTTAGAAAATTCGTGAAACGACTGTGAATCGAATGTGTTGAAATTGGATTAAGTCTTGAATTGAGTGATTGAGTCTAATGCTTCTTTTCTTTAACCAAAGTCTTGACGAAGATTAAAGCTTTTGAAAACAATAGATTGGATTATCCATCTAATTATCATAATCATATTTGTTAACGTGTCATCACAATCATACCACTATGAATGCTCAAACTAGTCTTTACCAAGTGTACCTTTAATCATATTATTAATCTCATCATTTTTACTTGTTATTTGTTTGTCAACAATTGCTACAATCAACGATTATAGTTTCATTTTAGAATAATCATAGGTTTTCCAAATCCCCGTGACGATCTCGGTATTACCACATAAAAGCTATACACAAACGAAAGGGCTATACTTGCCCGTGCGTTTTTAGTCAATCCAGTAATTCGTGTTTATAAATTTAAAACTTGTTACCAACACCACGCATCAAGTTTTTGGCGCCGCTGCCGGAGATTTGATTGTGTTCTTAGGTCCAAAATCATCCTATAATCAAACCCATTATAGTGTCCTCGTTGCAAAAAAACCCAAAAAAATAAAAAAAAATTCTGACAAGAGAGCATTGCCGCCGGCAACACTCTCCTACCGCCGGCATCATCGTCACAGAACCACCTTTGCCGTCCGGCAAAGTAGTCATGCCGCCGGCAAGCGACAAACGGAAGGTGTTTTGCCGTCCGGCAACCCCTGTTTGTCGCTGGTATGTTTCCAGAACCTAAAAAAAATTAAAAAAAAATTATGTTTTTAATTTGTTTAGTTTATTTAATTTCCTATTTACTTATTTTCTTATTATTTATATTTTGTTTGCTTTGGTTTTTATTACTTGTAATCCTTTTCAAAAGTCGTTCAGGACTTGAATGAACACACGTTCTTCCGGTCAAGAATTGCTTAGTCCATACACCGATCCCGAACGTTATATTCACCAATCTCGAAAGTAGAACCGCAAGAAACAACCCTTTGTTTCTTTTGAAAACCGAATCTCAAAAACCAAAAAACAAAAACCTACCATTTGATAATCTCTTAGATGCCTTTGTCGTCTATAACCCATTTAACGATCTACCATTTCCAATGGCCGACGATCAATCAATGTGGGCAGCCAACCGAGTAGTATCGCCTACCCCCGAGGCTGCTATTATTCAAGTTGAGCTTGGAGAAAACTTTACCGTGAAAGGTCATCACCTTTCAATGATCAAAGACCGCCAATTTGACGGCCGTACGCGGGCCGATCCGCATAAGCACATATCCGAATTCATAGAAATATGTGGCTTGTTCCGTTATGGAGCCGACGTCGATGGAGACGCCATAAAACTCACACTCTTCCCATCATCTCTATCCGGAGATGTAAGAGTTTGGTACAACGAGTTGACACCCGGTACCATTGAAACATGGGAACAAATGAGAACCGCTTTTGTTAGCCATTTCTTTCCACCCGCCATGTACGAAAGACTCATAGGAGAAATTCGAGGTTTCGCCCAACTTCCACAAGAAACACTCATTGATGCGTGGAACCGAATGAAAGACCTACTCCGTAGTTGTCATGGACATGGTTTACTAAAAGGAACCATCATCCAAATCTTTTAGCATGGTCTCAATGAACCGACGCAAGCAATCCTTGACGCCGGTGGAGTCTTTCTTTATAAGACTCCCAATGAAGCATATCAATTGCTCGAGGACCGAGTTCTTTTAAAACTCGATTGGTCCAAAGATAATCGAACCAAACCTTTCAAGAAAACCGTTGCTTTTGTTGAAAGTGACGAAATTTCCCAACTCATGGAAAAGATGGACGCTCTCACATCTAAATTCGACTCGCAATTCAAAACCATCAAAGACGAAATGAAAGAGATGCAAGGCGAATGTACTCTTTGCGGAGGACCACACCCATTCACGACGTGTGATGATACACCAATAAGAGAACCGCCACAAGAAGCAAACTACGCCCAAGGAGGATACCGAGGAAGTGGTAATCGAGGTAACTACTATGGTAGAAATCCCGGCATATGGCGTGAGTATCCCAAAAAAAATCGTAGCTCACAACCGCGTGAGAACGGTAATTCCGGTCCATCAAACGAAAAGAGACCCGAAGAGTCGACCCTAGAGAAAACGTTGTTAGCTTTCATAGAATCTCAAAAATCGACAAACACGTTCATTAAGAACCAATTCTTCGATCTCAAAGCCAACGTTTAAAGAGGACAAAGACACCACACCGCAACCATTAATGATCTAGAAACCAAAATCGATCGAATCACCAATCAATTAGCCAATCGACCAAGTGGTTCGCTACCAAGCAACACTCAAACAAACCCAAAACCATCTACGGATAAACCATACCGCCCACCACCCACACGTAATGAACATGTGAATGCCGTATTCACTAGAAGTGGGCTGAGTTATGATCCACCACAAAACCCGAACACCAATGCTCCCACTTTCGCCAATGAAAGTGAAGACGAGGCCGATGAGCCCGAGAAGGAAGAAACCGTTCCTCCTTCCAACCCCAAACCAAAACAAACCACACCCATTCCAATACCAACACCGAAGGCGTATACACCAAAAATTATGCATCCTCAACGCCTACGAAAAGAAAAGATGGAGGCTCGTAATGACAAATTCCTTAAGATGATCAAGGAAGTTAAGATAAGCGTTCCACTTGTTGATATCTTAACCGGCATGCCCAACTATGGGAAATTCCTCAAAGATCTTGTGAGCAACCATAGTAAGAGGGAGCAAATCTCTGGTGAGTTTCTAAATGAAGAATGTTATGTAGCCTTGCAAAGCAAACTTCCACCAAAGCTCGGAGATCCGGGAAGCTTTCTCATACCATGAACCCTAAACAACAGTACCAAATGTCACGCCTTGACCGATCTAGGCGCAAGTATCAATCTTATGCCATACTCATTATACAAGAATCATTCAAACAATACTTTGAAACCTACGAGTATGAGTATACGTTTGGCTAACCACACCTACCAATATCCCATTGGGATATCCGAGAACATGCTTGTTCAAGTTGGCAAATTCATATTTCCCGCCGACTTGGTAATCCTTGAGATGGAGGAAGACCATCAAGTCCCTCTCATTTTTGGACGATCATTCTTGCACACCGCCGATGCAATCATTCTTGTGAAGAATAAAGAACTCAACCTTGGAGTTGGTGATGATCGAGTCACATTCTTAGTCGATAAAGCTATGCAACACTCCCATTCCAATGATGACACATGCTTCCGCGTGGATGTTATCGATGAAGTAACGGAAGAAGAGTTGGACGCATCGCTTGATAACAACGGACCATTCCAAACAACTTCGGAAAAGACTAGCGATATCGATCGTGATCGTGAATTCGAAGAATTCATGGCCCTTGATTCCGAAGTAACTCTCGAAGAAGAGGAAAACAAGCCGTTTGAAGTTTTGCCTTCGAAATCGAACTTTATAATTCACAAATTTATTCATGATCCACCAACGGATCTTGAGTTGAAACCTCTTCCCGAACATCTGGAGTACGCTTATCTAGAGAAGGACTCACTCCTTCCGGTGATTATCTCAGCCAAGCTCGAAGAAGATCAAAAGAAACGTCTCATTTCTATGCTCAAAAACCACAAAGAAGCATTTGCTTGGAAAACATCCAATATACTGGGTGTTAGCCCAAATTTTTGCAAACACAAGATCAATCTCGAAGACGATGCCAAACCCGTTATTGAGAGGCAACGCCGACTTAACCCAAACATGAAGGAGATAGTAAAAGCCGAAATCATCAAACTCCTTGAGGCAGGAATCATCTATGCCATAGAGGATAGTCCTTGGGTTAGTCCTATTCATTGCGTTCCAAAAAAGGGAGGAATGACTGTTGTGACCAACGAAAATAACGAACTTGTTCCTACAAGAACCGTTACCGGTTGGCGTGTGTTTATTGATTACCGCAAATTGAATGATGCCACACGAAAAGATCATTTTCCTCTACCACTAATTGACCAAATGTTGGAATGATTAGCGGGGAACAAATTATTTTGTTTTCTCGATGGATTTTCCGAATATTTTCAAATACCTATCGAACCATCCGATCAAGACAAGACCACTTTTACGTGTCCCTTTAGAATGTTCGCTTATAAGCATATGCCTTTTGGTCTTTGCAATGCACCTGCGACTTTTCAAAGGTGTATGATCGCAATCTTTCAAGACATGATCGAAGTATCCATGGAAGTTTTCATGGATGATTTCTCAGTCTTCGGAAACTCATTTGAGTCTTGCCTTTTTAATCTAGAGCGCATGCTCATCCGATGCAAACAAGCTCATCTCGTGCTCAATAGGGAGAAATGTCACTTCATAGTAACTGATGGAATTGTGCTTGGACACAAAGTCTCCGGAGCCGGATTGGAAGTAGACAAAGCCAAGATCGAAGTGATATCCAAATTACCACCACCCACTAACGTTAAATCCGTTAGAAGTTTTCTAGGTCATGCAGGATTCTACCACCGATTCATAAAAGATTTTTCCAAAATCGCTAGACCGATGACCAAACTCCTTGAAAAATACATAGTCTTTGATTTCAATGAAGAATGCATAAAGGCATTTGACAAGCTTAAAGACAAGTTAACGAATGCACCGATCATGGTTTCGCCGGATTGGTCGCGACCGTTTGAACTTATGTGTGATGCAAGAGATTTCGCTGTAGGAGCCGTATTAGGACAATGTGAAGGAAAACATTTCCGTCCTATACACTTTGCGAGAAAAACTTTAAATAGCACGCAACTCAACTACACAATCACCGAGAAAGAACTACTTGCCGTAGTCTTTGCTTTTGACAAATTCCAATCCTATCTCGTGTTGTCGAAAACGATTGTATTCACCGATCATTTGGCGTTTAAATATCTATTCTCAAAACAAGATGCTAAGCCGCGTCTTATTAAATGGATTTTACTACTCCAAGAACTTGACATCGAAATCCAAAACAAGAAAGGAGCTGAAAACGTCGCAGCCGATCATATGTCGCGACTTGAAAATCCAAACATAGAAGAGTTAAGGGATGAAGATATCGACGATTATTTTCCCGATGAAACTCTTATGAAAATCTCTACAAACGAATCTCTGTGGTTTGCAGATTTTGCAAATTACCTCGTTGGAAGAATTCTAAGACAAGGTTAACCTATCACCAACGATGTAAATTCTCAACCGACCTAAAACACTATTTTTGGGAAGATCCCTATCTTTTCAAAGTATGCCCCAATGGCATGATTAGGAGATGTGTTTACGGCACGGAAACAAGGAAGATCCTTGATGACTGTAATCATGGCCCTACTGTGAGACTTTATGGTCCTTCCACCACCGCGAAAAAAAGTCGTCGATGTTGGTTTTTATTGGCCGAAATTTTTTATAGAGGCCTATACTCTAGTCAAAAATTGTGATGCTTGCCAACGTACTGGTAGCCTCTCCCGAAGAGACGAAATGCCTCAAAACAGCATCCATGTTTGCGAAATATTTGACGTATGGGGAATTGATTTCATGGGACCCTTTATCGAATCCCATAAGTTCGAATATATCTTAGTCGCTATTGATTATGTGTCCAAATGGGCAGAAGCCGAGGCTTTACCAACGAACGATTCACGAGCCGTAATCAACTTTCTGAAAAAGATTTTCTCTCGTTATGGAATGTCGAAAGCTTTAATTAGGGATCGAGGTTCCCATTTTTGTAACAAACAAACGGAGAAAATCTTAAAGCATTATGGAGTCACCCATCGCTTTACAACCGCGTATCATCCACAAATGAGTGGACAAGTTGAAAATACCAATAGAGCCTTAAAACAAATACTCGAAAAAACGGTTAAGGACAATCCTTCCGTTTGGTCAAGGAAACTTGACGACGCTCAATGGGCTTTCCGAACAGCTTATAAGACACCAATTGTCACAACACCTTATAGTTTATTGTACGGTAAAACGTGCCATTTGCCCTTCGAAATAGAGCACCGTGCTTATTGGGCATTGAGAAGCTGTAATCCCGATCTCAAAATTGCTGGAGAAAACCGATTCTTGCAACTGCATGAACTCGATGAATTAAGACTCAAAGCTTATGAGAATTCGAAATTGTACAAAGCACGTACCAAAGCTTATCACGACAAGAAACTTCGAATCCGAAAAGAATTCAAGAAAGGAGATAAAGTTCTCTTGTTTAATATGCGCTATAAATTCAAAGCCCTCAAGCTTAAACAAAAGTGGTACGGTCCTTTTATAGTAAAACATGGATACTCGTCCGGTTATGTTGAATTGTATGAAAAGAATGGAGGAAGCTTCATTGTTAATGGACACCGTGTTAAACTATACTATGAGGAGTGGAGTGAACATATTCCGCTCAAAGAAAATAAAGAAAAATAAAAAGAAATACGAGTCTGGCTGATGACTCTATAATAAAATAAGCGCTTCTCGGGAGGCAACCCGTGTGTTTTTAATTTTAAATTTTTAAGTGTGATTTTCCTTTTTAAAATAAATTCATGCTTACACCCCACATTTTTAACCAATGTTTTGCTTAAGTGTGAGGGGGTGTAGCATGTGTCGCTTTTATAAAAACCTATAAAAAAATAGAGTGTTTTTCCGTAATTTTGTGTGTTTTATCTTTTTTGTAGGTACCGCAAGTTGAAGGCGAAGACAAGACTCTTGTATGATGTATGATATGCCCGTGATTCTGGTTGTTCTCTCATTCCCTTGCTTTTGTTCAGTTTTATCACATTGAGGACAATGCTAAACTTAAGTGTGAGGGGGTTGTAGGGAAATCGAGAAAAACATGCTTAATTGCCATATTTTTGGGCTATTTTAAAACTTTTGTTCTTGTTTTGCCCTCGTAAATAAAAAGTTTCAAGCAATGTATATAAATAATTAAGAAATTATCCAATTGGTAATTTTTGAAAATTTTAGATGTATTTTTGTGTCAAATTACCCAAGTTAAAGTCTCATATAATAGTAGAAGAAAAATCCGAAAAAATAGGAGAAAGTTGCAAGTTCCATGTTTGTCAATATCAACATGAACTTTGTAAGTATGTTGATCCATGGCTAGGAGTTTTACCCAAGAAAAAAAATATATATAAAAAAAAGAAAAAAAGAAAGAAAAAAAGTCAAAATGGCAAATAAATAGCCAAGGAGCTATAATGTTATGAAGTTGAAGGAAGAAGAAGAAATAAAAGGTATCAATTAGCCAATGTGCTAAGTCGTGATACATGTTGCTTCAATTCATATGTCATTAGTGTAGTACAGTTAGAAATAAAAGACTTTCTAGATTTTTATGGGTATTGACTTTATATCTCAATTTTTCAACCTTAAAAACTTAAGTCGATGAGTTTTATCTTGTACTTGTACTTGGTAGACTTGCATCGAATTTTTGTAAAGATACATGTACCTTTGGATTTAATTTTCTTTTCTTCTTGCTTGAGGGCAAGCAAAACTTAAGTGTGAGGGGATTTGATAACGCCTAAATCCAACATGTTTTTAGGAGCATTATACGTACTTTTGTACATGTAAATTGGTTAATTATATGATACTTTTGTGCATATTTGTTCCCAATTGTGTTTGCAAGTCTTTGTGTAGCCAATTGCAGGAATGGAGTATAAAACAACATAAACATGAAGAATTGTATGAGTACGAAGACTCCTAGACAAGTTCAAGACCCATGTACAAGTTACAAGCCTTTGAAGATCAATTTCGGGTGCAAAAACAAGTATTTCCGAGGAGTAAATAAAGATATTCAGCATGAAAGTTGCCACCATCAACATACATCCAACTTGCCACTGGCAAGAGTTAAGTTGCCACCATCACATGGGAGTTGATTTGCCTCCACCATCAAATGGGAGTTGATTTGCCTCCATCATGAGTGAAGTTGCCTCCAAAATTTGTCGAGGCAAAAATGTGTCTACATACATGCAAGAACATAAAAGAATTTCTAGACATGCTTTGGCTCCAAGTATTTGTCTTTGGCTCCAAGCCATGCATTCACTCCATGCCATCAACTAGCTTATAAATAAGACCCTTGGGGTCATGTAACTACATATCCTTATATGCCTTTCACATATCTTCTCATTACTACATCAAATAAACTCTCTCATCCTTGTCCAAACACCCATTCTCGGATTTGAACAAGGTGGTGCTAGAAAAGTCAGTTTTTGAGTCCGATAAGCAAAGTTATCATCACGAAACTCTTAGGGGTCATTACCCTAATCATTAGTAACATTTTACCTCTTTGTTAGACTCTTGATTATGACTTATAATACTTTTATTTCTTAGTTTATTTCATCATTTGTTATGAGTAGCTAAGTTTCATTCTACACTTGGTAGGATGATGTTTGTAGTATGAAGTGATGGTTGTGATTGTGATTTATGTTTAATTCAATGCCAAGCTTTCCTATGATCCATTGATATATATGTTTCATGTGACAATTGCTATCAAAACCTATTTTGTTGGTAAAGATTTCATAGGTCGAAAGGGTTATTTTCTATCAACAAGTCATAGCCGGTTTGTCTATGATTGGCTATCTTTTTTATTGATCATTACTTAAGAAGTTTTGATTATCAAGAAACATACTCATAAGTGTTAGAAAATTCGTGAAACGACTGTGAACTCGAATGTGTTGAAATTAGATTAAGTCTTGAATTGAGTGATTGAGTCTAATACTTGTTTTCTTTAACCAAGGTCTTGACGAAGATTAAAGCTTTTGAAAACAATAGATTGGATTATCCATCTAATTATCATAATCATATCTGTTAACGTATCATCACAATCATACCACTACGAATTCTCAAACTAGTCTTTACCAAGTGTACCTTTAATTATATTATTAATCTCATCATTTTTACTTGTTATTTGTTTGTCAACAATTGCTACAATCAACGATTATAGTTTCATTTTAGAATAATCATAGGTTTTCCAAATCCGCGTGAACGATCTCGGTATTACCACATAAAAGCTATACACAAACGAAAGGGTTATACTTTCCCGTGCGTTTTTAGTCAATTCGGTAATTCGTGTTTATAAATTTAAAACTTGTTACCAACACCACGCATCAGCTTCCACAAAGGAGATGTTAATATTAAATTGTTAGAACATCCGCCAAAAATTTGACACTTGAATATCATTCTTATTCTTAAGCTTTTCCTTTCTCAATCTTGATGGGTATGGGAGACTTGGTTTAGGTGTAGTTTGAGTGGTTGTTAGAGGATTTTCTTTGTTATGTTATTCATTGATAGGTGTAGAAGTTGAAGGAATAGTAGGTGTAGGTTTTGAAGGTGTAGAGCTTGAAGGTGTTGATGTTGAAGGCTTATCACAAGGTGGAACCATAGTAGGCTTAACCAAAGTAGATTTAGGTGCAATTGAAGGATCATTAGTTGTATTTCCACTCCTTGTTGTGATTGCATTAACATTGGCCCTTTGATTTGTTTGTGTACATGAAGGTAGAGCACCTTATGGCCTTTGATTGAGAAGCCTCATAAACCTCTTGTTTGTTTCCTCATGCATTTCCCTCATTCTTTTCTCATTGGCTTGAAACCTCCTTTCACTCTCTTGATTCATTTTGTGAAGAAGCTCAATGGTGTTAAAATCATGTGGCACATTCCCTTGAAAGCCTTGAGGTTGGAAAGGTGGAGGTTGATTGTAATACCCTTGGTTGTTGCCTTGAAAGTGATCTCCTTGATTGTGAAAGGTATTGGGTGCTCTAAAGTTGTTTTTTCCTTGGTAATTTGGCCTAGGACCTTGATTTCTTTGAAGAAATTTAGGATGATTGTTTTGATTTTGGGTGGGTGGTTGGGGTGGAAAGCCGGGTGGAGCAAGGTAGTTGTTAGACTTGTAAGAGAGGTTGTTATGGTTGATGTTAGGTTTGAAGTACTCTCTTTGTTAATCTTGATAAGCATAACATTCAACTTGATTATTTTGAATCTTGTCACATTGTAGTTAAGAATGAGGTCCTCCACATATATCACAACTTATGGAAATGACATTCACATCATTGGAAGAAGAATTGTTCAAAGAAAGTTTCATAAGGGCTTGGGCTATCTCTTGATTTGTCTTTTGAGTATTTTCCATTACTTGAAGTATCTTATTTTGACTCTTGAGGATTTCATTATCAATGGATGTGTGAGAACTATCTTGCACAACATGGACCCTCTCATCTCTTTGATTATTTGTTTGCACCATGGATTTAGTCTCAATAATGTCCCATGCCTTTTGTCTGGATTTGGAAAGAATGTTTCCACCAGCGAAGAAATTGAGGGAATCTTGATGATGTGGTCTTAATCCATTGTAAATGGTGTTGATTTGATGAACTTGGTTAAATCCATGATTGGGGCATTTCCTCAATAACTCTAAAGCGTCCCAGCCTCACTAAATGTTTGATCATTCCTTTGTTGAAAACCAATAATTAAGTTTCTCAAATCCATGGTTCTTGAGTGAGGGAAGAACTTGTTCAAAAACTTCTTGGTAAAATCATCCCAAGTGGTGATGCTCTTAGGTGGTAGTCTATCTAGCCAATACCTAGCATGTCCCTCTAAAGAGAATGGAACTAAGATTAACTTGATGGCATCATGAGGGACCCCATTGTACTTTAGTGTATTACAAATGGATAGAAACTTCTTGATATGATCATGTGGAATATCGATGGGTCTCCCTAAAAAGGGTGTAGAAGAAACTAAAGTAATCATAGGTGTCTTAAGCTCAAAGTTGTTTGTGGGTATCTCAGGTATAACAATGGCATCGGCATTTTCCTCCACATTTGATTGGAGAATCTCCATCAATAGTTTATTTTCAAAGGTGGCCATGGCATCTTATGTATTGTTCAAAGCACGATACTCGGGATCGGCTTGATGAACGATGTTGTTTTTGTTCTTTCTCTTGTTCTTCCTTTTGGGATAAAGGGGTTGTACACCAAAAGGTATTTGTGCACGCCCTCGGGTGAGCATGCAACTCAAATCAAGGAGTGAGAGAGGAGCTCTCGTTCGACTTTGGAAAAGAAGGGATTATCATTTCCGAGATTCAACAAGTAATATCCACAAGAAAATATAATATATGTACATAATACTTTGGGTGGCAAAACCCCCAAGAAGATTTCCTTATTAGAATACTCACTAGTGAACGGGGGGTTAGGTGGCGCGAAGCACTTAAGTACCTCATTAACCCTTAGACGGCATTTTATAGCTCGTCGCCTATCTATTCATTTTAGTAGTTCGTATTCTTCGAATTCTTGCCTATCGGAAGTATTTATCTATTTTTTCCTTAATTAAGTTTGATCGATACACGTGTTAAGGACCAGAACGCTCCCGAACACGGTGTATTACAAAAGCAATACTTATGGAAGTATGTGTATTGAGTGTTCGTATACGTATATGTATCTACATATAATAATATAAAGAAAATATTTTTGTATTTATTTGGTTTTTTAAGAAAATACTATATGTACGTAAAACGATGAAAACCGATATATACAATATATTTCTGGGTGTAATATTTTAGGAAAAATATTACTTTGTGAATTTTGAATTTTTTGGTTTAATTCTTTAGAAAATAATTAATTTTGTTGGTTTTTTATTTTTTATATTTTTATATTTTTGATTTTTTTTATCTTTTGGATTTATGATACGTAAAAGGAACGCTCACGAGGTGAACGGATCCCAAAATTCAATCGAAACCGTCAATTAATAGTCTCTCGTAATGTCATGAACCGGCAGCGGCACCATTTAATGTACGATCTTACTCAAGTTCTTTTTTCCAAGCTCAAGAAAAATTGAAAGTCCAACCCATCTCAAGTTATTAATTTTTTTGGTGTTAACAAATTTATTTTGTATCTATGTCTATTTCAAAGAAGCACGTAAAAAGAGGAAAAATATTATATCTATGTATCCGTAAAAGAAATTGCAAATACCACACTAATAGCACTAAGTACAAGTATCAAATGCACAAGTGTAAAAATGCTTAAAATGTAAAGAGAATGAAAGTACAAGGACTAAATGTGTAAATTCAGAAAGTATAGGGACTAGAAATGAAAAATGTTACAAACTATGTTAACTAACTAAGAATTTCACAAAACTGTCAAACAGAAATGTAACTAACTCAAATTGCAAGGACTGATTAAGCAAAACCTAAAAAGTATGAATTAACAAAACAGATTAATAACACTATGAAAGTATGAGGACAAAATTCAATTTAAACAAATCTAAAATAAAAAACGGGCAACTAGACTCGAATAAGCTCGTTTGAGCTTATTTCTAGACCAAAATAGTTCTAGTTTTTGCAAAATGCTTAAAAATGAAATTAAGCTAGGCAGGGAATTCAGCTAAAAGCCAGTAAATCAAAAGCTAGCTTATCTCAATAAGCTCAAAATAAGCTATAAGCCTATCCAGACTTCCACACTTTGATTTTGTTATTGAAGCTTATTAAGCAAGGGATGAAAAGGTTGGAATGTCAAAAAGATTTTAAAATGATCAAGAAAATAAGCTGGAATCTCAAATAAGCTAAAAGTGCTTATCGTTGACCAAGTTTGACCAAGATTTTTCAAAAAGCTGATTTTATCAAAACTTACTCAAGACATGTTTGCAAACACATTTGTGAAAGAAAAATGGAAGTTTTATGAAGTAGAATTGCTGGAATGAGAAAATCAGTTGGCAACTATCAGTGGAACTTGAAAATGCTCATGTGCTGAATAATAAGCTAGTATCTAACTCAAATCAGCAAACTGTATTGTTTCCTTACTAATTCCGAAGTTCATATGATAAGCTACAAATGAGAGCAAAAAGCAGCTAAAACCATCAACAAACAATGAAATGGTAAGGGATCAAAGGAAGCTATTTTAGACTGATGAAAATATGTAAAGTATGACCCAAACTTTTCAAAGGCTATTTGCCTGTTTGACTTAAGTATTGACCACAAAACTTCACAAATTGACTCACACTCACTTACTGAGTGAAAATGAACTCAAAGAAACAGGTTTTAACTACTTGATTACCAAAAATGACCCTAATCCAAACACTAGTTTTGGACTGATTTCATAACTTTTCAAAGATTTTTTTGAGCAAATGTTTATGACAGTACTTGAAACTTATCAAAACTAGTTAGTAGACTCAAATGAACCTCAATTCAGCAAAATTCCAACAGGTTTACTGTGACAATCCGTCAATTTATGGTTGATATTTTATTCTTAAGTATAATTTAAAAACATTATCTAAATGTTATATTATGAACTCACTTATTTTTGGGAAGAAATTTGGGTTTACATCTTGAAGTAGCATCGACTACGTCTAAACCGGAGGACTCTACGTTACGTGCTTACTTTTACATACACCGTCTTTGATGACAATCCGATATTTCAGGAAATAAATTTATCCGTGAATATTATTTTAGGATTTTAAATTTATGTTGGTTCATAAACTCACAAATTTACGAGAAGAGATTAGGACTTACGTGAATAATTTAACGTCCTTTACAACTATACCGGAAACCTTAGGATTACGTATTTACGTTTTCGAACTCCGTTTTTGATGAGACAATTTTTATTAGATTGGTTTTGTGCCGTTGATTCATAATTTATAAAAACATTTTTCGTAAAACGACCCGAGGGCACGTAAATCGAGAAAACTAGAATCGAGGAATACCCATAAATTAGTGGGATGAGGCAAGTTTACACTTGCCCCACCCCACTATATGGGATGGCTAAACATAAGCCACCACACCCATGAGGTGTCAAATTTATATAACAAGTTTACACACTTGTCTTGTAAACTTTACAAAACCACTAACTCTTAAAACAACAAACCACAAACCATTTCTCTCATTTAGATACATGCAAACCACTCTAAATCTCTCTCAACTCTCTCCCATGGCTGTCCCATATCACCATCAAACACCACCATTAACAAAAAATCTAGCCACAAATCATATGTATAATTTACATATGATGAAAACCCATTGAAGTTATGAAGATTGGAGGTGATTTTAACAACTAAAAAGGAGTTTATATGGAGATCAATGGCTGATTTTTGGAGGAATCTACAAATACTTGGTGATCCTATAAGTGGTGTTGATATCTCATAAGATTGGTTACCCAAAACCAAGTCTTGTTCACCAAAAATCCAAGCCTTGATCATGACCTACACAACCTTGGTGGTATAAAGATTGTTCTTCTTATCCTCTTGTAATTTTGATTATGTAATATTGTAATTTCTTTATTTATGTATATGTATATAATGATGAATGATGATTAAACATATTATGTGGGGATTTGGTGTTGATAGATTTGATAAACATGGGTAAAAAGATGGAAAAACCACATGTAAAAATTGTTAAATCTTACTTAATAAGATGGCTGTATAAAAACAGTAACTAACCAAATGATAAACTGATAAAATGGCATGGTGGAATTAATATACAGTAAGTATTAGGTCTTGTACACATGTGAGAGTTGTCCATGCAATGGAATCATTAAAATGAGTGAGATATGATCAAAACAAGTTTAGAGTGCAAATCTGCCTATACTGTTTTGGAAGAATTTATTAAAATATTTAGAGGTTGATTCATTAGTAGCTATTAGGAATCAAATGGAGCACATATCATGTAGTTACTGTCATAAAATTTTGAAGTCCTGTCTCCTTATAGAACTCTAGATATGGACATTTTAGTTGATTGAAAAATACACATATATAAAACCCACTAGTTTATAATAATCATAAATAAAGAGATATATACATATTGATATTAAAATGGGACATTTTACATAAACTACAAGTATTAATGTTTTCCAATTTATAAAACTATATGCCTAAGTTTTACGTCTTTTCGGCTAAAACCGGAAGATTAACGTTTTTGTCAAATAAAACTTAGACGGTCGGACCCGTCTAATGTAAACTTTTATAAACTCACATACTGATATATGAACTTATATAACAAGTAAAAACCGATAAAACCCGAGCTTTGCAACATATAGACATTAATGGGCCAAAGTAGCCTTATTGGACTATAAACCCGACTAGTTAGTAAAACACTTATAAACTTACTTATTGGGCTTAACCCATTTGGGCCCAACATGTAAAGTATAATACTGATAATAAAAGTGTAAAATGGACTAATATAAAGTATTGGGCTTATAATAGGCTTATTGGGCCTATAACATGTAAATAAGTAAAACTAGTAAACTAGTATAAAAGTTACCAATACATAACACTAAAATGAGTAAATGAGAATGTATAAACCCACTTGATCATCATTATATATATATATATATATATAAAATCATCATATGTATACATAATTGTTATTTTTATAAAGTCATTGGACAAGAGTCTAAGACCGAGTATTATTTGTCTAGGTTTCCGTGATTGAAGCACGTAACGTACATCCGAATTGCCGATAACCCGCTTTCCCACATCAACGTGAGTTCATAGCCTCGCACTCTTTTAAATTTTTTATGAAATGTTTTATAAACCCGCGAGGGAGATAACATGTTAGTTTTGATAAAATAGGACACCATTTGTCCCGATTGTTTGATTATTGATTTAGACCCGAATGATTGTAAGACCCGATAAATGATTATATGACCCGATGTGTGAAATAAAATGGATTATTAAAGTTAGCTTATGTCACTAAAAGTTCCATTAGCATGAATTGTGAACTGCCGGGATTTGGTAGACGCTTATGCATATAATAGTACTATTTGGGGAGATCACCCCAGTTCGCGCCTTGACGGTTGATCCTCGTCGTGCCACATTGATTGGTAAGCGAATTTATGTATGAGAAGATTTACATAGCGTGATTTTTGTGACGACACGCTAACTTAGATGGGCAAATTGAGTTTCGGGTTAGCTACCCGTTGTTTGGTATAGAAAGGTAACAATGTCATGCGGCTTATAATAATCCAATATTGAAAATACTGATATACGCGTTGAATTACGATATATTGCCTAACTAGCAATACGGGGTCTTATTATTGATATTATGTTCGTGTTTTGGTTTTACATAACCATATTCATATAACGGTTTTTATTTAACTCTATATAACGTTATAAAAAGAATTGTATGATGTTTTTACGACAATGGTTCGTATAATGGTTTTGAAGGCAAACTCCTATATTATAATTTTTGATAAGGATTTGTATACAATGACTTTGGCTATTTTATGGCCTATTAAAAAGATTTGTACAAAATGATTTTCGGTAATAATTTTATACCGATGTTATATTGATGGATTTCATTAAACTCTATGAATTCACTCGGCGTTTTCGCTGACCTTTTCTTTTAACATGTTTTGTCTTAGGTACTTGAAGGTAATTCTCGGGAAGACAACAAGAATTCATGGCCCGTACTTAAATAACAAATTTCCATTCAAATGCTTTGTAAAATTTGTATGAAATAATATGACTTAGGACCTATGTAAATTGATATTCATGAATGGAAAATGCTTTATTATTAAACGACGCGATTTTTATGCGTTGTCTATCATTTGAGTATTGTGCTATCCCGTAACACCAAAGACTCTTCCGCTGAACTAAAGTATGAATATTTAGGCGTGTTACAGTTTGGTACCGGAGCTCTCGTTATAGAGAACGAAAGATTTTTAAAACCAAGGTTTTGAATAAAATATTTCAAAATCTTTTAACTATAAACATTTTTCTAAAAATGTCTAAAAATCTTTTGACTATAACGGTGCTGAAGAATTCTCGAGTTACCGACAAGGCCAGACTGAGAAGTGTTATTTTAATATATATATAACTTGGATTATATATATGTTGTAATTTGATTACATGATTGTTTGATGATTATTTTAATATTTATATGAGGTATTTATACGACGTAGATTGTCACAAGAAACCCTAACTCCCTGATAGGTGTGTAAACACCCATCTTTTCTACTACTTAATTACAATAATAACCGAGCTAAAACGTGTATTTTATGTCGTTTATGTCGGAATTATGCGTGGTTTGTGTTTTTGTTGTGATTTAGGACGAAATTGTGAAAAGTGGAGAAAACACGCCATTTACGGACTTTTATTGAAGAAAAAGATGAAAGACGAAGTCAAGAAGTCAAGAGTGCAAAAAGAACGGAAGTCCAAGTCCAATTCTGAAGATTTATCGAAGAAAAAGTCAAAAGACGGAAGTTTATCAAAAGCCGAGAAACTCAAGTCTAATTTATTGAAGAATTTAAAGACGAGTTCAAAAGAAATCCCGAGCCAAAAGTCATTAAAAGTCCAAGATTAAAGAAGATAAGAAGAAAAGGACTAATGGTGCAATTAATGAAGATTAAAGGCTTAAGGACCTAATGACGCAATTAAGAAGAAAGGAAGGAGGGTAGGAAGCTTCCTAATCCTCCCCTATATATAGTTTAGGAATTAATCATTTTTCTTTGTTGGGTGGTTTGACAAACCATTTCTTCCATTTTCCTTTATGCACATTTAATTTCTTGTCCAATTTACATTAATTATCTTGCACCTTAATTACCATTTAATTTCAAGTAAGTTTCCATTTAATTCTTGTCAATCTTTACTTTCTCTTGTCAATCTCATATCTACCTTTCTTGATCTTTGATTTTTTATGTTTATGTTTGTGTTCATGTCCATGTTCTTATTTTGATCAAGTGGGTTTTTGATTATTGTTGTTAAAATTGTTTGTTTTGTTGATTTAAATTGTTTGTTTATGTTTATCTGTTGTTTTGTTATTAGTTTAGTTTAATCTTGTGTTTGATTTTGGTTAAATTTGTGGTTAGATTCGTGGGTACTGTGATCCCTTGTTCTTCAGTTTGTTTGTTTCTGTTACTGTATTCCCAGGAAAGTTCCGGACGAAGGAAAAGTTCCGGATCAGCAAGCTCATTCGGAACTTTAAAAGTTCCGAACGAGCCAAAACCTCCAAACCAAGAAGACTTCATTCAGAAGTCTTGAAGTTCCGGATCAAGGGTTCTTCACTCGGAAGTCTTGAAGTTCCGGATCAAGGGTTCTTCATTCGGAAGTCTTGAAGTTCCGAGTCAAGGGTTCTTCATTCGGAAGTCTTGAAGTTCCGAGCCAAGGGTTCTTCATTCGGAAGTTTTGAAGTTCCGGATCAAGGGTTCTTCATTCGGAAGTCTTGAAGTTCCGGATCAAGGGTTCTTCATTCGGATGTCTTGAAGTTCCGAGCCAAGGGTTCTTCATTCGGAAGTTTTGAACTTCCGAATCAAGGTTTCTGTCAGGTTCTTTTTAGTCTTTCTTTTTAAATTTCTGTCTTTTATTCTCAAGCTTTATTTTTCCCGCCTTTTTCCTTACTTGCACTTTAAGTTTATTTGCCTTAGCTTTATTTTAGCCTTGCTTTAGCTTTAGTTTTAGTGCGTTTTAAGATTGCTTTAGATAGATTTAAGTTTGCGTCATTTACTTTTAGTGTCTCTTTAATTTCTCGTCTCGCTTTTAAATACTTGCCCTTTATTTTTAATTAGACTTTAATTTTCTTTAATTGCACTTTTACTTTAAAGTTTCGTACTTTTATTTTAAAAACAACCAAAATATTCTTTTTCACCAAAAACAACTGAGTCACACATTTAACCGGAAATCAATTTGAAGAGATACCGAGAACAACAATTGAACCTAGCAAAATCTCAGTTATTATAATGGCGCCGCTGCCGGCTCTTTTCGTGAAGATTATCAGTTTTTTGTGAAAGACGCGTTGCTTTTTGGGATCCTTTCACTCGTGAATGTTATTTTTCGTGTCAAAAATTTTCAAAAATCCCAAAAACATTTGAAACATCATAAAAATCATTTCTTTTTCAAAGTTTTGCACCAAAAATATTCTTCTTGCTTATCTATCTTTCTTTATGGATTTTTATGTCCATTGCGTCCGGTGTGGGAAACAATTATCTGGGAACAACTCTTGTCAATGGTGTACATGTGAGCGGTGTGGAAACGATATCGACAACACACAATTCGGATTTTGTCCTTTGTGCAACTCGACTAATTCATTCTTTTTGAACCCACCTCCTGTTCCCCCATGCATCTATTGTGGAAGCGATTCTCATTGGCATGTTTCGTGCCCGGTTCGATACCCGTATGGTCACGGGCAAGAACCAGGGTACAATAATGACAATGGTAATAGCTATCCACAAGAAGCACCCAGTTTCTCTCCACACCCATGGTGCTATATTTGTGGGGGCCCTCACGATGCTTCTTTTTGTGATCCGTCGCAAGTCTTTGAGAAAGTACCGTGCTATCATCCTAGTGTCTATAACTTTGAGCCCCCACATCACACCCTCAATCATCAATCCTCTCAGCAAATTAGTCTTGATCATCAACTCACATCTTTGAATGACATTCTAGAAAGTATAGCTCAACTTCGAGCTGACTTACATCAGGAAAGGCAACCGTTGCTTGATGTGGACGAAACCTTGAAAACCACCGACACCTTTTTGAGCCAATTTAGTCGTTTTCCTTCTTTTCTACACCAAAATGTTTAATTACAGCGTGGGATAGAATTGGTGAAATTGAACATACTCGGGGCGATGAACAACAAAAGTTGCTGCATGAGCTTCTTAAAGATGTGGAGGTTATCAAGGAAGAGTTAGCCGACTACGTCACTCCTAACTGGACTCGTCCCATCTATTATGATGATGACGACGACGATGATGTCTACACTTTCAACCAATCTTCTGAAGTTGCTGCTCCTACTCTCGATGTTCCTATTGCGTCTAAGGATCTAGATTCGTTGAATGAGCTTAGTGCTGTTGGTCTCGATAAATTATTGGATGATGAGGTTTGTGACTTACCTGCTATGGAGCCTGAGGACGACATTACTCTTACAGAAGAGGTCGATCCTAGTGCTGACGATTCTTCTCTCCGCTATGAGAATTTCACTTTTGAAATTTCTCAATCTCCACCGGGAGATGCGGATGATGACGATTTATTCTCTCCGGCTTAAGAGAAGTTCACCGATGACCTTGATCTTGTGGATGAGGTGGAAGACGTGCTTCTTTGCGATAGATTACGGAAAGTTCATCTTCTTATTGCTCAAATCGAAGAGTTGACTTCTCCTTCTCTTTCCAAGTCTTTACCTCCATCTATCCCTCCCATTGAAGATAATGACCCATTGCTGGAAGAAATCGATATCCACCCCATCCCTCCAGTTATTGATGATTATGACACGGAGGGGGACATTATTTTTGATAATTTGCTGCAGGAAGATATTGTCCCAAGTCCCCCTCCCGAGCACCTTTCATCCTCCTCTTTAGCCACTATTTCGAAGGATGAGTGCTTTGACCCGGGAGGTGACATTGATTATGCTATGATTGATAACAATATGGCTTTGCCGCTTGCTCAACATCTATTATCTTTGGGGGAGGACAATGTGCTTACTTTACCCACCACACCTCCCGTGGACCTCGATTTCACATACTTCTCGTATGTAGAAAGGACCTTTCTCCCATTCAAGACTTATTCCCCCGCCTCTCCTTTGTTGATGTCAACCGGGAACGAGGACAAGGTCTTTGATCCCGGTATCACATTCGAGGCTTCCCCATGGACTATTTAATTCGGGGACGATTCAGGCTCGTGACTCGGTTAATATAAACAAGCGCTTTTTGGGAGGCAACCCAATTATCTATCTATTTTCACCATAAGTGTAGGGGGAGCCCCGTGGTGTTTCTTGCCTTCTTTCTTATCATGTGCAGGGATTAGAGCTTCAAAGACACACTCTTGCTGACTTTTGACGAACCGTGACTCCGTGTTCACTTCTTCCCGGTTCCATCCTAAACTCTTTTCGATTCACTATTTTATATTTTCTCAATATTAAAATAGGAATCTCTTTAGTTGTCCTTTCCTTAGAAAGATTTAAACAACGTGCACAATGTCCTAAGTGTAGGGGAGTTTACTCCCTCATGCTTAAACATTGAGGACAATGTTTATCTTAAGTGTAGGGGGGACTTCTATCGAAGTTAAGTGGCCTTTTCCTTGTATTTGTCCTCATTTTAACCGGAAAATCAATTTTTCGACATTTTTCAAAATTTTTGATCTATTTTGGCCTATTAGTTTTTCCCTTTGTATAGTTATTTTATTTCCTTATTAGAATAAATCTTTAATAAAGTTGTTTTAATTTTCAAGCGTTGTGAATATTTTGACTCAACCCGAGTTACTTATCTAAGTTATTCTAGCTAGTATCCTTAACGTGTTTAAGTCGAGTTTTGCTAGGCTTTTATATAGGGAGCTATAACGCGAAAATCTTAACTCTCACGGGTTAAGAACAAGAACTTTTTGCAAGTTCCTATAATTGATCCTAGAGAGTCGTTTATCAAGGGAACTTTAAAATGCGATTTCTAAACATGAAAAAGTCTAAGAGTTTGCAAGATCCTATAGGCGATTCGAAAACCCAAAACTTTGATTTAATAGGCTAAGCATCCACGAGTCTCATTCCTTGAGATTTTAAACTGTGGAGAACGAGAGATGATAGAGCCAATTATAAGTCCGGTATTCTTTCGGGAATTTATGTGAGTTAATTATGAGCCTATTCTCCCATAGCTTGCTAATAATTTATCTGGTAATAAATAAAGTTGTACAATTTGAAAATTTACTTAGCTTCTAGCCCAAGATCGTGTAAAAGTTGCTCGGTATGGATTAGAGTTCATAGCCAAGGCATAACTTATTGAAGCGGGATGCGAAGATTGGCGAGTCCGAAAAGGCCCTAACAAGGCATGAGGGCTATGTTTTGTTGCTAAAGATCCAAAGTGATGTGAAGAATCATTTATCGAAAATCAATATGAAGGATCGAGACACACGACGAAAAGCAAAAACTTCCCAAAAGTCATGGAGAAGTGTATCCGAAAAGACCCTAGCAAGGTATGAGGATAAATATATCCAAGTCAATAAAGGAGGCGGATCGTTGTACATCAAAATCCAAAATAAAGATTGGAGAAAAATGAAGAAGTCGTGGTCCAAGTATGAATCTCTCAAAACTTCAAGTGAAGAAATTCATATATGAAGAGAAGGCCATTATTTCATGAACGTCTCTCAAGGTTTGAAGTATGAAGTCGCTGCCAAATATCTGTCCGAGAAAGGTCTCAAATCGCGAAGCGAGTTATGCCAAGATATGAACTTTATGAGGTCCCGAGAAGCAGTTTTAAAAGATTTTGTCCTTTAGCTAACTATTGATTAAATCATTCACTTTATTTTTGGAATAAATAACTATCGAAATAAGTCAAAAATGCATCTTCCTGATCATTCAAGACAACAATAAAATATAAGAGATACCCCTAGGAATAAGGGAGTCTAAGTGAATGTTGATCCCAAACTTAGATCGATTAAGCTTTGTGTATACGAGATTAGATCAAGTACTACACGTAGAGAAACCTTTGCTTATGAGTAAAGTAACAAAGTGTTATGCGGAATTAACACTTGATCTAAAACACAATGATGTTAAACAAACTTTCACTTGTATTAGAATAATCGTGTTGATTACAATGAAAGGTTTAACTTGCGAATACTATGAAAACTGATATATGACTTTAACCTAAAAGACCTTCTTTTATAGAACAAGAAGTCTTGTACAATAAGCTATGAATCAACTATTCTAGGTAAAGATAATAATAGAAAATACAATGTTGTGCTTATCTTTACCATACATAAATAAAGAAACAAATAAACAAAAGATATTCTATCAGTGTCAATCTTCAAGGCTGTCAGCGTTGACTTCTATCAGCGTCCAATGTCAATCTATCAGCGTTGACTTTCTTCTTATCAGCGTTTGGTGATCTGACCCATATTTTATTCCCAACAGTGAATAATGGGCCCACATGAGTTCGTGTTAGTCTACTAACTTATAATAACAATGATCTCGTTTTTAAGCTTGGTTTGGAGAAAGTGAAAACTTGAGGATGATGATTATTCATGAAATTTCAAAACCCAAGGTATGCTTTTGATTTCTTTGTTTTGAATGTTTATAGTTTCTATCTCTTTAATAAAGGCCAACGTGGATTGATGGTGATGAAAAATGTAAACTTGCTTTGTAACTAATGCATTGCATGAGGACATTGCAATGGTCAAGTGTAGGGGATTTGATAGGTGTGTAAACACCCATCTTTTCTACTACTTAATTACAATAATAACCGAGCTAAAACGTGTATTTTATGTCGTTTATGTCGGAATTATGTGTGGTTTGTGTTTTTGTTGTGATTTAGGACGAAATTGTGAAAAGTGGAGAAAACACGACATTTACGGACTTTTATTGAAGAAAAAGATGAAAGACGAAGTCAAGAAGTCAAGAGTGCAAAAAGAACGGAAGTCCAAGTCCAATTCTGAAGATTTATCGAAGAAAAAGTCAAAAGACGGAAGTTTATCAAAAGCCGAGAAACTCAAGTCTAATTTATTGAAGAATTTAAAGACGAGTTCAAAAGAAATCCCGAGCCAAAAGTCATTAAAAGTCCAAGATTAAAGAAGATAAGAAGAAAAGGACTAATGGTGCAATTAATGAAGATTAAAGGCTTAAGGACCTAATGACGCAAATAAGAAGAAAGGAAGGAGGGGAGGAAGCTTCCCTCCCCTATATATAGTTTAGGAATTAATCATTTTTCTTTGTTGGGTGGTTTGACAAACCATTTCTTCCATTTTCCTTTATGCACATTTAATTTCTTGTCCAATTTACATTAATTGTCTTGCACCTTAATTACCATTTAATTTCAAGTAAGTTTCCATTTAATTCTTGTCAATCTTTACTTTTTCTTGTCAATCTCCTATCTACCTTTCTTGATCTTTGATTTTTTATGTTTATGTTTGTGTTCATGTCCATGTTCTTATTTTGATCAAGTGGGTTTTTGATTATTGTGGTTAAAATTGTTTGTTTTGTTGATTTAAATTGTTTGTTTATGTTTATCTGTTGTTTTGTTATTAGTTTAGTTTAATCTTGTGTTTGATTTTTGTTAAATTTGTGGTTAGATTCGTGGGTACTGTGATCCCTTGTTCTTCGGTTTGTTTGTTTCTGTTACTGTATTCCCAGGAAAGTTCCGGACGAAGGAAAAGTTCCGGATCAGCAAGCTCATTCGGAACTTTAAAAGTTCCGAACGAGCCACAACCTCCAAACCAAGAAGACTTCATTCGGAAGTCTTGAAGTTCCGGATCAAGGGTTCTTCATTCGGAAGTCTTTAAGTTCCGGATCAAGGGTTCTTCATTCGGAAGTCTTGAAGTTCTGAGTCAAGGGTTCTTCATTCGGAAGTCTTGAAGTTCCGAGCCAAGGGTTCTTCATTCGGAAGTTTTGAAGTTCCGGATCAAGGGTTCTTCATTCGGAAGTCTTGAAGTTCCGGATCAAGGGTTCTTCATTCGGAAGTCTTGAAGTTCCGAGCCAAGGGTTCTTCATTCGGAAGTTTTGAACTTCCGAATCAAGGTTTCTGTCAGGTTCTTTTTAGTCTTTCTTTTTAAATTTCTGTCTTTTATTCTCAAGCTTTATTTTTCCCGCCTTTTTCCTTACTTGCCCTTTAAGTTTATTTGCCTTAGCTTTATTTTAGCCTTGCTTTAGCTTAAGTTTTAGTCGTTTTAAGATTGCTTTAGATATATTTAAGTTTGCGTCATTTACTTTTAGTGTCTCTTTAATTTCTCGTCTCGCTTTTAAATACTTGCCCTTTATTTTTAATTAGACTTTAATTTTCTTTAATTGCACTTTTACTTTAAAGTTTCGTACTTTTATTTTAAAAACAACCAAAATATTCTTTTTCACCAAAAACAACTGAGTCACACATTTAACCGGAAATCAATTCGTTAAGACACCGAGAAAACGAACTTTTTCAACTAGTAAAATCTCAACATTACTCCCCTAGCAAATCAATCGAAGCTATTTCCGTAGGAATTCTAGCTATTCCAGATCTAAACCAAGTTGTGGATATTTATGATCCCAACAGAATGGTTGATATTCGTAGAAATGTAGATATTAGTTGATTATGATATTGAAGAAGAAGTGACGAGATTAAATCTGATATAGATGTCATGACGATCTTTCCTTATAGAGTGGAGTTTGAAAAAATGTTACCACCTAGAAAGGTGTCATCTATTCATTGTCACCCAATTCTTAAATTTGAAATCGAAATGGCGAATGTTGCACTTGATGTTGTCACTGGAACCATTACCCAAAAGCCTCATGCCACTAGTACCTTTCCGAGAAGTTTAATTGAATGTGTGAGTCATTTCATACTTGTGACTCATTTGATAACTATTGTTGTAAGGAGATATAGGATTGGAAATTAAGTGTTGATCATATCGAGCTTTTACTGCCCTATTAAGGTTTAAGAATAAGGTTGAAAGTATTGGAAAATGAGGTAGGATATCGCATTGAGTATAAGTGGGTTGAAACTTGAATAAAGTAAAATTTAACTCGTATGGAATAAGAAATTGTTAAGAGGAATCCGTTAAGTCCTGTGATTGAATTATAATGTTTTAAATGATTGTTAATGGTTGTTCCTAGGCCATTGTCCAATGACGAGGATGCCTATTGTCCAATAAATGAATTGAAGAAATCTTCTTCTTGATTGGGACCGATGGATCTTCTGGGACTGGTGGGACACCTAATGACTCTTGTAGATTAGTATTCATTGTGGTATCTTTTAAAAATACCTAACTTAACTGAGACATCAGTTGGTAGGATGAGTTCTTGGAATTGTATGAGATAGTGACACGTAATGTGTTACGGTAAAATTTTGACTTGTTTGTGATTAATGAAAAGATTACCTTTGATTGCTAAATCCTACATGTGTCGATGTTATCTATCTTTTCTTGCTTCTTCCTAATGCTCGCATTAGTGATGCAACCATTGAGCAAGTACTAATCTCTATTTGAGTTACGTTGTGGATTAATCTTTTTGAGCGAATCAAGGTCATGAACTTCATGATTAATTGGCTAAGCTCATTTCCCATTATATTGTAGTTAGTTCTTGGTGAACAGCTTATCATCACTCTTTTGCAGATCACTCATTGTTTTTATAAGATAAAACAGTATCCCTTGAGAAAAATTGAATTTTCATCACTATATGGATTATTTAAAGTGAGACTTCTAAATAATCGTTATCGAAGTAAAGTTGTTTATGAAACATCTTGGAAAACTTAATTGTTTCCATGATAAAGAACATATCTGTAAATTCATTTTGAATTAAGCATGAATATATATTTTAAACATGATGACAAAGTTTTGACGAACTGAGTATTGCATCGTTAATCTTGAAATTGTGTATAGTTGCGCGCCTACATACAATTTGGAAGGGACCATGCAAGGCTGATTAGTAGTCACCATGAAATTGTTAATAAACGCTATATTTTCTATGAAGAATGTGAAAGATTAAATTTTATGAGATTTGCAAGAAGTGAAAAATAGGGACATATTGATAGGGAAACCTACATATGTGCCCGCACTATTGATTCTTTTGAGCCGAATTTAATCATCTGTGGAAATTGTCTTATTTGACAATTGACAATTCTTTCTTGTCCAATTCTCCCGTGGTGAGATTCTTTGAAAAAGTATCTGATTACCGAGTGTTGATACCCGACTGGATGTATCGACGTTCCTATCATTTCTTTTAATTAGATTTCATATTTGAATGACCTGGGTAACGATCCGAGGAGCTTTCGAATGCGTACTTAAATCATGAAAACATGGGATATATTCATATTCGTTAAATGTTTTCGTCTGTTTCTGATTTGAAATTCTATCGCGTAGATTATGCGTTCACCTTACTCTTTTATTGGTAGCTATGCCTCCCAATATCCTTGAATTTGTGAAGGATTATGAGTTATTATTAGTCTTTTGAGAAGTTCACATCTTAACAACGGTAACGAAACTAGAAAGTTGATAGTGCCAGTGGGATGGATTGATTGATTATGACATGACGACATTGTCTTAATTGATGTGAACTCGAATAGAATTCCCCTAAATGATAAGATGTTGATTATCAAAAGTGATCTAAATAATTCTTGATGGATGACCATATCCTGCATTTAGACTTGAAATTATACCGTGAATGGTTGTGAATTAGTCATAGATACTATAATCTAGAAAGAACCTAATATGAATTTATTAATAGATGTTTCTGTTATCTGAAACATTAGAAGGTATTTGTTGGTAAATTACCTAGACTTTCGCCATTAAGGCAAGTTGAAATTGGTATTGACTATATTCCCGGTGCTGCACGCGTGGCGTGTGCACTGTATGTCAGCACCATCTGAATTGAAGGAATTACTGTACAACTGAGAGAGTTGTCGAAGATAGATTTTATTCTACCAAGCTCGTCATCATGAAGAGCTATGGTGTTATTATTTCTTATATTTATTGATTACCGTGAACTAGGTACATTGACGATTAAAAATCTATATCCACTACCCAAGATGATAGATTTGTTCGATAATTTACGAGGTTCTAGCGTATGTTTTAAAAGTTTTGATCCTCGGCATGGTTATCATCAATTTCGCGTCCGCGAAAAAGATTATCTATTCCAATCACTACATCCAGAACTTGTAATGAACATTATGAGTTTCACGTGATGTCATTTGGATTGACCAATGCATATGTAGCATTCATAAATTTGGTGAATCACGTGTGTAGGCTGTAATTTGATAAATTCATGCTCGTGATCATTAAGAACCATCTGTTTGTTTATAAAAATAAGAATGAGTTAATAATTATTTATAGACTGCCCTAAATTGGCCGAACAACGATAACCTGTACCTTGAATATATAACGTGTGATTTAAGGCTTGACTCTTTACATAAAATGATCGTTTGATTAATGATGGTAAGATATATATATATATATATACATATATATATATATATATATATATATATATATATATATATATATATATATATATATATATATATATATATATATATATATATATATAGGGTGAGGTTATTTTCAGAACCAAATAAATGTACAGAACTGCGAGAACCACCTTTTTACTCTTAATATGCACATCTATAATCATCGGGTTAGTTCATTAGGTAGAAATACATGAATTTTCATTGTCGTAGGTCACTAGGAACATGTATCCTTTAACCATGCACATGTATTTGTTTTGTATGTATTATAACTATCTTTTCTTTGGATAATATGAAAACACATGTGCACTCTTCATATCGCTCATCATACTCGGATCTATAACCATTAAAACAATTATTAAATGTTAATATAAACATAATAATGAAAATACATACGCATTATTAAGAGTATAAAGGTGGTTCTCGCAGTTCTGTATATTTATTTGGTTCTGAAAATAACCTTACACTATATATATATATATATATATATATATATATATATATAAATATATATATATATATATATATATATATATATATATATATATATATATATATATATATATATATATATATATATATATATATATATATATATATATATATATATATATATATATATATATATATATATATATATATATATATATATATATATATATATATATATATATATATATATATATATATATATATATATATATATATTGACTCTTCAAAAATTAGAGCCATTAAGGCTTAGGGTTATACCAAAAAGGAGGTGCAAATATGCTTTGACAAATGTTTTAACAAAGGATTTTTAAGGGATTATTCCCTTATACCCAAAACATTTAACTAAGCTCCTGTTTAGGGGTAAATGTTTGTGTATACCTCAAGACAACCTAAGAGGGATTGAGGAAACCATTTAAACCATGACTTGGAATTTGAAACGAAAATTTTTTCTTTTCAACTAAGAAAATTTTGACCAAAGTATAAACAAAGATTTTCGACATTTTTATTAAGTATTTTCAATAAATCAACAAAGATCATGTTAATTAAATTCAAATTTATTTTGAACATTTTTATATAATTGGTCGAACTAAGAAATTTAAAATTTTTACGTTTACATTTCATAAAAATTTAATATTTATTATTTAATTACTTGTAATATTTATCGACGCTTTAAAACGTCGGATTGAGCAAAACTGATAAAAATAATAGTTGAGACAAAACTAAAACATAGAAATATGAAGAAAGAAATTTTGAATGAATACGGTCATGATAATTATTTCATCAGGGAAGATGAATGTAGATACTGACACATTATGTAAAAATAAATAACCAATTAGGATGTGTTCCTTAGTAATGAAGGTGCAAAATAAATTGCCGAGCAATTTAAAAATAGTCGATGCTTGTAAAAAAGATAATATAGATAATAAAAGTGGTTCGCGGCTAATTTGAACCATTAGAATTAAGAAGACGATGGCGCTAAATGTATTAAAGGTCGCTTATGGTTGCCTAAATATGGAGGATTTTGAGATTTAGTTATGTTGGAATCTCATAAGTTTAAGTATTCTATTCATGCCATTTCTGATTAAGTGTATCTTATCTGAAGAAGATGTACTGATGACAAATTATGAAGGCAGACATCGCCTCATACATTAGTAAACGTCTAACTATTGCAAAGGTCATCATCTGAATTTGATTCGATTTGGGTCATTGTCGACAGACTGGCCAAATCTGCTAATACCATTCCTGTTAATGATATATTCTCGATGACGAAATTGACTCTTTGTATTTAAAATAGTTGTGTAAACATAGTGTACCTATATCGATCATCTCTATTAAGATCCTCGCTTCGCATCGAATTTCTAGAGATTTGCTTAGAAGCCATTGGGAACGAACCTTGATGAGAGAGTACTGTTTACCATCCAATCGAAGGGACGAGGTAAAGTAATGATAAAAAACACTAGAAATGTTGTATTATGCTTGAATGATTGACCTTTGATAATAGACCGTATAATCGTTTTCCTTTTGAGAGATTATCATTGAAAATTTTCGTATTAGGATCGAGATTGAATCTTGTGAGGATAAATATTAGAGCATCTGTAAGCAGGAGTTGGGATGAAGACACCCGACATACACCCACTGTGAGTTGGACATGTCTTTTAGGTTTAAGGTTGCCTATGATGACAAACCTAACCTTACAAAATACTCGACCCGCGAAACCTGAAATGATTATTGAAATTAGGATCCGATTATTGACTGCCAGTAGTGGGCAGGAGGTTATGTAAATATGAAATGTAGATCTTGAAGTGCCAAGATGGGTAGCGAAGTTATGCCAAAAAATTTAACCATGGAAAAATGAATCGATGATCTGAAAGATCATGGGATATAAGTCCCCGTTGTATGGGACCATTGAGATAATGTAAAAAGTTGATTTGAAAGGCATATAAGCTGGATATACGCTAGGGATTCAAGGACTGCGTGAATTATGTTTAGTATATCGAACTTGATAAAATGTATATCAAGTGAAAATCTGATTGGTTCTTAGTAAAGTTTAGATCGACGAAAAGTTGCATTCATCAGAAACCCGTGAACATCATGGATAGAGAAAGTAAGTCAACATTTAGCCTGATCTTATTCCCGTAGTTGTGTTTGAAGAAACTCGCATACTGTAATGGATTACACTTATGAGAAAAGACCGAATGTGTAGGAAATACCCACATGGCTCTAACTCTATAAGAAGCGAGTAGTAAGATAAATTGATCTTTGAGGACAAAGATCCTGTTTAGGGGTAAATGCTGTGACAATCCGTCAATTTATGGTTGATATTTTATTCTTAAGTATAATTTAAAAACATTATCTAAATGTTATATTATGAACTCACTTATTTTTGGGAAGAAATTTGGGTTTACGTCTTGAAGTAGCATCGACTACGTCTAAACCGAAGGACTCTACGTTACGTGCTTACGTTTACATACACCGTCTTTGATGACAGTCCGATATTTCAGGAAATAAATTTATCCGTGAATATTATTTTGGGATTTTAAATTTATGTTGGTTCATAAACTCACAAATTTACGAGCAGAGATTAGGACTTACGTGAATAATTTAACGTCCTTTACAACTAAACCGGAAACCTTAGGATTACGTATTTACGTTTTCGAACTCCGTTTTTGATGAGAAAATTTTTATTAGATTGGTTTTGTGTCGTTGATTCATAATTTATAAAAACGTTTTTCGTAAAACGACCCGAGGGCACGCAAATCGAGGAAACTAGAATCGAGGAATACCCATAAATTAGTGGGATGAGACAAGTTTACACTTGCCCCACCCCACTATATGGGATGGCTAAACATAAGCCACCACACCCATGAGGTGTCAAATTTATATAACAAGTTTACACACTTGTCTTGTAAACTTAACAAAACCACTAACTCTTAAAACAACAAACCACAAACCATTTCTCTCATTTAGATACATGCAAACCACTCTAAATCTCTCTCAACTCTCTCCCATGGCTGTCCCATATCACCATCAAACACCACCATTAACAAAAAATCTAGCCACAAATCATATGTATAATTTACATATGTTGAAAGCCCATTGAAGTTATGAAGATTGGAGGTGATTTTAAGAACTAAAAAGGAGTTTATATGGAGATCAAGGGCTGATTTTTGGAGGATTATACAAATACTTGGTTATCCTAGAAGTGGTGTTGATATCTCATAAGATTGGTTACCCAAAACCAAGTCTTGTTCATCAAAAATCCATGCCTTGATCATGACCTACACAACCTTGGTGGTATAAAGATTGTTCTTCCTATCCTCTTGTTATTTTGATTATGTAATCTTGTAATTTCTTTATTTATGTATATGTATATAATGATGAATGATGATTAATGATGTTGAGTAAAAATACCCCTTTAGGAAAAGGAAGGTAAATAGGGCAAGTATGCACGACGATTTAGGAAAACCGTGTGTGAATGACCCTAAAAGTGAGTTCGTTCTCGAGGAGGCTAGTGCGTTGTGTTAAGAGATGATATTGATTTGTGATTATATGATTGAGAAAGAAAGAAAGAAATGAGATTAGAAGAGAAAGACGGTTACGAAGACGGATTAAACTAAGACGAAAAAGGCGATCACGTAAAACCGTAAATAGTGCAAAAATTAAAATTTTAACCTAAAAATTCCTAAAAATTACTAAAAATCCACAATAATATTCTAAGAGTTTACAAAAAATCCAAACTTGCTAAAACCTTTTAATTAATTAGATAATGACTTTTTAATGCTAATTAAAGCCCTAAAATCACAATTAATTATTAAAAAGCCCTAAACAAGATTTCAAAGTTTGTAAACCTCAAAAATAACCTAATTAAGCTAAAAAGAATTTTTTAAAATTTTAAAACCAATTAAAACTATTTTTAAACACTTAGAAACTATTAAAATCAATTAAAACTTAAACTAATTTTAGAAAATAACTGAAAAGTCCTAAAAATATTTGGAAAGTTACAAAACTCCTAATTAAGTGTCTTTAATATAAGAAAAATGTAAAAACTTAAAAAATCAAACTTTCAATTTTTAATAATAAAATAATAATAAAATAATAATAAAATATTCAAAAAAATCCAAAGTTTATAAAAAAATTATAAAAATTACCAAAACTCTAGAATAATGTAACTAAGACAAAAATGCAATCAGAATTTTCTGAAACCTATTTAATAATTTTATATTAAATTTTAAAGTTGGTTAAAAACCCTAAAATCCTATAAAATCAAAAATAAGTTAAATTGAAAACTTAAATAGCTGTAAACCTCAAAAATATGATTAAAAACCTAAAAACTATTTTTTCAGATTTTTAAAATACCTTTTTCTATTTTTAAATTACTTTTCAAAATTTAAATTTAAAATAATCCTAGAAAAATAATTAAGCACGTGAAAAATAATCTTTTTAAACGAAAAAGTCTTAAATCCTAATAAGAACCAAGGAAAAATGCTAACTTGTAAAAATCCTAAGTAAATAAGTTGGAATAAGCTTATAAATAAGCTGCTAGTTAAATAAGCTACAAAACAAGGACTGCTTAAGTATCAAATATTGCAAAGAGTTACCAGTCAAAGACCCTAGGGCATTTGGTAAACGCGTTTGTGTGTGGGAGGAGTGGCGCAGGTTCGAGTCCCGGCCACGTCCTTTTTGCTAAAACCTTTTTTTTTTAAACATTAAAACCCAAAAACAGTAACTTAAACTTTCTCTAAAACAAGCTTATAATCCAAAACAAGCTATAATCAAACTTTAAAAGATCAAAAATGTGCCCAGATAGCACTTTTAACTGATGAACACAAAGTGATAATCTTCACAAGTGAAGAAAGGATCAAGAGGAGCTTGATCTGTGATTCTGAGGTGTTTTTGATGGACAAAAGGGCACCCCTATACTCAGTTGAGTATAGGGAGTCAAGCAAATGCACAAAAACACAAGTCTAACACCAATTCAAGCACAAAATGGCAAATTATGTTACTGATAAAGCAAACAAGTTGGTCAAGTGACTGATTACTGAATCAATATGCACAAATGTGAATTTCAACAGCTCAAAATTTGCACAAATTCTAACCAAATAACATGAAAATGATACACAATCCTACATAATACCCTACCCTAGCAGATTTCAAGATTTGATGAACAAAATTTACAAAAATCAGTCAAACCAAGCACTTTTCTGATTCTTGGCTGTTTTTCAAAATTTTAAGCATGCAATTGTTTTAAACTTCTCCAAATAGAAGCCCCAAACTAACATACACCCTAATAACTACCTAGTGAGTAAATAAACAAGGATTTCAAGCAAGATTCATAACATTTGACCCTACTAGAACCTTAATCCAAACACCACTTAAACTTCTGAAAACCAAATTTAACAAAGCAGATATTAATGAAACTCCACCAAACTGATTAATTGCTATCTAAACATGCATAATAGACAATTAAAATCCTAAACAAGAAGATGAAACAATCAAATAAGCAATTTTAAAAAAATAATGCAAAGTCACATAAAACTGAAAACTCTTTGAAAACTGAAAAAGGGACAATGGATGCTACCTTGTTGGGCCTACATCCAGGCCCAACAGTGACTGAAAGTCACCTCCATACAGACTCGGGTCTGTGCAGACTTGTCTTTGTGGTTGAAATGAAAATGATGATGATATAAGACCTTGTTTTGAACCTGCCAAAATCAGATGACCAAGAACAAAAGTTAACTGGTACAAGAGCTTGGGCTATAGGATTAACTTATTGACAAGTTAACCTATAGCTTAAAGCTTTTAAAAAGAAAGCAGTAATATAAGAAAACTGATTTTTCTTAACTGAAAATTTTGAAAACTTAGGAAATCTGAAAACCTTTTAAAACAAGTAAATCAACAATAGAATTCAACAAAACATCAAACAATATAAATAAATGGGTTCTTTGCTTCTCATCAACAATCCTTAAACCATTTTTCATTCATTAAAAACTGGATTTACAAAGTTGTGAAAAAGGAGAAAAACAAGGAACAAGAACAAATGAAAGCCTATTCGTCCTTATATAATGGACTACAGAACTATCTAGAATGTGAAAACCCTAGTTAAGTGTATTTCCAGAAAAGCCCTTGGATGAAATTTGAATTTTCGGTCAAATGATGCCATGTGATTGCCAGTTGGATTGGGATGATCAGGAGCGTTTATCAGTCCTTGGGGACCAAGTAGAATGCTTGGGGACGTTGATGGACTGGCTTAGTTTGTTTGCTTGTAAAAAAGTGGGGCAGGGGAAGGTGGGTTTGTCTCATGGGGTGAGATTGTGACGCTTTTGGGAGGTGGGAATGGTTTGGGTGAAGATAAATTACCCATCTGGAAGAGTTGGGGTAAAACCCCTTTGAATTAAATGTGTAATTAGGATTGGATTTTTAGGGTTTATGTGTGGGAGGGAAAGAGGATTAGCAGTGTTTAATCTTGTTAAACGTTTGAATATTTGTTTCCCACGTGTTTTTGGATAGTAAAACAGGTTTTAAAAAATGTTTATTAAATAAGGTGGTAGTGGATGGTGAGTTGGTTGGTGTGGTGAGGTGGACGGCTATGAGTGGATGGGAGAGGTGAGGTGGCAGGTTGATTGGTGGTGGTGTAAATGGTTGTCTGGCCAGTTTGGCCCCCAAAGGTTTATATTCTTTTCACTTTGCAAAAAATCAGCTCCAAACTTCATTCCTTTGTTAAATACTTTAGCAGATTGACACTGTTGGCACAAGTACTTTATAAACATGAAACAAGGACTTAAAATGCATAACTTGCATTCTTCAAGGGCTGTTGGTGACATGTCTTCATACTTCAAGGTTTTGACTTGTTTGTTGACTTCTTGGAGGACCAATATTGACAATTTAGTTTTGTTGAGGGACTAAATTTTCCAATTCTTCAAAGTTAAGGGTCCTTTTTGTAATTTTGACAAACTTTAGGGACCAAACTTGTAATTATGAAGATACAAGGGTATAAAGTGTCAATTCTTCCATATTGGAGGACCAATCTTCATAATTCTTCAAATCTTCAAGGGTTTTCTTTGGAAAATTCTTCATTAGGGCTTGGTTCATCGTGCGGCTTCGTTTCCCGTGTTTGTTTTTGACTGATTCTTGTGATCTTTTGTCATTTTCTCAATATCCGTACCTAAAATACACAAGCAACAAACACAAGCATATATTTGGGTATTTTGATGATATTTATTGCATTTTAAGCCCAATTTGGACGATGAGACTATGTATAAAAGCAATCTCATCACTTAAACATATTATGTGGGGATTTGGTGTTGATAGATTTCATAAACATGGGTAAAAAGATGGAAAAATCACATGTAAAAATGGTAAAATCTTACTTAAATAGATGGTTGTATAAAAACAGTAACTAACCAAATGATAAACTGATAAAATGGCATGTTGGAATGAATATACAATAAGTATCAGGTCTTGTACAAATGTGAGAGTTGTCCATGCAATGGAATCATTAAAATGAGTGAGATATGATCAAAACAAGTTTAGAGTGCAAATCTGCCTATACTGTTTTGGACGAATTTATTAAAATATTTAGAGGTTGATTCATCAGTAGCTATAAGGAAATAAAATGTAGCACATGTCATGTAGTTACTGTCATAAAAATTTTAGGTCCTGTCTCCTTATAGAACTCTAGATATGGACATTTTAGTGGATTGAAAATTTAAGACAGATTTGATAAAATAAATAGTATATAATATAAGCACTCAAAATTTTGTATTTATAAAATATACATATATAAAACCCACTAGTATATAATAATCATAAATAAAGAGATACATACATATTGATATTAAAATGGGACATTTTACATAAACTACAAGCATTAATGTTTTTCCAAGTTATAAAACTATATGCCTAAGTTTTACGTCTTTTCGGCTAAAACCGGAAGATTAACGTTTTTGTCCAATAAAACTTAGACGGTCGGACCCGTCTAATGTAAACTTTTATAAACTCACATACTGACATATTAACTCATATAACAAGTAAAAACCGATAAAACCCGAGCTTTGCAACATATAGACATTAACGGGACAAAGTAGCCTTATTGGACTATAAACCTGACTAGTTAGTAAAACACTTATAAACTTACTTATTGGGCTTAACCCATTTGGGCCCAACATGTAAAGTATAATACTGATAATAAAAGTTTAAAATGGACTAATATAAGGTATTGGGCTTATAATAGGCTTATTGGGCCTAAAACGTGTAAATAAGTAAAACTAGTAAACTAGTATAAAAGTTACTAATACATAACACTAAAATTAGTAAATGAGAATGTATAAACCCACTTAATCATCATTATATATATATATATAAAATCATCATATGTATACATAATTGTTATTTTTATAAATTCATTGGACAAGAGTCTAAGACCGAGTATTATTTGTCTAGGTTTTCGTGATTGAAGCACGTACCGTACATCCAAATTGCCGATAAACCGCTTTCCCACATCAACGTGAGTTCATAGCCTCGCACTCTTTTAAATGTTTTTATGAAATGTTTTATAAACCCGCGAGGGAGATAACATGTTAGTTTTGAGAAAATAGGACACCGTTTGTCTCGATTGTTTGATTATTGATTTGGACCCGAATGATTGTAAGACCCGATGAATGATTATATGACCCGATGTGTGAAATAAAATGGATTATTAAAGTTAGGTTATGTAGCTAAACGTCCCATTAGCATGAAGTGTGAACTACCGAGATTTGGTAGACGCTTATGCATATAATAGTACTATTTGGGGACGATCACCCCAGTTCGCGCCTTGACGGTTGATCCCCGTCGTGCCATATTGATTGGTAAGCGCATTTATCTATGAGAAGATTTGCATAGCGTGATTTTTGTGACGACACGCTAACTTAGATGGGCAAATTGAGTTTCGGGTTAGCTACCCGTTGTTTGGTATAGAAAGGTAACAATGTCATGCGGCTTATAATAATCCAATATTGAAAATACTGATATACGCGTTGAATTACGATATATTGTCTGACTAGCAATACGGGGTCTTATTATTGATATTATGTTCGTGTTTTGGTTTTACATAACCTATTCATATAACGGTTGTTATTTAACTCTATACAACGTTATAAAACAAATTGTATGATGTTTTTACGACAATGGTTCGTATAATGGTTTTGAAGGCAAACTCCTATATTATGATTTTTTATAAGGATTTGTATAAAATGACTTTGGCTATTTTATGGCCTATTAGAAAGATTTGTACAAAATGATTTTCGGTAATAATTTTATACCTATGTTATATTGATGGATTTCATTAAACTCTATGAATTCACTCGGCGTTTTCGTTGACCTTTTCTTTTAACATGTTTTGTCTTAGGTACTTGAAGGTAATTCTCGGGAAGAAAACAAGAATTCATGGCCCGCACTTAAATAACAAATTTCCATTCAAATGCTTTGTAAAATTTGTATGAAATAATATGACTTGGGACCCATGTAAATTTTATATTCATGAATGGAAAATGCTTTATTATTAAACGACGCGATTTTTATGCATTGTCTATGATTTGAGTATTGTGCTATCCCGTAACACCAACGACTCTTCCGCTGAACTAAAGTATGAATATTTGGGGGTGTTACATTTACAATAAGGATCACAAAATGACTATCTGATGTATGTTAAAGCTGATAAGGACTAGAGGTAAGCTTTATTTCTAGGAATTGAGCATGGCAAAAATAGTTAAGTGGAATTTAAACAAGAAATTGGTCCCTTTTAGCTTGAAGCCACCACTGATGGAGTACTAAGGCGTTGAGCCTACTAAGAACAACTAAAACACTAGTAATCAATCACCAAAAACCATCATCTCATCATCACCAGCTACAAATCAACACCCCTACTACAATCTGCTTCTTTGGCTATGGATATGAACAAGGAAAGACTGGTAATGAACTGAAAGCTTCCAAATCACTCACAACATTCCCATTGATCAGATGTGATCAACAACAACTAAGTAGTAACATTATAAGTGTGACTTGAGATTTGACCATAGTTGACTTTGTTCTTGACTTTCTTATAATTACACTTTTAGTCCTTCATCTTTGAAAGTTGTCAAGAAAGGTCCTTTGTCTTTGCAAGGCTTGTAACTTTTCATCCTCCTTTTGTCTTTTCTTCATCAATAAAGCTTGATTTCACTTGTTTACTCCAAAATTGTATCTTTTTACCTACACAAGCACAAACAACAAAACATACCCATAATACTGCTTTGATAAATCAAAATTAGGTATTTTGCTTTATGTTTTAGGGTGGTTTGTGATATTATTGATATGAGATATCACTCATATCAAGGGCACATTGACTTTAAGAGAATTAATAGACTTGTGAGACATGCTATTGTTGATGGTTTGCCTTCAAGGCTTTTCACAATAATCACTCTTGTGTTGCATGTCTTAAAGGCAAACAACATAAGGTCTCCTTTAAGTCTAAAAGTGTCTTCATATGCTACACATAGACTTATTTGGCCCAACTAATATAGAAAGCCTAAATGGTAAATCTTACTATTTTATTGTCACTGATTCTTCTAGGTTTACTTGGATTTTCTTTTTAGCTTTAAAGAGTGATACGACTAAGACTTTAATTAACTTCATCACACAGATTGAGAAGAAAACAGGTAATGAGGTTAAAATTCTTAGAAGTGACAATGGTGGTGAATTTAGGAACAATCTGCTAGATGCCTTTTGTGTCAATAAGGGAATTACTAGGGAGTTTAGCATAGCTAGAACTCCACAACAGAATGGTTTAGCTGAAAGAAAGAATAGAACTCTAATAGAAGCTGCTAGGACCATGTTAGGAGATGCTAAGTTTCCTATTGCTTTTTGGGCCGAGGCTGTGAACATGGCTTGCTATGTTCAAAATAGAGCCTTGGTCAACAAAATCCACAATAAGACACCTCATGAGCTATTTTGGAAAAGGAAGCCTAATCTAGACATTCTTAAACCCTTTGGATGTCATGTAGTAATATTAGATACTAGTGATGCCTTAGGAAAATTTAATGCAAAAGGTGATGAAGGATACATTGTGGGTTATTCTATGAATAGCATAGGGTACAAGGTTTACAACAAGAAGAAAAAACGCATTCTTGAAAAAGTGCATGTTAAGTTCTTATAATGTAAACCTAGTGATCCTGAAAATGGGCCAGATTGGTTATTTGATTTGGAACCATAGTCTAGGACCTTGAATTATAAGCATGTTACTAATCCATACATTGTGGAGAAGGATCCAACTGTTTTGGAAGAACCTATTGTTTAGATTTTAGGTACACATGTTGCTAAAGAAGAAAGATCACATGAAGTTGAGCCAACTCCCATATTTGATTATGTCACCATACCTATATGGACTAATGGGTTTCTGAAAGCATCTGCTTCTGCTGAAAAGGAGGAAGAAGGGACACAAGAAAAACCACTTGATGAATTCATGCATGCATCTTCAGACGCTGAAAAAGCCGATTTAGACGCTAACACATTGAATTCAGGCGCTGACAATCTGTTTGGAAATTTATTCTCTTCCTCCAACAGAAATATTTTTGAACATGTTGAAGACCCCATACATCCAAGTTCAAGTGGGGATGGGAGTGGAAATGCAGATGATCTTGGCAACATGGAATCCACTATACATGACAACTCACTATTTGGGGGAGGAATACTTACAAAGGTGGCCAATGATGATCCTCCTTCCCAAATTATTGGTGATATTCAGACTCCTTTCCAAACAAGGAGGACTCACCAGACTCAAGGTGGATTCATTGCTAATATTCACAAGAAGGAAGATACCCCTCTTGTGTAAGCATGTTTGTTTGCCTGTTTTCTGTCACAAAAGGAACATAAGAAGATTTTTGAAGCTCTTAAAGAACCAAGTTGGGTTGAAGCAATGCAGGATGAGATTTACTAGCTTGCAATTCAAGATGATTGGGAGCTAGTGGACTGTCCACGGTATGGCAGACCTATTGGGACACGTTCGGTTCTAAGGAATAAAAAGGATGAAAGAGGGATTGTGGTCAGAAACAAGGCATGTTTAGTTGCTCAGGGCTATACACAAGAAGAATGGATCGACTATGAAGAGGTTTTTGCACCTGTTGCAAGAATGGAAGCAATAAGGATTTTCATAGCCTATGCTTCTTGCATGGGTTTCACAGTTCATCAAATGGTTGTGAAAAGTTCTTTCTTATATGGCACAATTGAGGAGGAAGTGTATGTTATGCAACCTCCAGGTTTTGAAGATTTAGAGCATCTAGACAAGGTGTATAGAGTCAAGAAAGCAATGTATGGACTTCATCAAGCCCCAAGAGCATGGTATGGTACATTATCCACTTACCTTGTGGAAAATGGGTTTAAGAGGGGCACCATAGACCAGACACTTTTTACCAATAAGATTGTCACGGATTTTCTTCTTGTACAGGTCTATGTGGAAGATATTATCTTTGGATCTTCAAATCCAAAGATGAGTGACGACTTTTCCAAACTCATGACAGACAAATTCAAGATGAGTGCTATTGGAGAGATGAACTTCTTTCTAGGTTTAGAAGTACAACAAAAAGAAGATGGTATCTTTATCTCTCAAGACAAGTATGTGGCTGAGATCTTGAAGAAGTTTGATTTTTCTCCTCATAAAAAACGAGCTAGCACACCCATGGATAGGGAACACCGTTGGGGAAAGAATAGAGATGGAAAAGATGTTGATGTCAGGCATAATAGGTCAATGATTGGTTCATTGATGTATCTTACAGCCTCTAGACCTGACATCATGTTTGTTGTGTGTGCATGTGCACGCCATCATCATGCTGTTAAAAGGATCTTTAGATACATTAGGTGTTATCCTACATTGGGATTATGGTATCCTAAAGATTCTCCATTGGAGCTTATTAGCTATTCAGACAGTGATTATGGAGGTGATAAGTTTGATAGGAAATCCACAACTGGTGGATGTCAATTTTTGGGGAGCAGGCTTATATCTTGGTAATGAAAGAAACAAACAGTGGTGGCAAACTCTACAACTGAAGCTGAATATGTGGCTGCAGCTGCTTGTTGTGGACAAGTTCTTTGGATACAAAACAAACTATTGGATTATGGGTATATTTTTATGCATACCAAGATATTTGTAGATAACAACAGTACACTATGCATTATTAAGAATCTTGTACATCATTCTAAAACTAAACACATAGAAATTAGGCATCCTTTTATAAGAGATTGTTTTGAAAAGGGTTTAATACATCCAGATAGGGTAGATACAGAAGAAAATGTGGCTGATCTTTTAACTAAGCCTTTTGATGTGGGGTGGTTCCATTACTTGGTAACAAGTATTGGAATGATCAATCTCACCTAAATGTGTTTTTAGAATCATTATATAGTATGTACATGATGTGCACTGTTATTTATCTTTGTAAAGTATTAGATTTTCCACTTTCTTTTTCTAACGCTGACAGAGGATATATGAACGCTGACAAGTGTTAAAATGGCCACTGACAGCAACATGTTAGTTTTGTGGTTTTTGATCTAATCATGCAGGCATTATGAGCATTGTAAAATTGGATATAGAGTTTCTTGTGGATCATTGGAGCTTACAAGGAATGTGTCAAAAGTTTATAGATTATGTTTGGAATGTTTACACTCCTATCTTGAAATAAATTTTTGTCATATACTTTTTATTTTGCAACTATGTACATCCTAGTTTAAGGGGAGGTTTAGGAAACCTTTAGGATTTTAGGTATTATTAGAATACTCTTATCACAATTCTAGGTTGTGCCACTGGTGAGTAAGAATTAGAATTTCTAGTTCTTGAGGTACTGTAGCTTGCAAAGTTGATATATTGTGAGGGTTTTCAAGACGTTTTGGCCTAGAATTGGGATTGGTCGGTTGGGAGACTTGGTGTATATTTTAATTGGGTTTTACAAAGAGTTTATATAAGATTTCTTCATTGTTAAGAACTTTGGTTAGCAAGGGACACTTGAGGACAATTATATCTATCTTGCTTATGCAAGTGTGCATGATTGAATAGTGCTTGCCACCCTATAGTCATTTTCAGTATAAGATTTATCTTCACTAGGGTAAACTTCTTTGTTAAGGTCTTTCTATTTTTCATTGTTTTTATTTTTCGCCACTGACATGATTTCTTTCCAAACGCTAATAAGACCAATTTAAACGCTGACATGGAAAAATTTCAACGCTGACAAGAATATAGCCGTTACACGCTGACGTTTACTTTTTGACAGTTGAAAAACATTGGGGTCCACCTAGTTGTTATTTTTGACAAAAATATGGGCTGTAATTTTAGCGAGTTGGTAACTTTTAATTAATGAATGAGATAAGTTATATATTTTTCAAGATTTTGACGATTATTTTTTGAATATAACTGCCTCATATTTTAACTAATCGTGTGTTTATACCTCTCCTATAAATTTGGCTCATTTCTTTCAAAAAGTGTTACTACTATTCTTGTCTGCTAAAATTCTCAAAACCTTCATACTTCCATTGTTAACATATCATAGTTTTCTTAAAAATTAACATTACACCAAAGTTTAAACCTGCTGGTGTGGAATTGGGGTTCAAAATCCAACATAATATGGTGGCTTATATGGTTGAAGATAATACTTTGCACCCCCAATACACAGAGATGATTGGGTATTTGATGGCGTCTCCTCTAAGGTATGCACTTTCTCATACTCCACTCATCCCTATCACACACATCAAGCAGTTTTGGAACACTGTTAGTTCCAAAACCATTGATGGAGTGATTACATTGGTTGGCACTGTTCATAGGGTTTAATGGGTTGTTACTTAAGCTCTAGTTAGGCTTTACGCCTTGATGATGCTGATGGTATAATAACCCTTCCCCTAGCAGATCTAGAGTTAGGACTTTATGGCTTGGGATATGCTTTGCCCCCTGTTGGGCACATAAACAAATATACTAAACAACAATTTCCCCCAGCCTGGAAGTACCTGATACATGTCATCCTACAATGTTTGAGTCCCAAATGCTCTTCTTTCAATGAAATCAATCGAACCATCGGTTGTTCTCTTGTTTGCATTGCAAATGGGCAAAAATTTATTTTTTCTAAAATGATTTTTCATGGCATGTGTCATGATGAGATGGCATTTATACATGATCTCATCATTCTTTTCGGCTTTAAATGCATAAAGTGTCATAAAAATACTATATATATGCTTGTGTTTGTTTACTTGTGTAATCTAGGTATGGATATCGTGAAAAATACAAAAGATCACAAGAAACAAGGAAAAACGAACATGAGAAACGAAGCCGTACAATGAACCGGGCCTTAGTTATGGATTTATCAAAGAAAAACCCTTGAAGAATTGAAGATGTACAAGATTGATCCCTCATTAATGAAGAAATGACACTTAATACCCTTGTATATTCATAATTACATGTTTGGTCCCTTAAGTTTGTCAAAATTACAAAAAGGTCCTTTAACTTTGAAGAATTGACAAGTTTAGTCCCTCAACAATTCTAAATTGTCAACAATGGTCCCTCATGAAGTCAAAGATCGAATGAAGACCTTCAATGATGAGAAATGTCCAAGATCAGCCCTTGAAATAATCAAAAATGGCAAAACAAACCCTTAAAACCCTTATTATAAAGTTTTGGGGAAAAAGTGTGAAGTTTAAAACTTAAATAACAAAGGAAAACGGGTTATGAAGGTTTAAAAACTTGTTTTACCACTTTTCCAAAACACAACGACTCATAATGTCATTTTTGAAAGTTCAAATAAAAAACACGCGTCCAAACAAACACAACCTACCTTTTTCGGATCAAACGTGGCACTATTCATGTTCATCCCACCCAGAATTACTTTTTACAAAAGAAAGGCTTAATCTCAATTACTCACACCCAAAAGTAATTAACCTTCCCATGCTTCACTTCACACACTCAACTCACCAATCCCATCACCCAATGGACCCCACCATTCAAGCCGTCCAACTATCATATCACACCTTAACCTCCAAGGAATGACACGTGGCCAAATCAACAGCCCACACTCCTTGCTTGGCCCCAAAGCTAAAATAAACGACTTGGATTCATTTGGACAGCTCAACAACAACAAACGCCTTCAAGCACTTCAAGGGCATTTTTGGGAATTCTAGGCTAGGGTTTCATGTATTTCTAGTTCTAGAATCATCTCTTGTACTCTATAAAAGGACCCCCAACCTATGGTGAGGCCTTTGTTCCAGTTTTACTCTTTAAACATTGTAATTCCTTTTTAAAATTTATAAAAGTTGGTATTTTAAGAAAATTGTAATTCCTTTTTATGTTTTTGAAAGTTGGTGTTGTTTAAGGGTAATTCTGAGTTCCATTTGATGTTATAAAGGTGCTTTGATCTTGTGGTTAAAGAACGTTTATGTTTGGTAAGGTTTCAATTTTGAAAAAAAGCTTGAAAACAGTCATTTATTTTTGATATTTTTCTTGTACTAACCCTTATCCAAAAGCTATAAGCCCTTGCAAGCTTGTTGACACCAAGCTAGTGAAGGTTTATCAACCTTTGGATATGCTGTTTCTTGCTTGTGTTGAAGAAATCAAGCCCTTGAGGTTCTGCTTTGAACCATCAACCAAGGCACATACCATCTCCTTTGTTCAAGGACCTTGGTCACTCTCTAGTTGTTGAGAGTTATCCAAGGAGCATAGCTGATCCCTATAGGAAGTTGTGGAGGATAGGTATAAGCTCTTTTTAAGTTTCCTCTAAAAAATTTCATGTTTATGTCTGATATGAACTTTTCCATGTGATTTAGTGTTCTTGTGTTTGTCCTTTGTGTTTTATTGTTGGTATCTGTTAGTTCTTACCTAGTTGAGGTAATTGAACCATAAAATCAGTAGGTTGTGTGTAAAATTAAAAAGTTTGTTTGAAAAAGGGCTAAAACAAGGTTGTTTAGGATTTTGGGATCATAAGGCCTTGTGGCCTGGTGCCTGTGACAAATCTAACATTTTCAGGTAGTTAAATATTTTCTCGTATAATATTTTGAAACTTATTTTTATGTTGGTTGACGAACTCACAATTTACGGATTTAAATTTGGGCTTACGTGCATAATTTGGCGTCTTCTACGACTAAACCGGAAACCTTAGGATTACGTATTTACGTTTTTGAACTCCGTTTTTGATGAGACAGTTTTATTGGATTCGTTTTGTGACGGTGATTCATAATTTATAAAAACGTTTTTCGTAAAACGACCCGAGGGCACGCAAATCGAGAAAACTAGAATCGAGAAATACCCGTAAACTAGTGAGATGGGGCAAAACACTTTGCCCCATCCCACTAGCTTACATGGGACGGCAAGAACACATCACCACACATAGGTGGCACAAGACTTAACTTGTTTATACAAGTGTAAGCTCATGCTTACACTTTAAGCTAAACTTCCACCAACTTAACAAAACCAACAAATGGTTTTCACTTAACCATTTCTTACATGCAATTCACTCTCAAAACTCTCTCTACTTCCACTTTTTGCCGTCCCACATCAAGCCACAAACACCATCTTTGATCTCTTCTAACTACAAACTACATGTTTACTAGTCCTATTAAGGTGTTTCCTTGAAACCTTGATCATTTGGTGGCCATATAACCAACTTTGGAGGTGATTTGCTTGTGTCCTAGGGCTGATTTTCCAACATATGATCTTGCTATTTGATGGTCTTGGAAATACTTGTTGTGTTCATCAAGTTCTTGCCTTCCTAAAACAAGAAATCCACTTGGATTGGTAAAGAAGATCATCCTCTACATTTTTCTCTTATTATTTTGTAAAGAACAAATGTATTTTCTTTCATTTTGTATATGTATATTATGTATATATGATGATAAAAATGTTGTGTGGGGATCAAGTGTTGATAAACATGCTTAAAAATGATGATAACCATAAGAAATGAAGCTAAAATCATGTCTAATTAGTTGGCTGTATAAAAACAGTAGATAACTAAATGAAGAACTGATAAAAATGCATGGTTTGATCTATTTACAGTAAAGTAGATGATGTTATACACATGTGAGAGTTGGCCATGCAATGGAATCAAAATAATGAGTGAGATATGATCAAAACAAGTTAGGTGGTACAATCTGAATAAGCAGTTTTGTAGGGACTGTTAAGGCAACTTAGACTCAAAATGGGCAGTAGCTATAACTAAGTTATATTTAGCACATATTATTAAGAAGTTGTCATCCAAAAATGAGCTTCTAAGTCATTGTAGAACTCTAGATATGATAAAAATGGTGAATGTGAAGTTAAAAATCAGATTTTGGAAATAATGTTTATTATTATTATATAAGCACTCACCTTATAATTTATAAAATGTAAAGTATAAACCCACTAACTTATAAAACTTAATTATATAAATGTATAAAAGGTTAATTAAATGGGTAAATTATATAAATGGTGGTAAAATAATATTTATAAGTAATAAAAACTATAAACTTGATTTTTACGACTTTTTCGGCTATCGCCGTGAAATTAACGTTTTTCATCAAATAAAACTTAGACGACCAAACCCGTCTAATGTAAAGTTTATAAAAGATATATACTGATGTATAAGTAACTAAGACAAGTAAAAACCGATAAAACCCGAACTATAAGAATTACGGACAATTACGAGCTAACTGAACCTATTAGACTAATAATTGGACTTAATAAGATAAATACTTGTAAAAAGAATTATTTGGGCTTAACCCAATAGGGCCCAACATGAAAAGTATATATATACTGATCATATAAGTATATAATGGGTAAAACCAAGTAAAAGAATTTATAAAAGACTTAATGAACTTAAAATAGGTAAAATCGGTAAAACTAGTGAACTAGTAAGACGATACTAAAACATAAACGCTAAAATGAGTAAATGAGGATTTATAAACCCACTTGATCATCATCATATGTACAATAATCATATATATGTATATTGTTATTTTGATAAAAGTCATTGGACCGAGTCTAAGACCGATTATTATTTATATAGGTTTCCGTGACCGAAGCACGCCCGTAGCCGATAATCCGCCTTTCATTAACAACGTGAGTTCATAGCCTCGCACTCTTTTAAATGTTTTATGAAACGATTTGTAAACCCGCGAGGGAGATAACATGCTAGATTTTTATAAAAATAGAACACAAGTAGTCCCGATTGTATGCTTAATGAGATGGACCCGAATGATGCTATGACCCTATATTCGAGACTAAAAGGATTATTAGTAGTTAGGTTATGTCACTTAAAGTCCCATTAGCATGAATTGTGAACTACCGGGTTTTGGTAGACGCTTATGCATTTGATAGTACTATTTGGGGACGATCACCCCAGTTCGCGCCTTGACGGTTGATCCCCGTCGTATCACATTGATTGGTATGCGAATTTATGTATGAGAAGATTCCATAGCGTGATTTTTGTGACGACACGCTAACTTAGATGGGCAAATTGTTTGTCGGGTTCGCGGCCTGCTGTTTTCATAGTAAGGTAACAATGTCATGCGGCTAATAATAATCCTATACAACTAACAATATAAGACATAAATAATAAACGATAACGACGCTATTACGATGAATATATTACCTATCAAGGTAATATAGAGACTACGGTCTCATGGACGGTTTCAGATGTATGCTTGATTTATATATTGCCTGACTAGCAATATGTGGACTTACTTCCGATATTATACTTGTGTTCTGGTTTTAAATGATTGTAAATGATTGTTTTATATAACGGATTTCATTAAACTCTATGAATTCACTCGGCATTCGCTGATATGATTTTTACATGTTTTCTATCTCAGGTGCTTGAAGGTAATCCGGATGGAGATCGACTCTGATGGCCCACACTTAATATTAAAAATGTTCATTCGATCTGTGTTTTGTAAACTTAATGACCTGTATAATTTGGGACCTGTTGTACACTTTTAAACCTTTTTATCGAATGAATGTTTGTTAAACCTTGTACAACCATTTTTATGTGTTGTCTATGATTGGAGTTATTGTGCTATCCCGTAACACTCTGAAAGACCCTTCCGCTGTACCGATACGAAAAATGAGAGTGTTACAGTTTGGTACCAGAGCTCTCGTTGTAGAGAACAAAAGATTTTAAAAACCAAGGTTTTGAACAAAACTTTTCAAAATCTTTTGACAATGAACATTTTAGAAAATATTTGAAAAATCTTTTGACTATAACGGTGCCAGAGATCTCCGACGTTACCAACAAGCCCTATTGAGAAGATATATATTTTGATATATATAATTTAATTTATATATATGTATATATCGTGATTTCATTATGTAATTGTTTAACTAGTATGTTATCCTAATACGAGATAAATATATATAAATGCAGATTGTCATGGCTGACCCTAATATTCCTGTAGAAAACCATGCTATTCCCGAACCTAATATAGAAGATGATCCTTATTTAGACTTAGTAGATTTTGATATTGATGACGAGGAGGAACCATTTGAGGATCCCGAGCCCGAGTTAGGACTAGGAGATCAGATTGCCCCTCAGGTTGACTTAGTAGAGAATGAGATTGAGAATGTGGGTAATGAGAATGTGGATATTGAGAATGCTGATATTGAGAACAATGATGAGATTGGGTTAGATGAGTTAGATGATGAGATTGACGACGAGGAAGTCGAGGAAGATGTAGGTATAGATGTTGAGGTTGATGACGATGAGGAAGCTGAGCTTATATATCCGTATGATGTTCCAGAAGGCGAGCCTTTGCCCCCACCAGTTTGTTTGTCTGATTCCGAGGATGAGTTACCTAGGGATGAAATGTCTGAATCGTCTGAATCTGATTCTGAATCAGAGGAGGATGAGGATGACGATGCACCTGACGGTACTAATGGTATTGCTACTCGTAGACGTGAGATAGGAGAGTCGTCTAGTGCTTGACAGGCTACTCATATTGATGGTCTTGCACCATGGGCCTTGAGACGTGATCTAGATGCTTCCCGTGTTAAGAGTTGTGTGACAGAGGTTGGATTAGGTGTTGTTCAGACTCAGGTTGCTTATTTGGAGTCGAAGGCTAAGGTTGGCGAGAAAGAGCGAGAATTGCTTAGTTTGGATTTGAGTGATGTAGAACGTGGTTTGAATGAGGCTTTTAGGAGGTTATCGGTATTGGAAAGCCGTGAGTATGTGGATATGAAGAGAAAGGTGAATACTATGGAGATTCAGTTGAGTGTGGCTCGTGCGATGCGTGAGAAAGCTGAAAAGGAGTTGAATGTATCCGTGGGTTGGAACAGTAGATTTTATGCTGACATGGTTGAAGGAGGAGTAATCCGTAAGCGCCCAGCTGAAGATGTGTCTAGTGATCGTCCGGCGAAGATCCATAAGACGATGGATGATGGACCATCTGGCGGTTCTCAGTAGACCAGTCTGTGTTTAGTAGTGACCTTTATATCTTTTGTGTTTATAGCTTTGACTGAACCGACTTGCTTGTTGTAGCTTTGGCACGAATTTTGAGTGTATATAGTGTTAGAACTTTGATATGGATGTACTAAGACAATACTTTTGTTTCAGATCGAATGAAATATGTATCTTGTCTTGAATTCCATATTGTGCCTTATTTGTGTCTTGATTATGAATTCGATCCATATTATATGAATCCTTTGTTGGATGAATGCTTAATACTTTGAAATTGTGGAATTATAGAACTATGCCGCCCAAGAAGGCTGTGACTGAGGATGATGTACGTAGGATTATTACGGAGCAAGTTACCGCATCTATGACTGAATTCATGGCAAATGCTAGAAATGAAGCTGGCGGTAGTGGAGCTGGCGGTAGTGGAGCTGGCGGTAGTGGAGCTGGCGGTAGTGGAGCTGGCGGTAGTGGAGCTGGCGGTAGTGGAATTGGCGGTACTAATGTGAATGTAAATGCTAATAATGTGAATGCTAATGCTGGAGGAAACGCATGAGGACTTGGAACTAATGCACCTGAAGTTGGTGGCTGTACTTATGTGACGTTCATGTAGTGTGAACCTCTACCTTTTAATGGAACTGAAGGTGCTGTAGGACTAAGCCAGTGGATTGAGAAGATTGAATCGGTGTTTAGGATTAGTAAGTGTAAGGAGGAAGATAAGGTGACTTTTGCTATGGCTACTCTTAAAGGTCGTGCGTTGACTTGGTGGAACGGGAGAATTGCTTTCATGGGTCTTGATGCTGCTAATGCTACTCCTTGGGCTGAAATCAAGAAGTGGATGACTTTGGAGTTTTGTCCTCGTAGTGTGATTATTAGGTTAGAGCAAGAGTTGATTCATCTGAGAATGAAAGGTGTGGACATTGATAGTTACATGAACCGATTCCATGAGTTGGCCTTGCTATGTCCTCGATTGGTTGAACCCGAAGAGATCCGAATTGAGCAATATGTAAAAGGGTTGACCAGGAATATCCGGGGGGACGTAACATCATCGAAACCACTGACCATTGATGATGCTGTTCGAATGGCTTACCAACTCATTGGACAGATAATTCAGGATAAGGAAGATGAAGCCCGTGTAGGTGAGAAAAGAAAGGGAGACGGTGATCGTGTAGATAGAGGTGATTATAGGAAGAATTTCAATCGCCGTCAGAACCAGAGAAAGGGGAATGCAAATGCTATTACCAACAATGCACCGCGCAACGATGATAGATGTCCTAAGTGTGGCAACAAGAGGCATCCTGGCGACTGCTGGAAGTGCCGAAATTGCGGAAAGCTTGGACACAAGGTTGAAAGGTGTAAGAAGGGAACGATTTGCTTCAACTGTAATGAAGAAGGTCATAGGAAATCGGAATGCCCCAAGTTGAAAGCGATTGTACCTGGAAGAAACCCCCAGGGTGGTATCTACCAACTTGGAACAATTGAGGTGAAGAAAGAGGATCCGAATGTCGTTACCGGTACGTTTTTACTCAACAATCATTATGCTGTTGCTTTATTCGATTCGGGTGCCGATAGGAGCTTTGTATCCACTAAATTTAGTGCCCTTATTGATATTGAACCTGTTGAGATAAGTACCAGTTACGAGGTGGAATTGGCTGATGGTAAATTAGTGAAAACTAATAAGCTATTAGAAGGATGCTCTCTAAATCTCTTGAACCATTCCTTTCCGATTGATTTGATGATGATAGAATTAGGTAGTTTTGATATTATTATTGGTATGGATTGGTTGTCGTTGAATAATGCTACTATTTTATGTGGAGAGAAGAAGGTTAAGATTCCTCTTAGGAATAGGACGTTAGTAATTGATGGTAGTCGAGGTGAATCCCGTTTAAAAATCGTTTCATGTATTAAAGTCCAAAAGTACATCAGGAACGGTTGTGAGTTATTCTTAGCTCAAGTGACCGGGAATGAGTCTAGGGAGAAACGATTGGAAGATGTACCTATTATTTGTGAATTTCCTGAGGTATTTCCTAAAGATTTACCAGGACTTCCACCGATAAGGCAAGTAGAGTTTCGAATCGATTTAATTCCTGGTGCTGCACCGGTGGCACGTGCGCCTTACCGATTAGCCCCTTCTGAATTAAAGGAGTTATCTGAGCAACTTAAGGAGTTGTCTGATAAAGGTTTTATTCGACCGAGCTCGTCGCCTTGGGGAGCTCCAGTCTTGTTCGTTAAGAAGAAGGATGGATCTTTTCGTATGTGCATTGATTATAGGGAACTGAATAAGTTGACAATTAAGAATCGATATCCTTTACCTAGGATTGATGATTTGTTTGATCAACTGCAAGGATCTAGTGTGTATTCTAAGATAGATTTGCGGTCAGGATATCACCAACTTCGCGTCCGTGAAGAAGATATTCCTATAACTGCATTTAGAACTCGTTATGGACACTATGAATTTCAAGTAATGCCATTTGGGTTAACTAACGCACCTGCGGTTTTCATGGATTTAATGAATCGAGTGTGCAAGCCCTACTTGGATAAATTTGTGATTGTGTTTATTGACGATATTCTAATCTATTCTAAGAATGAAGATGAGCATAGAGAACATTTGAGGATTGTTTTGAAGTTGTTGAAGGATGAAAAGTTGTATGCTAAGTTTTCGAAGTGTGATTTCTGGTTGGATTCTGTGCAATTTCTTGGTCATGTGATTAACAGAGATGGAATTCATGTTGATCCTGCAAAGGTTGAAGCTATTAAGAATTGGTCTGCACCGACAACGCCAACGGAAGTGCGACAGTTCTTAGGATTAGCTGGCTATTATAGGCGATTCATTAAAGAATTTTCTTTGATAGCTAAACCCTTGACTAAGCTTACTCAGAAGAATAAACCTTTCGTTTGGGGAAGTGATGAAGATGGAGCATTTCAGATATTGAAGCAAAAATTATGTAGTGCGCCAATCTTATCATTACCCGAAGGGAGTGAAGATTTTGTAGTGTATTGTGATGCATCTCTTAGAGGTTATGGAGCTGTGTTGATGCAGAGAGAGAAAGTGATAGCTTATGCTTCTAGGCAATTAAGGAAGAATGAGGAGAATTATACTACTCATGATCTTGAGTTAGGAGCTGTGGTCTTTGCTCTTAGGTTGTGGAGACATTATCTGTATGGCACCAAGTGTACCGTATTCACCGATCACAAAAGCCTACAGTATATTCTCGATCAGAAGGAGTTGAACATGAGGCAACGAAGATGGATAGAGTTGTTAAGTGATTATGATTGTGATATAAAGTATCACCCAGGAAAAGCCAACGTTGTTGCTGATGCGTTGAGTAGGAAAGATAGAGAGCCTATCAGGGTGTGTTCTCTAGTCTTGACCGTGCACAATAATTTGCCTGAGCAAATTAGAAATGCGCAAATAGAAGCTTGTAAGAAGGAGAATTTTGTTAATGAAGGGTTCCGAGGAGAAGGAGATCCTTTAGAGGTTAGAGCTGATGGAGTGAAATGTTTAAGAGGTCGTATGTGGATACCTAAGTTTGGAGGCTTAAGAGATTTGATTATGTTAGAATCCCATAAATCTAAGTATTCCATTCATCCGGGATCTGATAAGATGTACCATGATTTGAAGAAGTTGTACTGGTGGCCGAATATGAAAGCTGACATAGCTATGTATGTTCTTCAATGCTTGACTTGTGCTAGAGTCAAAGCTGAACATCAAAAGCCATCAGGACTACTTCAACAACCAAAGATTCCTGAATGGAAGTGGGAGCGAATTACGATGGACTTTATCACCAAGCTTCCTAGAACATCATCTGGAAACAATTCGATTTGGGTTATTGTCGATAGACTGACCAAATCAGCACACTTCATTCCGGTTAAGGAGCAGTTCTCACTGGAGAAGCTGACTCGAATATACCTTGATAATGTTGTATGCAAGCATGGAGTGCCTGTATCGATCATTTCAGATCGAGATCCTAGATTCGCATCGAATTTTTGGAAATCTCTCCAAAGATCTTTGGGAACGAATCTCGACATGAGCACTGCTTATCACCCTCAGACTGATGGGCAGAGTGAAAGGATGATACAAACACTGGAAGATATGTTGAGAGCTTGTGTGTTAGACTTTGGTAAGAATTGGGATAAACATTTGTCGTTAGCAGAGTTTTCATATAACAATAGTTACCATTCTAGTATTAAGGCTGCACCGTTTGAAGCTTTGTATGGTAGGAAGTGTAGAACTCCTGTATGTTGGAGTGAAGTTGGGGATACCCAGCTCACGGGACCGGAATTGATCCGGGAGACTACGGAGATGATAGTTCAGATTAAGAAGAGGTTGTTGACTGCCCGTAGTAGACAGAAAAGTTACGCGGATGTGCGGCGGAAGCCAATGGAGTTTGAAGTGGGTGACCGAGTAATGTTGAAAGTATCGCCATGGAAAGGCGTTATAAGATTTGGAAAACGAGGAAAATTGAATCCCCGTTATATTGGACCCTTTAAGATTCTATCTAGAGTAGGTCCGGTGTCTTACAAACTAGAGTTACCCCCAGAACTTCATGGTGTTCACAACACATTCCATGTATCTAATCTGAAGAAATGTCTAGCAGTGAGTGATGAGAAAATTCCGTTAGGTAAGGTTCGAATAGATGGGAAGTTGCATTTTATCGAAGAGCCCGTAGAAGTTATGGACCGTGAGGTAAAGCAACTGAAACAAAGTCGGATACCTATTGCCAAGATCTGATGGAATTCAAAGCATGGACCGGAGTATACTTGGGAACGAGAGGATGAAATGTGGAAGAAATATCCGCACCTCTTCGATTTCAATAAGAAACGGACATCCAAATGAAATGGATCACGAGGACGTTGATCCCTTTTAGGAGGAAAAGCTGTGACAAATCTAACATTTTCAGGTAGTTAAATATTTTCTCGTATAATATTTTGAAACTTATTTTTATGTTGGTTGACGAACTCACAATTTACGGATTTAAATTTGGGCTTACGTGCATAATTTGGCGTCTTTTACGACTAAACCGGAAACCTTAGGATTACGTATTTACGTTTTTGAACTCCGTTTTTGATGATACAATTTTTATTTGATTCGTTTTGTGACGGTGATTCATAATTTATAAAAACGTTTTTCGTAAAACGACCCGAGGGCACGCAAATCGAGAAAACTAGAATCGAGAAATACCCGTAAACTAGTGAGATGGGACAAAACACTTTGCCCCATCCCACTAGCTTACATGGGACGGCAAGAACACATCACCACACATAGGTGGCACAAGACTTAACTTGTTTATACAAGTGTAAGCTCATGCTTACACTTTAAGCTAAACTTCCACCAACTTAACAAAACCAACAAATGGTTTTCACTTAACCATTTCTTACATGCAATTCACTCTCAAAACTCTCTCTACTTCCACTTTGTGCCGTCCCACATCAAGCCACAAACACCATCTTTGATCTCTTCTAACTACAAACTACATGTTTACTAGTCCTATTAAGGTGTTTCCTTGAAACCTTGATCATTTGGTGGCCATATAACCAACTTTGGAGGTGATTTGCTTGTGTCCTAGGGCCGATTTTCCAACATATGATCTTGCTATTTGATGGTCTTGGAGATACTTGTTGTGTTCATCAAGTTCTTGCCTTCCTAAAACAAGAAATCCACTTGGATTGGTAAAGAAGATCATCCTCTACATTTTTCTCTTATTATTTTGTAAAGAACAAATGTATTTTCTTTCATTTTGTATATTTATATGATGTATATATGATGATAAAAATGTTGTGTGGGGATCAAGTGTTGATAAACATGCTTAAAAATGATGATAACCATAAGAAATGAAGCTAAAATCATGTCTAATTAGTTGGCTGTATAAAAACAGTAGATAACTAAATGAAGAACTGATAAACATGCATGGTTTGATCTATTTACAGTAAAGTAGATGATGTTATACACATGTGAGAGTTGGTCATGCAATGGAATCAAAATAATGAGTGAGATATGATCAAAACAAGTTAGGTGGTACAATCTGAATAAGCAGTTTTGTAGGGACTGTTAAGGCAACTTAGACTCAAAATGGGCAGTAGCTATAACTAAGTTATATTTAGCACATATTATGAAGAAGTTGTCATCCAAAAATGAGCTTCTAAGTCATTGTAGAACTCTAGATATGATAAAAATGGTGAATGTGAAGTTAAAAATCAGATTTTGGAAATAATGTTTATTATTATTATATAAGCACTCACCTTATAATTTATAAAATGTAAAGTATAAACCCACTAACTTATAAAACTTAATTATATAAATGTATAAAAGGTTAATTAAATGGGTAAATTATATAAATGGTGGTAAAATAATATTTATAAGTAATAAAAACTATAAACTTGATTTTTACGACTTTTTTGGCTATCGCCGTGAAATTAACGTTTTTCATCAAATAAAACTTAGACGACCAAACCCGTCTAATGTAAAGTTTATAAAAGATATATACTGATGTATAAGTAACTAAGACAAGTAAAAACCGATAAAACCCGAACTATAAGAATTACGGACAATTACGAGCTAACTGAACCTATTAGACTAATAATTGGACTTAATAAGATAAATACTTGTAAAAAGAATTATTTGGGCTTAACCCAATAGGGCCCAACATGAAAAGTATATATATACTGATCATATAAGTATATAATGGGTAAAAACAAGTAAAAGAACTTATAAAAGACTTAATAAACTTAAAATAGGTAAAATCGGTAAAACTAGTGAACTAGTAAGACGATACTAAAACGTAAACGCTAAAATGAGTAAATGAGGATTTATAAACCCACTTGATCATCATCATATGTACAATAATCATATATATGTATATTGTTATTTTGATAAAAGTCATTGGACCGAGTCTAAGACCGATTATTATTTATATAGGTTTCCGTGACCGAAGCACGCCCGTAGCCGATAATCCGCCTTTCATTAACAACGTGAGTTCATAGCCTCGCACTCTTTTAAATGTTTTATAAAATGATTTGTAAACCCGAGAGGAAGATAACATGCTAGATTTTTATAAAAATAGAACACAAGTAGTCCCGATTGTATGCTTAATGAGATGGACCCGAATGATGCTATGACCCTATATTCGAGACTAAAAGGATTATTAGTAGTTAGGTTATGTCACTTAAAGTCCCATTAGCATGAATTGTGAACTACCGGGTTTTGGTAGACGCTTATGCATTTGATAGTACTATTTGGGGACGATCACCCCAGTTCACGCCTTGACGGTTGATCCCCGTCGTATCACATTGATTGGTAAGCGAATTTATGTATGAGAAGATTCCATAGCGTGATTTTTGTGACGACACGCTAACTTAGATGGGCAAATTGTTTGTCGGGTTCGCGGCCCGCTTTTTTCACAGTAAGGTAACAATGTCATGCGGCTAATAATAATCCTATACAACTAACAATATAAGACATAAATAATAAACGATAACGACGCTATTACGATGAATATATTACCTATCATGGTAATATAGAGACTACGGTCTCATGGACGGTTTCAGATGTATGCTTGATTTATATATTGCCTGACTAGCAATATGTGGACTTACTTCCGATATTATACTTGTGTTCTGGTTTTAAATGATTGTAAATGATTGTTTTATATAACGGATTTCATTAAACTCTATGAATTCACTCGGCATTCGTTGATATGATTTTTGCATGTTTTCTATCTCAGGTGCTTGAAGGTAATCCGGATGGAGATCGACTCTGATGGCCCACACTTAATATTAAAAATGTTCATTCGATCTGTGTTTTGTAAACTTAATGACCTGTATAATTTGGGACCTGTTGTACACTTTTAAACCTTTTTATCGAATGAATGTTTGTTAAACCTTGTACAACCATTTTTATGTGTTGTCTATGATTGGAGTTATTGTGCTATCCCGTAACACTCTGAAAGACCCTTCCGCTGTACCGATACGAAAAATGAGAGTGTTACAGTGCCCTTGGTTCTTAGGGGTTGGAGAGTTTAAACAAGTCATATGCAACTGGTTTTGGTCATTGGTTAAGGCTTAAGTGGTTTGGATAAGTATTTCAAAATTTTGGAAAAATCTTATAAAATTGGTTTGAAATTGGTCAAAGACATCAGCTCCAATAAAATCTTTGTTTCTTGGATCTAAGGTCTGAAATCTGGTTTGGGAAGAGTTTAGCTGATAAGCTATCTATGCAATATCTGTTTGTTGAATTTGGTGTCCTATTGTGGGTGCTAGAGCTTATCAAAGTTGGCTGAAGTGGTCATTTCCATCAGCAAAGTGACCACCTCAATTTGGGCTTGAATTTGTTGTTATAGTGGATGCCTTGTTGTTTAACTGCTTAGAACTTGTTATTGGGCTGCTTGTGAGTGCTATTTGCTATTTGGTTTGCCTTATTTCTAGCTTATAAGCTAATTGGCTTATTGGTCTTATTTTGCCAAAATTTGTCAAGTATTGGTCAACTGACCACTTGAGTCACAAGGAATCTACCTTGAGTTCTTCACAAAAGTCGCTTAAAACAAGCCTACAAACAACCCCTGAGCTTTTGGTGAATTTTGGTGGACTTTGACTTTTGGTCAAATAAGCACAATTTGGCTTATTTTTTAGAACAGCTTATTAGTACATGCAACAACTTGGTTTTTGTGATAGCTGTCATTTTTCTCAGCTTAATATCAAATCTGGAAAGTTACAAGTCATTTGGTTAAGTTTTTGCTAGGAAACTAGCTTATTTTGCTTTTTCAGCAAGCTTATTTGCTCCTACAGCTTATTCTACTTGGCATTTTGTGAATTTTATGATTGATTATTCATAGTTAAGCTATTTGTGAGTTTTTGCAAAAAGAATCAGCTTCTGAAACGCCCTAGAACTCTAACCCGACTATTTTGTCGTTTAGTGAAAAAGTTCTTTTCAAAGTTCTGGCTTATTACTTGAGCTTTTTCAAAATTTCTTTTGAAGATTGGTTTAGAATCTCATTAAGATGTTGTGTGTTCAATTAGAGCTTATGGCATTAGCTTATGGCTTAATGGGCTTATTGGCCCATTAAGAATAAGTTGTTGACCATTTAAGATGTGATAAGCACATTTTCAGCTTTTTGGCCTTTAGACTTTTGTGCTTAAAATCAAATTTTGAGTCAGACTGGTCATTTTCAGCCGATTTGGTTAAGTTTGAACCTTTTTTGGCCCATTAAGCCCATTTAAGTAGTCTGTTTTGGTTTTTAGCCATTTGGAGGCCCATTAGGGGTATTTTGGTAATTTCATTTTCATTTTCTGTTTATTTAGGTTAAAATAAATTAGTTTGTAAGTTTTTATAATTTTTTATAATTTTTGGATTTCTATAATTATTTTAATATTATTTTATTATTAAATTTCAATTTTCACATTTTAGCACTTTTTATATTTTTCTTAGGTTAAATACATTAAAATAGAATTTTTGCAACTCTTAGATTAATTTTATCATCATTTTTCTAATTTCTAGAATTATTTTAAGATTTTAATAGTTTTTAATCATTTTAAATAGTTTTAATTAATTTAAAAATAATAAAAATAGTTCTTATTCTTATTTAGTCATTTTAGAGGTTTAGAAAGTGAAAAGTCTTTATTTGTGATTTTTATTAATTATTTTGATTTTTAGGGCTTTAATTAGCATTTAAAAATTAATATTTAATTAAATAAAAGGTTTGAAAAGGTTTGATCATTTGTAAACTCTTAGTTTGTTTAATTTGATTTTTGGTAATTTTTTGGAAATTTCTAGATTTTATTTTTATTTTGGCACTTTTTACGGTTTTTATTCTAGTCATCGTAGTAATAATTTTCACGTATCCGTCATTCTATTTTCTCATCCCCTTCTTTCAAATATTAATCTCAAATAACATTTCATTTTAGTCACACACATATACCTCCTTGGGAAACGAACATAATTGGGTCATTAACAATTGATTTTCCTAAATCATTTGTTTAATACTTTCCGCTTTTACGCCTTTTTCCTAAAAGGTCGTATTTTTACTAAAATCATTTTTGGCACCGCTGCCGGAAGGTGTGTCGTGATTATTTTGTCATTTTGTTTTTAATATTAGCCATAAATAGTATTTGTATTAGTAGAACTCTACTAATACGTATTATCGGTTTTTTTCGTTTTTCTTTTGAAATTATTATTACTATATTGTATTAAGTATCCCAACAAAATCAAAATATCTCCAAAAGTGTGCAAACACAACCTCAATTGGGATTTGATCTCCTAATTATTGTATTCGAATCTCAAACAAAAAGAAAAAGGCAAAAATAGATAAATACTTTCGTGAAGCTTGATTATGAAAAATACAAACTATAAGGTGGGTATAAGGCGGGTATTATCAAAATATACCCTAAGGAAATAGGCTCTTAAGTGCTTCGCGCCGCCTCGTTTCCCCGCTTTCTTGTGAGTATTTTATAATTGAAGGCTAAGCGAGGGTTTTGCCGCCCAAAGTATTATTACGTATCATATATATTTAATTGGTTTCTTTGTGATTAAACCCTCTTGAACAATTTGGTTTTCACCAAAGTTTTAAAGTCATTCGAAGGCGTTCACTCCACGTGATTGTTTTCATCATTTTGAGGCTTCTTTAATCAAGAGTTTGATTCGAGGAGAGATTTGGTAGATTGTTGTCTACGAAGATACACAAAATCCAAAAAAAATTAAAAACAATAAAAAAAAAATAAAAAAATTCACAAAACACCCAAAAAGAATCTTCTTTGCTCACCTCCCATTCTACGTCAAGTGTATGCTAACTCGTAATCAAGCAAAACGAGCTCGTAAACGTCGTCAAAGTCAAGGTAACCAAAGTCCTTTGATTGAACAACAACAAACTCCAATTGTCGAACTCGTTGTAGAACCAATAGTCGTCATGGTTAATCGTACTATGATGGAGTTGCTTCAAGCATCCACCGAGGGTTTTGGAGAAGCCATTGTAATTCCCTCCATCCTTGCGGAACATTTCGAGATTAAGACGGGTTTAATGTCGATGTTGCAAGCAAATAAGTTTAGAGGTCATGAAAAAGACAACCCGCATTACCACATAAGGGATTTTAATCGTCTCACCGCAACAAGCAAGTTTAAGGATGTTTCACACGACGCCATTAAGATGATGTTGTTTCCATACTCGTTAGATGGACCCGATAAAAATTGGCTCGAGAAAGAACCGCCAAATTCGATTTTGACATGGGGCGATCTCGTTTCTAAATTTGTGAACCAATTTTTTCCACCATCTAAAACAACACATTTGAAAAATGAGATTTCAAGGTTTGTACAACGTAATAATGAAAGTGTTTCAATGGCATTAAAACGATCTAAGGAAATGTTACATGAATGTCCACACCATGATTTTTCGGAATTGCATCAAATTGATACTTTTTATAATGGGCTTAATGATCATGAACGAGATTATTTGAATACCGCCACAGGTGGTAATTTTTTGTGCAAAACGACCGATGAAGCTTTAAAGATTACCGAGAATAGATCTAAGGTTTATAACCCTCATAACACACCGAGTGTTGCCAATATGGGTTCGTCATCATCGTCATCGTCTCGTAACATGAATGCCTTACATGATGAAGCAAATGAGGAAAATCGGTTTTTCGATAGATTTGCAAATCTTATGACTCATTGGAAAGCACAAGATACTTTGAATTCCGCATCGGTTAAAGCGGTTGATAAGAGTTGTTTATCTTGTGGTGGAGCTCATGATCTTTCCGAGTGCATTACCTCCGGTGGTAACACTTCGAGTGCTCACGTAGCAACGGGAACTTACAACCAAAACGGCCAAGGTTCCCGCCCAAATCAAACTCCATCAAATCAAAATACTAACAACTATCGAAACAATAATCAAAATGGTGGTTATCAAGGCAATTCACGTAATTATAACTAAGGGAATTATCAAAGTGGGAATGGACAAGTTTCAAATCAAAACCAAAACGGTGATTTTCAAACTACTACACAAGGTTTTCAAAATGATCACACCAAAAATCTTCAAGGAGAATTTTTGAATTATGCTAAAGCAAACGATGCTGATTTTGATAATATGCAACGTGAGATGATTAGCTTAAGATCCGAGTTGAAAAACGAGCTTATAAACGAACTTGCTAATGAATTTAAGACTCATGCTAATAAAATGGAAGGAAACATTCAACGTCTTCAACAAAATCAACAAAAAATTGAACAAGGACAACATGAGATTAAGCAAGAATTGTTAAAAGCGGATGCTAGGCTATCAAAATTTGAAGACCGAATGGAAAAAATGTTTGAAGCAATCATGTGTAAACGCTCTTCCTCGGGTGGTCTTCCTAGTGATACCATTGCAAACCCGAAGGGAGAAATGAAGGTTATTACTACACGTAGTGGTAAAAGTTTCAAAGAACCAATCTCTCGTCCAAGTACTTCTACGGAGAAGGAAATCGAGAAAGAGCCCGAGGTGATGGTCGAAAAGGAGCATATCACAAGCCCACGAAGTACCTCTCATGCCACACCTACGGTTGAACCAATGCCAAATTATGGAACCCGAGATTCCAAGGCCGTTGCCTAATGTCCAACCCACACCACCCTTACCTTACCCTTCGAGACGAAACAAAGAGAAATTGCAAGAACGTAACAAACAACAAATCGATCTTTTTATAAAAATGTTTCAACTGGTTCATTTTGATGTAAGTTTAGCCGACGCGTTGTTATACATGCCTCATTTTGCTTCCACTTTTAAAAGTATGATGAATGATAAGGAAAAGCTTTCAAAGCTTGCGAATTGTTCTTCGGTTTATCTTAACCGCATACCAAAAAAAGTTGGTGACCCTGGAAAGTTTTTCATTCCTTGTGATATACAAGATATGAAAGAATGCGTCGCCTTGGCCGATCTTGGTGCGAGCATTAATTTGATTTCATTTTCCATTTGGAAATCGCTTTCGCTTTCGGCTCTTACTCATTCAAACATGTCTATCGAGATGGTCGATCATTCTACGATTTTAGCATGTGGAGTAGCCGAGGATGTTTTCGTGAAAGTGGGGAAGTTCTACTATCCCGTTGATTTTATAGTAGTTGACATCCCCGCGGATCCTCAAGTTCCTCTAATTTTAGGTCGTCCATTTTTAGACACCTCGAGATCGCTTATCGACGTTCATACAAGAAATATTACTTTGAGATTCAACGAAGAGGAACTTGTTATAAACGCTACTCAAAACTCGAAACCTTCTCATGTTTATGCAATTGCTACCATCAATCACATCGACTTAGTTGATGTGGTTTGTGATGAGTTTTCAAAAGAAGTGTTAGGTTTTTCCGATAGCTCGTCAAGTGGCAATCCCACTATTTTGGATCCAATTCTTGCTAATTCTACACCAAATCTCACTCCATTCCAAGGAGGCGATTTTACTTCAAATGAAATCGACAATGAAGATGAGGTGACAATTGGTAAAGATACTTCTATTCCACCATTTCTTCCGCCGATGGAAGTTATGAGTGTTGAGCAAAACTCTTCAATCGAGGAACCGCCTATCCTTGAATTGAAAGATCTTCCATCTCACCTTGAATACGCATTCTTGGAAGGTTATCATTGCAAAAGGTCTTGCTAATGATGAAAAAACCACGCTCTTAAAAGTTCATAAAGCTCATAAAGGGGCAATTGCGTGGAAAATTTCCGACATTAAGGGTATTGACCCAAAATTTTATCCTCACAAGATTTTAATGGAGGAGGAATACAAACCCGTAATTCAAAGTCAAAGAAGGGTAAACCCCAAAATTTACGATGTCATCAAAAAGGATGTTTTAAAACTCCTTGACGCGGTAATGATTTATCCTATCTCCGATAGCCCATGGGTGAGCCCAATCCATTGTATCACTAAAAGGGAGGAATGACCGTTGTACCTAATGAAAACAACGAGTTAATTCCCACTCGTGTTGTGACCGGTTGGAGGGTGTGTATTGACTACCGAAAGTTAAATGACGCCACTCGTAAAGACCACTTTCCTTTGCCCTTCATGGATCAAATGTTGGAGCGACTCGCGGGAAATGAATTCTATTGCTTTTTAGATAGTTTTTCCGGTTACTTTCAAATCCCTATCAACCCCCGTGATCAAGAGAAAACTACGTTTACGTTTCCTTATGGAACGTTTGCTTATCGTAGGATGCCTTTCGGACATTGTAATGCACCGGGTACGTTTCAACGGTGTATGATGGCTATTTTTTATGATATGATCGAGAAGTCGATGGAAGTGTTTATGGATGACTTTTCGGTGTTTGGCAATTCGTTCACGTCGTTTATGTCTAATCTCGAGCAAATGTTAAAACGTTGTGAAGAAACCAACCTTGTGCTTAATTGTGAAAAATGTCATTTTATGTGTAAACAAGGAATCGTCTTAGGACATACAGTGTGAAAGCGGGGATTGAGGTCGATAAAGCTAAGGTAGACGTCATCGCCAAGTTACCTCATCCCAAAACCGTTAAGGGAGTTAGGAGTTTCCTAGGCCACGCGGGCGTTTATCGTCGTTTCATCAAAGTCTTTTCGAAAATCTCTCGACCTATGACACACCTTCTCGAGAAGGATGCTCCTTTTAATTTCAATGAGGATTGTGTTAGAGCTTTCGAGACTCTCAAAAGGAAACTTACCGAAGCTCCCATTCTTGTTTCTCCTAATTGGGAATTACCCTTTGAAATCATGTGTGATGCAAGTGATTATGCTATAGGGGGCGTTTTAGGGCAACGTTATGAAAAGCATTTCCGTCCTATCTATTATGCTAGTAAGACGATGACCGAGGCTCAATTAAAGTAAACCACAACGGAAAAGGAATTCCTTGCCGTGGTCTATGCTTTTGAGAAATTCCGACCTTATATCGTCTTAACTAAAGCATCGTGTATACCGACCATTCGTCTATCAAGTATCTCTTAGCTAAGCAAGATGCTAAGCCGAGATTGCTTCGTTAGATGCTCCTCCTCCAAGAATTTGATGTCACCGTGCTTGACAAAAAAGGAGCTGAGAATCTAGCGGCCAATCATCTCTCTCGTCTAGAAGATCCTCACAAAGATGTTTTCGAGAACAAGGAAATCATCGAAACATTTCCTCTGGAGACTCTCGGTGTAGTGAATTCTAAATACACCACCCCATGGTTTGCCGACATTGCAAATTACCGTGCGTGAAATTTCATAATCAAGGGTATGACAACACAACAAAAGAGAAAATCTTTCGTGACGTCAAGTTCTATTTTTGGGACGACCCTTATCTCTTTCGGGTTTGTGCGGATCAATTCGTTCGACGTTGTGTTTTTGGTGCCGAAGCTTCTAACATCCTTAGAGCTTGTCACGAGGGACCCACGGGTGGTCACCACGGTGCTAATCTCACGGCTAAGAAAGTGTTCGATGCCGGCTTCTTTTGGCCTACTATCTATCGTGATGCACACGCACTTGTGAAGTCGTGTGATTCTTGCCAACGTCAAGGAAAGTCGTCTCAACGTGATGAAATGCCGCAAAATATAATTCAAGTGTGTGAGATTTTCGACATTTGGGGCATAGACTTTATGGGGCCGTTCCCATCGTCTCATGGTAACAAGTATATCCTCGTCGCCGTCGACTACCTTTCTAAGTGGGTGGAAGCTAAGGATTTACCTACTAATGATGCTCGTGTGGTAGTGAAGTTTTTGAAGCAACTATTCTCTCGTTTTGGAACCCCTCGCGCTATTATAAGCGATCGTGGAACCCATTTTTGTAATGAAAAATTCGAGAAGGTCTTAAAGAAATATGGAGTTACTCATCGTCTTTCTACGGCTTATCACCCGCAAACGAGCGGGCAATTCGAGGATTCAAACCGAGCTTTAAAGAAGATTTTAGAGAGGTCGATTGGAGAAAACCGTGCTTTATGGTCCGACAAACTCGATGACGCTTTATGGGCCTTTAGGACCGTTTATAAGACACCTACCGGTTATACTCCATATAAGTTGGTTTATGGAAAGAATTGTCATTTACCCATTGAATTGGAGCATAAGGCATATTGGGCCCTTAAGTATGCAAATTATGACTTGAAGACCGCGGGGGATCACCGGAAAATACAATTGAATGAATTGGATGAACTAAGAGATAATGCTTATGACAATTCATTGATTTTCAAAGAAAAGACTAAAAAGTTTCATGATGCAAAGATTAAAAACCGGGTTTTTTACGTTGGTGATCAAGTGTTACTTTTTAACTCTCGATTGAAGATATTTTCCGGGAAATTGAAATATCGTTGCTCGGGTCCTTTCACCATTACGCAAGTGTTTCCTTATGGGACCATCAAGCTAGCTCAAAATGATGGTCCTAACTTCAAGTTGAATGGACATAGGCTTAAGCACTACTTTGGTGGGGAAGTTCCTTCATTGGATGACCTCGACCAAGTCACCTTCCCCAATGATAATTAGCATTGTGGGGATCGAGTCGAGCTCATGACTCGGTAATAAAAAATGAGGTGCCTCGTGGGGGAGATCCCATGCTTATTCTTTTTATGCTTTCTAATAAATAATGAGAGGGGATTTGTACCCTTCCAACTCGTTGTCTCGTGGTTCTTTATGAATGTGTTATCTAGATCATCATCATCATCACAACGATTGAAGACTCTGGTGTTCGTGAGCCTCGATCGTTTGCTTGAAGAGTTTTTCAAGAATCCATTACATATCCTTTATTGTTCTAACAATTATCTTTTAGCATACTTAATAAACGGCTTTAGATATATTGTTGATCACCCTTTCCATGCTAGATCCTAAGCGTTCGATTCTTCGTCTCTAGTATGGGGGTGCTCCACCTTTAGACTCGAAACATTGAGGACAATGTTTAATTTTAGTATGGGGGGGGGGGGGGTGAATAGATACTTGCTTTGCTTCACCCTCACGTATTCCAACTTTCAACGTCTTGTTTTGTTTTGTTGCTAATAAGGCTAAAAATAGCCAAATTTTAAAAAATTTCTTAGTTTTAATAAGTGTTTTTAAGACACGAATGTATATTTTCTGATGGGTAGAATAAGAGCTATTTTTGAGTTGATGGGCATTTGTAGCCCTTTACATTCCTTAACCCGCTCGAATCAAGTTTTGCTAGACTTTTATATAGGGAACTTTAAAACGTGAAAGTCTTAGCTCATTCGGGTTAAGAACAAGAACTTTTCGCAAGTTCCTATAATTGATCCTAGAAAGTCACTTATCAAGGGAACTATAAAACGCATTCTCTAAACTTGAAAAGTCCAAGAAAGTGCAAGATCCTATAGGTGGTTTGAAAACCCAAAACTTTGATTTGATATAGTCTTAATGAAACCTAATCTAAATTTGGATTAATTTTGACTTGCATGGCTAAGTATTCATGAGTCTCTTTAATATAGGTCTTTAAATAATGAAGAACGAGAAGTGATAGAGTTAGACAAGTGATCATGCTAAACGTAGAACATGAAAACGTTCTTTCAAAAACTTATATGTTTTTAATTGTGGCTTTTTCTCCCATAAGATCAATGCATTAGGAATAAAAATCATTGCAATAAGAAAGGTTGTACGATTTGAAAGGTTACTTAGCTTCTAGCACAAGATCATTTAAAAGTTGCTCGGGTTTGAATAGAATTCATAGCCAAGACATAACTTATTGAAGCGGGATGCGAAGATTGGTGAAGATCCAAAAAGGACCTAACAAGGCATGAGGAGCTCTATTTTTGTTGCTTAAGATCCAAGATGATGTGAAGTATCATTGTTCCTAAATCAATATGAAGGATCGAGACACACGACGAAAAGCAATTACTCCCTTAAAGATCATGGAGGAAGTCTATCCAAAAAGACCCTAACAAGGTATGAGGATAAATATATCCAAGTCCGAAAAGGAGGCGGATCGTTGTATATCAAAATCCAAAATAAAGATTGAAGAAAAATGATGAAGTCGTGGTCCAAGTATGAAGAATCTCTCAAAAACGTCAAGTGAAGAAATTCCAAAATAAAAATAGAAGACCATAATTTCAAGAACGTCTTCCAATATTTGAAGTATGAAGTACATGCAAAATATCGGTCCGAGAAAGGTCTCAAATCGTGAAACGAGTTATGCCAAGATATGAACTTAAGGAGATACACGAGAAGCCGTTTTAAAAGATTTTGTCCTTAGGCTAACTCTTGATTAAATCGTGCTACTTTACTTTCGGACTAATAAATACTCAAATAAGTCAATATGAATCACTTGTGATCCATGACAAATAGTTAAAAAATTCTAGAAACCCATTTCCTTTCATAATAACTAGAATCGTAGGGAGAAAAAGTATTACACAATTTGAACGTATGAGTAGTGTTAGCATTGTGACTTGTACTAACAATGATCTCGTTTTAGAACTTAGCATGGAATGTATGACAATCAAGGATGACGAAATTTACTCTATGGGATATTTACTTGCTTCTATTCATTAACCCTAAAAGTCACATTCGTGATGAAAATCATTCATTATGTCTTTACACATCTTTAGATATTGTTGCAAGTCTTTTACTTTGCAATAAAGGTTAATAAAATTGTATTTTGGAGATGCTTAGATACTTTATTCTGGCATTGCGTTAGGGCACGGCAATGGCTTAGTATGGGGGAGTGATGAGATGGCATTTATACATTATCTCAACATTCTTTTTGGGCTTTAAATGCATAAAATGTCATAAAAATACTATATATATATGCTTGTGTTTGTTTACTTGTGTATTGTAGGTATGGATATCGTGAAGAAGACAAAATATCACAAGAAACAAGGAAAAACGAACACGAGAAACGAAGCCGTACAATGAACCGGGCCCTAGTTCTTGATTTATCAAAGAAAACCCCTTGAAGACTTGAATATGTACAAGATTGATCCCTCATTAATGAATAAATGACACTTAATACCCTTGTATATTCATAATTACATGTTAGGTCCCTTAAGTTTGTCAAAATTACAAAAAGGTCCTTCAACTTTAAGGAATTGGCAAGTTTAGTCCCTCAACAATTCTAAATTGTCAACAATGGTCCCTCATTAAGTCAAAGATCCAATGAGAAATGTCCAAGATCAGCCCTTGAAATATTCAAAAATGGCAAAACAAACCCTTAAAACCCTTATTACAAAGTTTTGGGGCAAAAGTGTGAAGTTGAAAACTTAAATAACAAAGGAAAACGGGTTATGAAGGTTTAAAAACTTGTTTTACCACTTTTCCAAAACATAAGGACTCATAATCTCATTTCTGAAAGTTCAAATCAAAAACATGCGCCAAACAAACACAACCCACCTTTTTCGGATCAAACATGGCACTATTCATGTTCATCCCACCCAGAATTACTTTTTACAAAAGAAAGGGTTAATCTCAATTACCCACACCCAAAAGTAATTAACCTTCCCACGCTTCACTTCACACACTCAACTCACCAATCCCATCACCCAATGGACCCCACCATTCAAGCCGTCCACCTATCCTATCACACCTTAACCTCCAAGGAATGACACGTGGCCAAATCAACAGCCCACACTCCTTGCTTGGCCCCAAAGCTAAAATAAATGACTTGGATTCATTTGGACAGCTCAACAACAACAAACGTCTTCAAGCACTTCAAGGGCATTTTTGGGAATTCTAGGCTAGGGTTTCATGTATTTCTAGTTCTAGAATCATCTCTTGTACTCTATAAAAGGACCACAACCTGTGGTGAGGCCTTTGTTCCAGTTTTACTCTTTAAACATTGTAATTCCTTTTTAAAATTTATAAAAGTTTGTATTTTAAGAAAATTGTAATTCCTTTTTATGTTTTTGAAAGTTGGTGTTGTTTAAGGGTAATTCTGAGTTCCATTTGATGTTATAAAGGTGCTTTGATCTTGTGGTTAAAGCAGGTTTATGTTTGGTATGGTTTTCAAATTTGAAAAAAATCTTGAAAACAGTCATCTGTTTTTGATATGTTTCTTGTACAAAGCCTTATCCAAAAGCTATAAGCCCTTCCAAGCTTGTTGAAACCAAGCTAGTAAAGGTTTTTCAACCTTTGGATAGGCTGTTTGTTGTTTGTGTTGAAGAAACCAAGCCCTTAAGGTTCTGCTTTGAACCATCAACCAAGGCACATACCATCTCCTTTGTTCAAGGACCTTGTTCAGTCTCTAGTTGTTGAGAGTGGTCCAAGGAGCATAGCTGATCCCTCTAGGAAGTTGTGGGGGATAGGTATAAGCTCTTTTTAAGTTTCCTCTAAAAATTTCATGTTTATGTCTGATATGAACTTTGCCATGTGATTTGGTGTTCTTGTGTTTGTGCTTTGTGTTTTATTGTTTGTATCTGTTAGTTGTCACCTAGGTGAGGTAATTGAACCATAAAATTAGTAGGTTGTGTGTAAAAATATAAAGTTTGTTTGAAAAAGGGCTAAAACAAGGTTGTTTGGGTTTTTTGGATCATAAGGCCTTGTGGCCTTGTGCCCTTGGTTCTTAGGGTTTGGAGAGTTTAAACTAGTCATATGCAACTGGTTTTGGTCATTGGTTAAGGCTTAAGTGGTTTGTATAAGTATTTCGAAGTTTTGGAAAAATCTGATAAAATTGGCTTGAAATTGGTCAAACACATAAGATCCAATAAAATCTTTGTTTGTTGGATCTAAGGTCTGAAATCCGGTGTGGGAAGAGTTTAGGTGGTAAGCTATCTATGCAATATCTGTTTGTTGAATTTGGTGGCTTATTGTGGGTGCTAAGGCTTATCAAAATTTGGCTGAAGTGGTCATTTGTATCAGCAAAGTGACCACCTCAATTTGGGCTTGCATTTGTTATTCTATTGAATGCCTTGTTGTTTAACTTCTTGGAACTTGTTATTGGGCTGCTTGTGAGTGCTATTTGCTATTTGGTTTTCCTTATTGCTGACTTATAAGCTAACTGGCGTATTGGCCTTATTTTGCTAGAATCCGTCAAGTATTGGTCAACTGACCACTTGATTCACAAGGACTCTACCTTGAGTTCTTCACAAAAGTTGCTTAAAACAAGCCTACAAACAATCCCTGAGCTTTTGGTGAATTTTTGTGGACTTTGACTTTTGGTCAAATAAGCACAATTTGGCTTATTTTTGAGAACTGCTTATTGGTACATGCAACAACTTGGTTTTTGTGATAGGTGTCATTTTTCTCAGCTTAATATCAAATCTGGAAAGTTACAACTTATTTGGTTAAGTTTTTGCTAAGAAACTAGCTTATTTTGCTTATTCAGCCAGCTTATTTGCTCCTACAGCTTATCTACTTGCCTTTTTGTTAACTTTATGATTGATTATTCTCAGTTAAGCTATTTGGGAGATTTTGCAAAAAGAGTCAGCTTCTGAAACGCCCTAGAACTCTAACCCGACTATTTTGTCGTTTAGTGAATAAGTTCTTTTCAAAGTTCTGGCTTATTACTTGAGCTTTTTCAAAATTCTTTTTGCAGATTGGTTTAGAATCTCATTAAGTTGTTGTGTGTTCAATTAGAGCTTATGGCATTAGCTTATGGCTTAATGGGCTTATTGGCCCATTAAGAATAAGTTGTTGACCATTTAAGCTGTGATAAGCACATTTTCAGCTTTTGAGCCTTTATACTTTTATGCTTAAAATCAAATTTTGAGTCAGACTGGTGATTTTCAACCCATTTGGTTAAGTTTGAAATTTTTGGGCCCATTAAGCCCATATAAGTAGTCTGTTTTGGTTTTTAGCCCATTTGGGGGCCTATTAGGGGTATTTTGGTAACTTCATTTTCATTTTCTGTTCATTTAGGTTAAATTAAATTAGTTTACAAGTTTTTAGTATTTTTTTGAGTTTTTTTGGGTTTTTATTATTATTTTAATATTATTTTATTATTAAATTTCAATTTTCACATTTTAGTACTTTTTATATTTTTCTTAGGTTAAATACATTAAAATAGAATTTTTGCAACTCTTAGATTAATTTTTCATCATTTTTCTAATTTCAACAATTATTTTAAAATTTTAATAGTTTTTAATCATTTTAAATAGTTTTAATTAGTTTAAAATTTCATAAAAATAGTTTTTATTCTTATTTAGTCATTTTAGAGGCTTACAAAGTGAAAAATCTTTATTTGCGCTTTTTAGTAATTATTTTGATTTTTAGGGCTTTAATTAGCATTTAAAAATTAATATTTAATTAATTAAAAGGTTTGAAAAAGTTTTGATCATTTGTAAACTCTTAGTTTGTTTAATTTGATTTTGGTAATTTTTTGGGAATTTTTAGAGTTTATTTTTATTTTGGCACTTTTTACGGTTTTTATTCTAGTCGTCGTAGTAATAATTTTCACGTATCCGTCATTCTATTTTCTCATCCCCTTCTTTCAAATATTAATCTCAAATAACATTTCCTTTTAGTCACACACATATACCTCCTTGGGAAACGAACTTAATTGGGTCATTAACACTTGATTTTCCTAAATCATTTGTTTAATACTTTCCGCTTTTACGCCTTTTTCCTAAAAGGTCGTATTTTTACTACAATCATGTCACAATAAGGGTAACAAGATGACTCTTGCTTACCCTAGGTTCTTACAAATGGTTTTTGATGAGCGAAGATATTGTAGTAGGGACCATGACAACTTTTATGAGGTCCCTACTCAAAAGAAGATTGTGTTTGGCAACATGAATACCCCACAATTTCGAGACCTTCCCCTCACCCTAGCCATGTACGCTGTCATTAAGGCAGCTGCACAACCTCAACCACAACAAGACCCTCTACCAATACAACCTCCATCACTACAACATATGGACCTTGACCCTCAACCCATAGGCGCTGACACTCACAATATGGGCGCTGACACAGCCAACCCAAACATTGACACCATTATTCCCCACAACCAAAAGACCCCCATTCCACTTCATCCTCAGAACCCAAGACTATAGGTTTAAGAAACGCCAAAGGACTACTAGAGTGTTCTCCTCTAGTGGTCCTAGCCATGTAGCAGAGAGAACCACCACCACCACAAGTGTGGTTGGTGACTTGGGTGGGGTTGATACTATTGATACTGGCTTAGAAGCAGATCAAGACAGTCCCAACATTATTAAGACCCCATCCATGCCCAATGAATCTATTTTGGAGGGTCAAATCCCCATGATAGAGGGGGGCAGACTGGAACCTTTATTAGTTATGCAATTGACGGTGGTTTGCATGCGCTTGCAAAAGCAAAATGCATACCTTGTATAAGTTGTCACAGGTCAAGGCCTTGAACTCAATTCATTGAGAGAGATGATAGTTATCTTGGAGGATACCAATTATAGAAGGAGGCAGGAGGATTCTTCCAAAGGGGAGGATGAGTAGGTACATGTGGGTGACAAGGGATCACAAGAGGGTGGTTGATGAGACTACTTTTATACATAGTCTCATCGTCCAAAATGGGCTTAAAATGAATTAAATATCATGAAATATTCCAAATATATTCTTGTGTTTGTTACATGTGTATTTTAGGTACGGATATTGAGAAAATGGCAAAAGATCACAAGAAACAAGAAAAAACGAACACGGGAAACGAAGCCGCACAATGAACTTGGCCCTAGAGTTGATTTTTGAAGAATAAACCTTGAAGAATTGAAGATTGTACAAGTAGGGTCCTCTAATATTGAAGAATTGACACATTAAACCCTTGTTTATTCATAATTACAAGTTTGGTCCTTAAAGTTTGTCAAATTACAAAAAGGACCCTCCACTTTGAAGAATTGGCAAGAATGGTCCCTCAAATTTGAAGACTTGTCATTATTAGTCCTCCAAGAAGTCAACAATATAAGTCAACACCATGAAGTTTGAAGAAAATGCCACAACAGCCCTTCAAGTATCAATAAATTACAAGAAACACCCTTGATAAACTTTTGGAAAAGTTTTTGTGGCCAAAGTGTGAAAACTGAAACTTGAAATACATAGGAATCTGAGTTTATCATGTTTAAAACAAGAATGAAAGAAGAATGGAAGCCAAGGGACCAAACATAGCAGACAATGGAAGTTACCTTAACCAACCACAACCTACCACCTCACCCACCAAATCCCACCAGCCAATCACATCCTTCCTTTTGCCATGTCACATCCCACTCACCCTAACCGTTTAACTTAATATTAATTAGGTTAAAAATACGCGGTTAACAACTTTTTAAACTCAAAACAAGATTAAAACATGCACTATTCATCTATGAACACAATTTGGGTATTTCTTAATCCCATGGAATTAACCCTTAATCTTATCCAGATTTAAGATTAAAGTGGTTATAAACATAACCCAACCCTTAAACAAGCCACCTCATCAACCAACAAGTCACATGTAAGGTACCCTGCTCACGTTTTGGGGAAGAAGCCAAAATAGTGCCAGCCATCCAACGCCCCACAATCTTGCTTTCATATTAAGCTCACTATGGACCATTGATCAAATTCCAACAGCTAATACCTCCACAAACGTCCAAGAAAACATCACATGAGTCCAAGGTTTTCAAATTTTGCAAGGGCATATTTGGAAGATCAGGCACTAGGGTTTTTCACATTTTCAGCTTATTAGATCATGTACACCCTCTATATAAAGGGTATTTGGTCCAACATTTACATTTGCTCTTGGTTTTTCCTTGTTCAAAATTTTGTAAATCCTTTTTCAAGTTCAATGAAAACTTGTTTGAATATTTGAATAAATCCAAGTGCCAACCTTAATCCTTGCTTGTTATTGGTTAATGTTTATGATTGTTATGTCTCAAAACTTGTTTTTAAACATTGTGCAAGAAATTGCATAATTTTCAAAAATCTGATATTTTTCTATGTCTTTGGTACATCCTTGGAATTTTTTGATTACAAGTGATCTATACACCCTGATAAGAAGATGATCAAGGTGTTGTGAGCTTGTGGTTTGGGGATAATCAACGAGTGGGTACAAAGGTTGCATTAATTAGTTTTATTTTTCAATTTTCAGTTCTACGTCTTGCTTGTTCTAACCTTGTTACTCTTAGCAGCTTTGTGGAAGCTTGTGCCTTGTTAAGCTAGGAACATAGCTCAAAAATTCGTGAGTGTGGATGTACATTCATGAGGTTTGAGCCTTCTTACCCAAAATCTAATAAAATACTTGATTTGTGATTTTGTGTTCTGCTGTTATAAGTGTTGTTCTTGTGGCTTAAATCTTCTTAATACTGCATGATATTGATGTTATGATGCTATTTTAGGCTTGGGTAAAACTGAAACACACAATTGCTTTGTTAAATATTGGATTAAAAAGTGAAAGGGGTGTTTGGGTCTACTGATTTAAGGTCACTGTTTGATTTTGAGTAAGTGTTAAGTGTTGTGTGGTGTTGATATATGTTTGATAAGTGATTGTATGCTTTTATATGCAAGTTTCATGCTTTGAACATCAAATCTGAACATTGTGCTATAACTTGTTGGATTTTGCATGTTTTTACCTAAGATTTTGGAAACACCTAGAGTGTATGCATGTTTAGGGCAACAAGTGTTTAAACAAAGTTTATATAACCTGTGTGAAAGATTTGAGGGTTTGAATTTGGGCTTGTGGTCAAGTATATCAGAAAAGTTCATAATCTGCTTGTTCTTTGTTCATAAGTAACTTTTTGAACTTGAATCTTGTTCTAAACCTTGAATCATTGCATGAAACTAGTTGATTTATGTTCATTTGAATTAATCTAAGCTGTTGTGTGCATTTGGTTGGCTTATTCTTGCAAAAGCTGCATATTTGTTTGAAAATTGCTTATGTTCATGTCTGTGTGATATCTGGGCAAAGAATAAATTAACTGTATCATTTGGCTGTTAGTTTTTGAGATTTTTTTATTGCTATTGACTCCTTATAACCCACTGGTTATAAGGGTTCCTTTCTGTGCCTTAAATCCAATAAAAATCCACATAAGACAAAAAGTCAAGTTGGTCAAGCAGTGGCAACTTTTCCCACTATTGGACACCCAAAACTAGCCCCTGCTAGTGTTAATTCTTAATCAGCTTATTCATAAGCCATTTTAGCTTATTCAGACTTGCAACAACTCAGTTTTTGTAATCAATCTTCCTCATTTGACCCATTTTACTAATCTGGAGGAAATTAGGGTTTGACCTTTAGGTTTGACTAGAAAACCAATTTACTTCACTTTTTCATAAGTGCTTATTTGCTTATTCCAGCTTATTATTTGTGCTTATTTGAAAACCTTTTGTTTATATTGCTTAATTAAGTCATTTAAAACCTTTTGCAACAAGAATCAGCACTTGAGGTGGCCTAGAACTCAAAAACGACTATTTTGTCATTTTCTATAGAGAGCTTTTGCTTATTTCAAGCTTATATCTTGGGCTTTTTCAAATTTTATTTTCAAAGATCTCCTAAGTATCCCAAAAGAATCTTGTGTGTCAAATTAGAGCTTATGACATTACCTTATGGCTTAATGGGCCAAAAAGCCCATTAAGAATAAGTTATTGACTATTAAGCTGTGAAAGCTCATTTTCAGCTTTTGGGCCTTTAAAATTTTGTGTTTAAAATCAAATTTTGATTCAGATAGGTGATTTTGGGCTTATTTGGACAACTTTTTGCTTATTGGGCCAAAAAGCCCAATTTAGTGGACTGTTTTTCATTTCAGCCCATTTGGAGGCCCATTAGGGGTATTTTGGTAATTTCAAGTTCATTTATGTGTTTATTAGGTTAGAATAAACTAGCTTTCAACTTTTTAGAATTTTTTATAAATTTTGGATTTTTAATATTATTTTATTATTATTTTATTATTAAAAATTAAATTTAAGATTTTTGCAACTTTTTCATTTTTCCTTTTTTAAATACATTAAGTTAATATTTTTAAAACTTTTAGATAAATTTTCTTTTCATTTAAATAATTTTTAGAATTATTTTAAGTTTTTATAGTTTTTAATCATTTTTAAATAGTTTTAATTAATTTTAAATTTTTCGAAAATACTTTTTAATTTAGTTAAGTTATTTTAGAGGTTTACAAAGTGAAAAATCTCATTTTAGGCTTTTTGTTAATTATATTGATTTTTTGGGCTTTAATTAGCATTAAAAAATTAATATTAAATTAAATAAAAGGTTTGAGTGAATTTTGATTTTTTGTAAACTCTAGTTACATTTTTAGGATTTATTGCAATTTTCTGGGAATTTTTAGGTTAATTTTTAAATTTTGTCATATTCTATGGTTTTACGTGCACGACTTTGCGTCATAGTTTAATTCATAATCGTAACCATCATTCTTTTCTCTTTTCTTTCTTGATAATCATAATCTCAAACACCTAATCATTTCTTACACAACACACTTGCCTCCTTGGGAAACGAACTTGTTTACCTAAGGGTCATTAGTGCTTGGTTTTCCTAAACCGACACTTAATACTTGCCGCTAATACGCCTTTTTCCTAAAAGGTCGTATTTTACTCCAATCATTTTGGCGCCGCTTCCGGGGAGGCGTGTTGTGTTTTAATTTGAACAATTGTTGTTTTTATACTATCCATAAATATAATTGTATTAGTAGCACTCTACTAATACGTATTATTGGTTTTTGTTTTTTGTGGGAATATTACTGTAACTAAGATTTTTATGTCCAATTAATTAACAATTAAGTTCGTTTTTCCTCGATTCGACTCGAATTGATTTCCGGTTTAACGTAAGATTATATTTTGTTTTTGGTAAACGTAATTTTAGGAAATTTTAAACTAAAAACCTATTTAATTAAAAGCTATTTTAAACAATACTAAAAAGTCTTTTGAAACTAATTTAAAATAATTAAAAATATAAAACTTTTAAATAAAATCTATTTTTAAATAAAACTTAAACGAATGTAAATAAAACTATTCCTAAAAATAAATCTAATTATATCTAATTAATCTATTTTGAAAATTTAATGTAAAAAGAATTTTATTTAAAAACTTAATTTTATAAAAAAACTAAATTAATTTAACTAATTTTAAAATAATGTAAAAAAATCTATTTTTTAAATAACCAAAACAAAACGAAAACAAATTTAAAAGTAAATGAGATATTTTTTAAACTTTTTATTTTTTTATAAAAACTGAATTCAAAACGAAATTTAAATAAAATATTTAATTAAACCTAATATTAATTAAACTAATTTGATTAAATAAAATCTGCCACAAATTTAACTACCCTATATGGATTTGTTGTTGCAAAGTAATACACAAAGAAGGTTGATAGCACAATGGTTGGGCGTCTGGGTGTTAAGCGAGAGTTCTGGGGTTCGATCCCCAGGCCAGACGAAAAATTTGCTATATATTTTTAATATACTGAATTTGGGAACTTTTTGGACAAGTCAAAGACCCAACAGATCAATTGGATCTGTTGGTTGTATCAGCAAAGACAACAAAAATATCACACCAAATAAGCCACAACAGCTTATTGAATAAGCAAACGAGATAAAAAAAACAATTAAGCAACTATTCTAACCCAAATAAGCTATATAAACTAATAAGCTGAATCAAATAAGTAAAACCAAAACCCAAACAAATAGCAGATTTAACAAATAGCAGATTCTAAAAATTTGACAAACCAAACCAGCCTAAAAAACAAATTTCAAATAACAAATCTATGCTAACCAACTAAATAACCAAATAGTAGATTCAAACAAGACCTAACAAACTTAAAACTTAAATAAACAAATACTACTACCAAATAAACCATTAACAAAAAGCAAATACAATAAACTCAAAACATTTAAGCAGATTAAACAATAATAAGTACTAAAATAAACATCAAAAATTAAAAAGAAGATTTGGAACATTGAGTCGAAACCGTTGAGCCGAAGTGTCGCGCTGAGCGAACTTTGTGAATCGGATCGAACTAACACCTCTTTCGAATCAACCAAAAGCATCAACACGACCAACACCCTTCTCGAACAAAACTCAATCGAACCAACACACAAGCCTCGAACAGTACTTTTATAATTTTCCAGTTGGGAAAATTAATTTATCACTTTCTTTTTATTTTTTTTTTTATTTTTATTTTTTTTTATCCGAACAATATTAATAATAAAGTATCAAAAACAGCATTAAACAGTACCCCAATAAATAAATCAACTAACAGTGACCATAAAGAGCAGATTAAAGATGCAAAATAAATTTGACAGGAATTTAAAAAGAGAGATAATATAAATAAAATAAGCTTTTCATTAATTAAAAATCAAGATTACATGACTGGAAATTGAAAATTACAAAATTAAAACTAATCTAATTTTTACTGAAAATAAAAAAATAAAGAAAAGAGCTGCCTATCATTACAGATTAAGGGTTTTTATAGGCAAACCCTAGAAAACCTTTTCCTTGGTGCCTACGGCTTTCAATCAAGATCGTCCATAATCTTTTCTCTTTCTTCTTCCTCATCAAACGACTGAAATCATCCCACCAGCCACGGATTGCCCTCGTGGCGTTTTTTTTGTGCTTCTTGTGTTTTCTCTTTGTTGATGTGGCCTTATATCATTGGTGGATGATTGGTGGTGAGCGGTGATAACCAATCACAAAAAAGAGGGATGCCAAGGTGGATTGAGGACCACTAGTAATTAGGCTCCGAATTCTTGGGGGATTTATTTGTGTGCATGTGAATCACACGTTTTTGGTAAAACACCCAATTTTCATTGGGTAATTTAGGTTTAATTTGTGAATTAGGGTTTGGGGGATTTGGTAAAAACTGGTGGTTATTTAGTTTTAGAGAGAGAGAAAAAAAATGAGAGGACATTGTTTTTATCGAAATAGTGTGTAGGGTAAAAATAATACGTTTATATTAAAAAGTGTGAGGGTGAGTATGTGGGATACACGTGGGTAAGGGACAGTTTACCAAGGATGCGTTTTTTTTTGGTGAAGTAAAAAATAAATAAATCGTTTTATTTATTTAAACGTGAAGTGGGGGTGTGTTGTGTGTTGGAGAGTTGATTTGGTCAAGCAGAAACAAAAACAATGCATCCTTGTTTTCGTTTTACTTTCATCAAATGGGCTTAAGCCCATTTCTTCCAATTGTTTCAAAAAAAAGTCCATCCGAATATATTAGACTTGGGCTTGGGCCAATTTAATAGTCCATCCGTCTCATTTGTTTAATTGGGCCTATTATGGGCTTTGACTCCAAAATAAATAATAACTTGTTCCATAATAGGCTTTTTAGCCCAATGCCCAAATGTGGGACCCACGAGCCCAAATAAATTAAATCCGCTTAAAACTCGAACGTAAATTCGGCTTCTTTGATCATTTCTTCAAACTCGTGTCGGTTTAACCGGTTTTTGTGATCGTCGGCACACTTTTGGTCTTTTGACTTTGTCTTCGTCTCTTTTTGGTCTTTTCTTCAACATTTGACCGTGAA